>CM075444.1:12802315-13249815 GCA_037832335.1 Carallia pectinifolia | reverse complement strand
CGCAGACAGTCAGACGCAAGTTTCTGACAGTTAAGAGAAAGTTGAGGACAGCCAGGTAATTATTACCGCTGACAGTCAGGCGTAAATTGCGGATCGTCAGGCATAAATGGAGATATGCATTATCTCAATTTCTCTTCATCATCCAGAGTCTCAAAATTTTCACTCACCTTTCCGTTCAACAAAATGAGACCACCATCAAGCCATCGAAACCTGGAAACTGGAGACTCTTCCAATTCTAGATGGAGACCGGAGCCGGAGCAATTACAAATCTTGGAAAATATTTTTCATGGTATTGAAGAAGCTCGTCCGACATCAAGCCAACTTGCTCAACTTGCCTCATTGTTGAGACAATATGGTCCAATTCAGCCAAGTAACATTAGACTCTGGATCCAGAATCGAAGGCACAGTGTGAGAAGAGGCAGAGCACCTCCTGTTATTCATTCCACCAGCACAACAATTGTTTCTCAAGGAAATCCCAACCAGCATCACCAGCCACCAGGTATTTCCCATTTATCATTTGAAATCTTTGATGTGGGTCAGAGATCAAACTCCCATGAATACTTTCACTTAGTAGGAAGCATTACTCCAGTGAGAAGCAGATCAGTCAACTCTTCTCGTGAGGGAGAAAGAGAAACAATCAGTCTCTTTCCTGTTCATCTACGCGATCTCAATCAGCAAGAAAATGCTGGTACTATTGACATTGCCAACCTGCCGAACAATGAGGGCTTTATGGATCTAGAGCTACGCCTTAGGCCCCTTAGGAACGACTGACAGGGGTAAGATCTGAAGACATTTTCTGGCGTTGGAATATAGATTCCAACATACAAAGCTTTACTGGAATGTATGTATGCGCAGGGATGTTGTCTTGTACTGCATAGTACATGGATGAGTCATGGTTGGTGTACTCTAATATGTATGAATAAGTGGTTGGTGTTATTTGTCTTGTAATTGTGTACTTATCAATTTTGGTAAGTCTGCTTGTACTGCTGAGATAAAGACGTGGGGCAAAATGTAAAACCTTTTGAAAGTGTGTGAGATGTTGATCTTGGGATCTTGCCCTAAAAATGAAGTATGTATTTGTTTTAATCTAAGCATGCATCACACAACTAATTCTAAAGCATTGGCAAACCTCTCACTAAATCAATTTTAGATGATTATGAAATGATACTCATGCTAGAATTTCTAAGCTTTCATATTTGTGCTAACATTAGCTTTGCAATGTTTGAAAAGTTTCCTTTTTAGCTCATAATCTTATTTAAATGGATTCTCTTTCAAGCAGCATCACCAAGACCCAATTTAAGCTTGTTTCCTTTCTCAATTGGATAGCTCTGACACTTCTTAAAGAATCAATCATAAGTCTACCTATATAACTCCAAATCATATCCCGTTTCTTCCATTTGAAATTAGACTCATAGAGCTTTTCATACATGTATAGATCATGGTCTGATTCCACTCCAGCTAGTCGTGGTATCTTCTGGAAGTTGACTGATCTTGCTGGACGGGACAGGCTGTTCATCCTTTAATATTTTGGCAATATCTCCTTCTACAAAACTCCAATTTGCGTGATTCTGGTCAATTTAGAAACTAGACAGAATTATATTTGGATGAATATAAAACTCAACAGCTAGTTCCTTCCCATTTGGTCGCAATCATCTCTTAAAGTGGACTGATCCTGTCTGCCTTGACAGATTGAGCACCTTTCAGTTCATAGACTATATAACTTCCTCCAAAACTATGCAATTGAGATGATTCTTGAGAATTCAGAAACTAGACAGAATTATCTTTCTAACCGTATATAGCACATTATCTAGTTCATCTCCATGTGAGCAAACGAGCCTTTTAAAATTGACCATACCGGATAGTACTTACACTGAATGTGACCAATATCAATAGTTGCCTTACGCTAGCATTGCTTCCATTTCAATTGATGTTTATTTGATTAAATCATTTATCTACACACTTAAATAAACATATTAGTAACTCTCAGTGTTTAGCAATCATCAAAATCAAAAACTGAAACCTTAGGGTCTTAACAAGCACATGCATTACACAACTTATTCTTTTTCCTACAAATCTCAATGCTTTAGTATGGGGATCATTTACTTCACAAGTCATGGGTTTGAATAATACCTCAAAACCTTTATCACACAATTGGCTAATGCTAATTAAGTTGTGCTTTAAACCACTTACCAAAGTAACATCCTCAATAAAACTTGATATATTGTTACCTATAGTGCCAACCCCAATGATTTTGCCTTTTCCATTGTCTCCAAACGTGATACATCCTCCATCCTTGCTTTTTAGTGTGGAGAAAAATGATGCTTCTCCGGTCATATGCCTTGCACATCCACTATCAAGGTACCAAATGGCATCTTCTTTAAAATATGTTGCCTTCAAGCACTTTTCCACCTACAAAACAAGATGTAAAATATTTTGGTACCCATATCTTTTTGGGTCCTTCAATGTTACAACAATCATTCTTCTTCATTGAATCCTTAACCATCCATACTTGTTTGAATTTATTAGGCTTTGCCCAAACTTTAGAATATGACACACACTTGTCGGGATCACTAGGTCTTCTAAGTCTACAATCATGAAATTTGTGCCCTTCTTTATGGCAATAAAAACATGACACAACAATTTTCTTTTCTTTTATGGGATTAGTCTTATTTTTAGTGAGGTAGCCCAAACCGGATTTGTCAAAAAATTTCTTTTCAAAAGATAACATCTCATTTAACTTATTTCTACCTAATGTGAATTTTGAAAAAGACTTTTCTAAATTTGAATTCTTTTCTTTAAGGTCTTCAATTTCTTTTTCCAAAGCATGATGTAAATTGTCTTTGATGTTAGGGGCCTTTTTAGATATTGCAAGCTCTTGTTTAACAAAATTTAACTCACTACAAGTTGATTTATGATCTAATTTAGCCTTTTCAAGTTCTTCTTTTAAAAGACTATTTTCCAAGATAATTTCATCTTTCTCTAACAAAAGTTTTTCACATGCTTTCTTTTGCTCTTTATATTGTTTACATTTTCTTTTAAATGTGATCAATAACTCATCAAAAGCTTCTCTAAGTTCTTCATAAGAGGGAAGATCCATTACCTCATTGTCACTTTCATCGTTATCATCTAGAGCCATGAGTGCTACATTTTTTGAGGATGGTTCTACTTGTGGTAATGCACTTCTCCTTTTGAGTTTGATCTCATGAGTTATCAAGGACCCAAGTAACTCTTCCATGGTTCGCTCCTCCACGTTGTGAGTTTCTTCAATGGCATTAATCTTCATTTCGTATTCCTCATTCATCGAATTCATTAATTTCTGCACAAGTTTACCCTTTCCAAACACTTTGCCAAGATCGGTTAGTCCATTAGCAATAATCATGAGTCTATCATACACACTTTTAACCGATTCATTTGGTCTCATAGTGAAAAGTTCAAAGTCTTTCATAAGCATGCCAAGTTTAACTTTCCTAACTTTTAATGTCCCTTCATTTGAGAGACACAATGTATTCCAAATTTCCTTAGCATTTTTACAATGTTTGATGGTGTTATATTCACTTCTAGCTATGGACGTTTTCAAATAATAATATGCTCTTTCATCGATTTGGTTTTTCTTATAGCCCTCTTCATCCCATTTTTCTATTGGTTTTACTCTCAAGGTTTTTACTCCCTTATCATCAACAACTTCTTCCTTAGGCACATATGGTCCCTCTTCTACACTTTTCCAAACTTTCATCGCCTTAAATTTAAGATAACTTTCCATATGATCTTTATAGTATTGAAAATCACTACCATCAAAGAAAGGTCTCTTGTTTTCATTGGATGAGGATTCCATGGGGATCCCTCAAGGATGTTAAGCCTTACAAGTGAGGTTAAGCTCTGATACCAAATGTTGGTCCCTTGGGTGAAGCCTAGAGGGGCGGTGAATAGGCTTTACCAATGAAATCCTCAAATAAAAATTTCTGCAAATGAATGTAAACAAGAGATTGAAAGAAATACGATACCGATTTTTACAAGGTTCACCAAATGGCTACGTCCTTGGTCTTCTCAACAATCCCTCTCTTGGAGATTCTTGAGAGTTCAACTATGGGGTGCCTTTGGGCGCACCAATCACCACCGTACAGTTTACAAGAAGACTCCACAAACACCCTTGCGTCCGCCTTCAAAACACTTGTTGCACAAGTCCCACTTGCCAACACCACTTTCCCTTTTCTTTTAGGTTTTCCTTCTTGGAGTTCAACCCTAACTCCTTACAAGATGATCCTCACATGTCCCACTTGAGAGCTCTCACCTATTCTCACAATGTAATACAATACAAATGAAACTTACTAGCTTGAATGCTAGTTTTACAATAAAAGCACTTAGAGTAAAGAAAGTCTTTTTGCCTTGAGAGAGATTGTGCAATGGTTGAATATAACTTTTCTTCACAAGTAAAACATCTTCAAGTGATGTTTAAGTAGCTGCAAGATAGACTAGCAACTTTTTAGAGCCGTTGTGATGGGTTGCACATGCATACTTTGTTGTTTCCCTCTTGACAGCTTTGCATTGATTCTCTTGTTTGACACCTTCTGGTTGAACGGCTATAACTTGGTATAGACAGCTTGAAAAATTGCAATTCCTTTTTTTTTATTTAGTAGACTGTTAGAGCTCTCTACCCACCAAATGTGACTATTTTTGAATGAGTATAGCATAGTCAAATAAATGTTGGAATACTGACATTAAAGTTCCATTAGACAGTCTGCACACTTTTAGTAGAACGGTAATATCTTGCAGATGGCTTTGAATTTTGATGTGATTATTTTTGAATTGATTAATAGAGAGAACAGAGAATCTACACACAAAATTTTACATTCAAAGTCGTCGTGTGCTCTTCTAGGCAGCCATTGCAATTCACTCCATGTGCAATGAAGGTTCCTGACAGCTTGCACCCTCTTGGTATAAACTTCATAAATTTTTTTCTAGGGCTCCAAAAATTGCACGACCAAGCTCATTTGAAACTAGACTTATAGTCCTGCCAAAATATATATATTTTAGGCCCAAAATATATCTCAAGTGAGTGAGTTTAGTACCTGGAATCTGTCCAAACAGATTTTCTCTTATGCTGTCTTTATAAGATAGTAGCTTAATAAGGCCCAATGTGATCTTTCTCTTCCATGCACGTGTAAGATGACATATGTATACCTCATTGGACTTCTTGAACCTGAATTGTATACTTCAAGAACATACAAATGAAATTCACTTGTACTTATGTTAGATTGGTTCATAGCTCATTATCAAAACACTCATCATCAAAACATGAATTCACACTTAATAACAATTTCCTAATGTATGCATGGGGTGTGAATTTTCCAACAAGTTGCATAAGACCTTTTGTGACATGGTTAAAGAGACTAAATCACTTCATTTCTTGCAAATAAGTGATTTTCTTTCATTTTAATGACTTATTTAACCCGAATTAAACTTAAGTGAGGAATAAATGCTTACAAAAACCTTTAATTCCAATGGAAAAACCATTTCCAACACATTTTGAGGTGTTAAATGCATTCAATTCCCTCTAATAAGTGTGCAATTGATCATGATTTGGATTTGTTAGTTGCATAAGACCATTTGTGGCTTGAAAAAAAGACTAGATTACTTCATTTCTTGCAAATAAATTATTTACTTTCATTTTAATGGCTTATTTAACCCAAATTGAACTTAAATGACGTAGAAATGTTTAGAAAAAGCTTTAAGTTCAACAAAAAAAGCATTTTCAACACCTTTTGTAGTGTTAAATGCATTCAATTCCATTTAGTAAGTGTGCAATTGATCATCATTTACATTTATTAGTTGCATAAGAGCATTTGTGACATGAATAAAGTGGCCAAATCACATCATTTCTTGCAAATAAATTATTTTCTTTCATTTTAATGGCTTATTTAACCCAAGTTGAACTTAAATGAAGCATAAATGCTTGCAAAAAATTTTAATTTCAATGCAAAAATCATTTTCCACACCTTTTGGGGTGTTAAATGCATTCAATTCCCACTAATAAGCGTGCTATTGGTCATGATTTGCATTTATTAGTTGCATAAAACAATTTGTGGCATGAATAAATAGGCTAAATCACTTCTTTTCTTTCAAATAAGTGATTTTTTTTCATTTTAATGGCCTATTTAACCCAAGTTGAATTTAAATGAAGCATAAAGGCGTGCAAAAACCTTTACTTTCAGCATTTCCAACACATTTTGAGGTGTTAAATGCATTCAATTCCCTCTAATCAGTGTGGAATTGATCATGCTTTGTATTTATTAGTTGCATAATATTATTTCTGACATAAATAAAGAGGCTAAATCACTTCATATCATCCAAATAAGTGATTTTCTTCTATTTTAATGGCTTATTTAACCTAAATTGAACTTAAATAAAGTACAAATGCTTACAAAAAGCTTTAATTTCAATGGAAAATGCATTTTCAACACCTTTTAGAGTGTTAAATGCATTCAATTCGCTCTAATAAGTATGCAATTGTTCATGATTTGCATTTATTAGTTGCATAACATCATTTGTGGCATGAATAAAAAAGCTAAATCACTTCATTTCCGGCAAATAAGTGATTTTCTTGCATTTTAATGTCTTATTTAAGCCGAATTAAACTTAAATGAGGCATAATGCTTACAAAAACCTTGAATTTCAATGCAAAAACCATTTCCAACACCATTTGGAGCGTTAAATACATTCAATTCCCTCTAACAAGTGTGCAATTCATCATGATCTTTGATTTGTTAGTTGCATGAGACCATTCGTGGCAGGAATAAAGAGGCTAAATCACTTCATTTCTTACAAATAAGTGATTTTCTTTAATTTTAATTGCTTATTTAACCCAAAGTAAATTTAAATGAAGTATAAATACCTACAAAAAACTTTAATTTCAATGCAAAAGGCTTCCCAACATATTTTGGAGTGTTAAATGCATCCAATTCCCTCTAACAAGTGTGCAATTGATCATGATTTGAATTTATTAGTTGTATAAGACCATTTGTGAGATGAATATAGAGATTAAATCACTTCATTTCTTCGAAATAAGAGTTTTTCTTTCATTTTAATGACTTATTTAACCCAAATTGAACTTAAATGAAGTATAAATGCTTAGAAAAAGCTTTAAGTTCAATGTAAAAAACATTTCTAACACCTTTTGGAGTGTTAAATGCATTCAATTCCCTCTAGTAAGTGGGCAATCGATCATGATTTGTATTTATTAGTTGCATAACACCATTTGAGACGTGAATAAAGAGGCTAAACACTTCATTTCTTGCAAATAAGCGATTTTCTTTCATTTTAATGGCTTATTTAAGAAAAAATACACTTAAACAAGGCATAAATTTTTACAAAATCCTTGAATTTCAATGCAAAAACCGTTTCCAACACCATTTGGAGCGTTAAATGCATTCAATTCCCTCTAACAAGTGTGCAATCGATCATGATTTTTGATTTGTTATTTGCATAAGACCATTTGTGGCACGAATAAAGAGGCTAAATCACTTTATTTCTTACAAATAAGTGATTTTCTTTAATTTTAATGGCTTATTTAACCCAAATTAAATTTAAATGAAGTATAAATGCTTACAAAAAGCTTTAATTTCAATGTAAAAGGCATTCCCAACACATTTTGGAGTGTTAAATGCATCCAATCCCCTCTAATAAGTGTGCAATTGATCATGATTTGAATTTATTAGTTGTATAAGACCATTTGTGAGATGAATATAGAGACTAAATCACTTCATTTCTTTCAAATAAGAGTTTTTCTTTTATTTTAATGGCTTATTTAACCCAAATTGAACTTAAATGAAGCATGAATGCTTAGAAAAAGCTTTAAGTTCAATGCAAAAAACATTTCCAACACCTTTTGGAGTGTTAAATGCATTCAATTCCCTCTAGTAAGTGAGCAATTGATCATGATTTGCATTTATTTGACACATAACACCATTTGCGACGTGAAAAAAGAAGCTAAATCACTTCATTTCCTGCAAATAAGTGATTTTCTTTCATTTTAATGACTTATTTAAGCCAAAATACACTTAAATAAGGCATAAATTTTTGCAAAAACCTTGAATTTCAATGCAAAAACAGTTTCCAACACCATTTGGAGTGTTAAATGCGTTCAATTACCTCTAACAAGTGTGCAATCGATCATGATTTTTGATTTGTTAGTTGCATAAGACCATCTGTGGCACGAATAAAAAGGCTAAATCACTTTATTTCTTACAAATAAGTTATTTTCTTTAATTTTAATGGCTTATTTAAGCCAAATTAAATTTAAATGAAGTATAAATGCTTACATAAAGCTTTAATTTCATTGCAAAAAGGCATTCCCAACACGTTTTGGAGTGTTAAATGCATCCAATTCCCTCTAATAAGTGTGCAATTGATCATGATTTGAATTTATTACTTGTATAAGACCATTTGTGAGATGAATATAGAGACTAAATCACTTCATTTCTTCTAAATAAGAGTTTTTCTTTCATTTTAATGGCTTATTTAACCTAAATTGAACTTAAATGAAGTATAAATGCTTAGAAAATGCTTTAAGTTCAATGCAAAAAACATTTTCAACACCTTTTGAAGTGTTAAATGCATTCAATTCCCTCTAGTAAGTGGGCAATTGATCATGATTTGTATTTATTAGTTGCAAAATACCATTTGTGACGTGAATAAAGAGGCTAAATTACTTCATTTCTTGCAAATAAGCGATTTTCTTTCATTTTAATGGCTTATTTAAGAAAAAATACACTTAAATGAGGCATAAATTTTTACAAACAACTTGAATTTCAATGCAAAAACCGTTTCCAACACCATTTGGAGCGTTAAATGCATTCAATTCCCTCTAACAAGTGTGCAATCGATCATGATTTTTGATTTGTTAGTTGCATAAGACCATTTGTGGCACGAATAAAGAGGCTAAATCACTTTATTTCTTACAAATAAGTGATTTTCTTTAATTTTAATGGCTTATTTAACCCAAATTAAATTTAAATGAAGTATAAATGCTTACAAAAAGCTTTAATTTCAATGTAAAAGGCATTCCCAACACATTTTGGAGTGTTAAATGCATCCAATTCCCTCTAATAAGTGTGCAATTGATCATGATTTGAATTTATTAGTTGTATAAGACCATTTGTGAGATGAATATAGAGACTAAATCACTTCATTTCTTCCAAATAAGAGTTTTTCTTTTATTTTAATGGCTTATTTAACCCAAATTGAACTTAAATGAAGCATGAATGCTTAGAAAAAGCTTTAAGTTCAATGCAAAAAACATTTCCAACACCTTTTGGAGTGTTAAATGCATTCAATTCCCTCTAGTAAGTGAGCAATTGATCATGATTTGTATTTATTTGATACATAACACCATTTGCGACGTGAAAGAAGAAGCTAAATCACATCATTTCCTGTAAATAAGTGATTTTCTTTCATTTTAATGACTTATTTAAGCCAAAATACACTTAAATAAGGCATAAATTTTTGCAAAAACCTTGAATTTCAATGCAAAAACCGTTTCCAACACCATTTGGAGTGTTAAATGCATTCAATTCCCTCTAACAAGTGTGCAATCGATCATGATTTTTGATTTGTTAGTTGCATAAGACCATCTGTGGCACGAATAAAAAGGCTAAATCACTTTATTTCTTACAAATAAGTTATTTTCTTTAATTTTAATGGCTTATTTAAGCCAAATTAAATTTAAATGAAGTATAAATGCTTACAAAAAGCTTTAATTTCATTGCAAAAAGGCATTCCCAACACGTTTTGGAGTGTTAAATGCATCCAATTCCCTCTAATAAGTGTGCAATTGATCATGATTTGAATTTATTACTTGTATAAGACCATTTGTGAGATGAATATAGAGACTAAATCACTTCATTTCTTCTAAATAAGAGTTTTTCTTTCATTTTAATGGCTTATTTAACCTAAATTGAACTTAAATGAAGTATAAATGCTTAGAAAATGCTTTAAGTTCAATGCAAAAAACATTTTCAACACCTTTTGGAGTGTTAAATGCATTCAATTCCCTCTAGTAAGTGGGCAATTGATCATGATTTGTATTTATTAGTTGCAAAATACCATTTGTGACGTGAATAAAGAGGCTAAATTACTTCATTTCTTGCAAATAAGCGATTTTCTTTCATTTTAATGGCTTATTTAAGAAAAAATACACTTAAATGAGGCATAAATTTTTACAAACACCTTGAATTTCAATGCAAAAACCGTTTCCAACACCATTTGGAGCGTTAAATGCATTCAATTCCCTCTAACAAGTGTGCAATCGATCATGATTTTTGATTTGTTAGTTGCATAAGACCATTTGTGGCACGAATAAAGAGGCTAAATCACTTTATTTCTTACAAATAAGTGATTTTCTTTAATTTTAATGGCTTATTTAACCCAAATTAAATTTAAATGAAGTATAAATGCTTACAAAAAGCTTTAATTTCAATGTAAAAGGCATTCCCAACACATTTTGGAGTGTTAAATGCATCCAATTCCCTCTAATAAGTGTGCAATTGATCATGATTTGAAGTTATTAGTTGTATAAGACCATTTGTGAGATGAATATAGAGACTAAATCACTTCATTTCTTCCAAATAAGAGTTTTTCTTTTATTTTAATGGCTTATTTAACCCAAATTGAACTTAAATGAAGCATGAATGCTTAGAAAAAGCTTTAAGTTCAATGCAAAAAACATTTCCAACACCTTTTGGAGTGTTAAATGCATTCAATTCCCTCTAGTAAGTGAGCAATTGATCATGATTTGTATTTATTTGATACATAACACCATTTGCGACGTGAAAAAAGAAGCTAAATCACTTCATTTCCTGCAAATAAGTGATTTTCTTTCATTTTAATGACTTATTTAAGCCAAAATACACTTAAATAAGGCATAAATTTTTGCAAAAACCTTGAATTTCAATGCAAAAACCGTTTCCAACACCATTTGGAGTGTTAAATGCATTCAATTCCCTCTAACAAGTGCGCAATCGATCATGATTTTTGATTTGTTAGTTGCATAAGATCATCTGTGGCACGAATAAAAAGGCTAAATCACTTTATTTCTTAGAAATAAGTTATTTTCTTTAATTTTAATGGCTTATTTAAGCCAAATTAAATTTAAATGAAGTAGAAATGCTTACAAAAAGCTTTAATTTCATTGCAAAAAGGCATTCCCAACACGTTTTGGAGTGTTAAATGCATCCAATTCCCTCTAATAAGTGTGCAATTGATCATGATTTGAATTTATTACTTGTATAAGACCATTTGTGAGATGAATATAGAGACTAAATCACTTCATTTCTTCTAAATAAGAGTTTTTCTTTCATTTTAATGGCTTATTTAACCTAAATTGAACTTAAATGAAGTATAAATGCTTAGAAAATGCTTTAAGTTCAATCCAAAAAACATTTTCAACACCTTTTGGAGTGTTAAATGCATTCAATTCCCTCTAGTAAGTGGGCAATTGATCATGATTTGTATTTATTAGTTGCAAAATACCATTTGTGACGTGAATAAAGAGGCTAAATTACTTCATTTCTTGCAAATAAGCGATTTTCTTTCATTTTAATGGCTTATTTAAGAAAAAATACACTTAAATGAGGCATAAATTTTTACAAACACCTTGAATTTCAATGCAAAAACCGTTTCCAACACCATTTGGAGTGTTAAATGCATTCAATTCCCTCTAACAAGTGTGCAATCGATCATGATTTTTGATTTGTTATTTGCATAAGACCATTTGTGGCACGAATAAAGAGGCTAAATCACTTTATTTCTTACAAATAAGTGATTTTCTTTAATTTTAATGGCTTATTTAACCCAAATTAAATTTAAATGAAGTATAAATGCTTACAAAAAGCTTTAATTTCAATGTAAAAGGCATTCCCAACACATTTTGGAGTGTTAAATGCATCCAATTCCCTCTAATAAGTGTGCAATTGATTATGATTTGAATTTATTAGTTGTATAAGACCATTTGTGAGATGAATATAGAGACTAAATCACTTCATTTCTTCCAAATAAGAGTTTTTCTTTTATTTTAATGGCTTATTTAACCCAAATTGAACTTAAATGAAGCATGAATGCTTAGAAAAAGCTTTAAGTTCAATGCAAAAAACATTTCCAACACCTTTTGGAGTGTTAAATGCTTTCAATTCCCTCTAGTAAGTGAGCAATTGATCATGATTTGTATTTATTTGACACATAACACCATTTGCGACGTGAAAAAAGAAGCTAGATCACTTCATTTCCTGCAAATAAGTGATTTTCTTTCATTTTAATGACTTATTTAAGCCAAAATACACTTAAATAAGGCATAAATTTTTGCAAAAACCTTGAATTTCAATGCAAAAACCGTTTCCAACACCATTTGGAGTGTTAAATGCATTCAATTCCCTCTAACAAGTGTGCAATCGATCATGATTTTTGATTTTTTAGTTGCATATGACCATCTGTGGCACGAATAAAAAGGCTAAATCACTTTATTTCTTACAAATAAGTTATTTTCTTTAATTTTAATGGCTTATTTAAGCCAAATTAAATTTAAATGAAGTATAAATGCTTACAAAAAGCTTTAATTTCATTGCAAAAAGGCATTCCCAACACGTTTTGGAGTGTTAAATGCATCCAATTCCCTCTAATAAGTGTGCAACTGATCATGATTTGAATTTATTACTTGTATAAGACCATTTGTGAGATGAATATAGAGACTAAATCACTTCATTTCTTCCAAATAAGAGTTTTTCTTTCATTTTAATGGCTTATTTAACCTAAATTGAGCTTAAATGAAGTATACATGCTTAGAAAAAGCTTTAAATTCGATGCAAAAAATATTTCCAACACCTTTTGGAGTGTTAAATGCATTCAATTCCCTCTAGTAAGTGGGCAATTGATCATGATTTGTACTTATTAGTTGCATAACACCATTTGTGACGTGAATAAAGAAGCTAAATCACTTCATTTCCTGCAAATAAGTGACTTTCTTTGATTTTAATGGCTTATTTAAGCCAAATACACTTATATGAGGCATAAATTTTTACAAAAACCTTGAATTGCAATGCAAAAACCGTTTCCAACACCATTTGGAGTGTTAAATGCATTTAATTCCCTCTAACAAGTGTGCAATTGATCATGATTTTTGATTTGTTAGTTGCATAAGACCATTTGTGGCATTAATAAAGAGGATAAATCACTTCATTTCTTTAAAATAAGTGATTTTCTTTAATTTTAATGGCTTATTTAACCCAAATTAAATTTAAATGAAGTATAAATGCTTACAAAAAGCTTTAATTTCATTGGAAAAGGCATTCCCAACACATTTTGGAGTGTTAAATGTATCCAATTCCCTCTAATGAGTGTGCAATTGATCATGATTTGATTTTATTAGTTGTATAAGACCATTTGTGAGATGAATATAGACACTAAATCACTTCATTTCTTCCAAATAAGAGTTTTTCTTTCATTTTAATGGCTTATTTAACCTAAATTGAGCTTAAATGAAGTATACATGCTTAGAAAAAGCTTTAAGTTCGATGCAAAAAACATTTCCAACACCTTTTGGAGTGTTAAATGCATTCAATTCCCTCTAGTAAGTGGGCAATTGATCATGATTTGTATTTATTAGTTGCATAACACCATTTGTGACGTGAATAAAGAAACTAAATCACTTCATTTCCTGCAAATAAGTGACTTTCTTTGATTTTAATGGCTTATTTAAGCCAAAATATACTTAAATGAGGCATAAATTTTTACAAAAACCTTGAATTTCAATGCAAAAACCGTTTTCAACACCATTTGGAGTGTTAAATACATTTAATTCCCTCTAACAAGTGTGCAATCGATCATGATTTTTGATTTGTTAGTTGCATAAGACCATTTGTGGCATGAATAAAGAGGATAAATCACTTCATTTCTTTAAAATAAGTGATTTTCTTTAATTTTAATTGCTTATTTAGCCCAAATTAAAATTAAATGAAGTATAAATGCTTGCAAAAAGCTTTAATTTCAATGCAAAAGGCATTCCCAACACATTTTGGAGTGTTAAATGCATCCAATTCCCTCTAATAAGTGTGCAATTGATCATGATTTGAATTTATTTGTTGTATAAGACCATTTGTGAGATGAATATAGAGACTAAATCACTTCGTTTCTTCCAAATAAGAGTTTTTCTTTCATTTTAATGGCTTATTTAACCTAAATTGAGCTTAAATGAAGTATAAATGCTTAGGAAAAGCTTTAAGTTCAATGCAAAAAACATTTCCAACACCTTTTCTAGTGTTAAATGCATTCAATTCCCTCTAGTAAGTGGGCAATTGATCATGATTTGTATTTATTAGTTGCATAACACCATTTGTGACTTGAATAAAGAAGCTAAATCACTTCATTTCCTGCAAATAAGTGACTTTCTTTGATTTTAATGGCTTATTTAAGCCAAAATACACTTAAATGAGGCATAAATTTTTACAAAAACCTTGAATTTCAATGCAAAAACCATTTCCAACACCATTTGGAGTGTTAAATGCATTCAATTCCCTCTAACAAGTGTGCAATTGATCATGATTTTTGATTTGTTAGTTGCATAAAACCATTTGTGGCATGAGTAAAGAGGCTAAATCACTTCATTTCTTTCAAATAAGTGATTTTCTTTAATTTTAATTGCTTATTTAACCCAAATTAAACTTAAATGAAGTATAAATGCTTACAAAAAGCTTTAATTTCAATGCAAAAGGCATTCCCAACACATTTTGGAGTGTTAAATGCATCCAATTCCCTCTAATAAGTGTGCAATTGATCATGATTTGAATTTATTAGTTGTATAAGACCATTTGTGAGATGAATATAGAGACTAAATCACTTCATTTCTTCCAAATAAGAGTTTTTCTTTCATTTTAATGGCTTATTTAACCTAAATGGAGCTTAAATGAAGTATACATGCTTAGAAAAAGCTTTAAGTTCGATGCAAAAAACATTTTCAACACCTTTTGGAGTGTTAAATGCATTCAATTCCCTCTAGTAAGTGGGCAATTGATCATGATTTATATTTATTAGTTGTATAACACCATTTGTGACGTGAATAAAGAAGCTAAATCACTTCATTTCCTGCAAATAAGTGACTTTCTTTGATTTTAATGGCTTATTTAAGCCAAAATACACTTATATGAGGCATAAATTTTTACAAAAACCTTGAATTGCAATGCAAAAACCATTTCCAACACCATTTGGAGTGTTAAATGCATTCAATTCCCTCTAACAAGTGTGCAATTGATCATGATTTTTCATTTGTTAGTTGCATAAGACCATTTGTGACATAAATAAAGAGGCTGAATCACTTCATTTCTTTAAAATAAGTGATTTTCTTTAATTTTAATGGCTTATTTAAGCCAAATTAAATTTAAATGAAGTATAAATGCTTACAAAAAGCTTTAATTTCAATGCAAAAGGCATTCCCAACACATTTTGGAGTGTTAAATGTATCCAATTCCCTCTAATGAGTGTACAATTGATCATGATTTGATTTTATTAGTTGTATAAGAACATTTGTGAGATGAATATATAGACTAAATCACATCATTTCTTCCAAATAAGAGTTTTTCTTTCATTTTAATGGCTTATTTAACCTAAATTGAGCTTAAATGAAGTATACATGCTTAGAAAAAGCTTTAAGTTCGATGCAAAAAACATTTCCAACACCTTTTGGAGTGTTAAATGCATTCAATTCCCTCTAGTAAGTGGGCTATTGATCATGATTTGTATTTATTAGTTGTATAACACCATTTGTGACGTGAATAAAGAAGCTAAATCACTTCATTTCCTGCAAATAAGTGACTTTCTTTGATTTTAATGGCTTATTTAAGCCAAAATATACTTAAATGAGGCATAAATTTTTACAAAAACCTTGAATTTTAATGCAAAAACCGTTTCCAACACCATTTGGAGTGTTAAATGCATTTAATTCCCTCTAACAAGTGTGCAATCGATCAAGATTTTTGATTTGTTAGTTGCATAAGACCATTTGTGGCATGAACAAAGAGGATAAATCATTTCATTTCTTTAAAATAAGTGATTTTCTTTAATTTTAATTGCTTATTTAACCCAAATTAAAATTAAATGAAGTATAAATGCTTGCAAAAAGCTTTAATTTCAATGCAAAAGGCATTCCCAACACATTTTGGAGTGTTAAATGCATCCAATTCCCTCTAATAAGTGTTCAATTGATCATGATTCGAATTTATTAGTTGTATAAGACCATTTGTGAGATGAATATAGAGACTAAATCACTTCGTTTCTTCCAAATAAGAATTTTTCTTTCATTTTAATGGCTTATTTAACCTAAATTGAGCTTAAATGAAGTATAAATGCTTAGAAAAAGCTTTAAGTTCAATGCAAAAAATATTTCCAACACCTTTTCCAGTGTTAAATACATTCAATTCCCTCTAGTAAGTGGGCAATTGATCATGATTTGTATTTATTAGTTGCATAACACCATTTGTGACATGAATAAAGAAGCTAAATCACTTCATTTCCTGCAAATAAGTGACTTTCTTTGATTTTAATGGCTTATTTAAGCCAAGATACACTTAAATGAGGCATAAATTTTTACAAAAACCTTGAATTTCAATGCAAAAACCATTTCCAATACCATTTGGAGTGTTAAATGCATTCAATTCCCTCTAACAAGTGTGCAATTGATCATGATTTTTGATTTGTTAGTTGCATAAAACCATTTGTGGCATGAGTAAAGAGGCTAAATCACTTCATTTCTTTCTAATAAGTGATTTTCTTTAATTTTAATTACATATTTAACCCAAATTAAATTTAAATGAAGTATAAATGCTTACAAAAAGCTTTAATTTCAATGCAAAAGGCATTCCCAACACATTTTGGAGTGTTAAATGCATCCAATTCCCTCTAATAAGTGTGCAATTGATCATGATTTGAATTTATTAGTTGTATAAGACCATTTGTGAGATGAATATAGAGACTAAATCACTTCATTTCTTCCAAATAAGAGTTTTTCTTTCATTTTAATGGCTTATTTAACCTAAATTGAGCTAAAATGAAGTATATATGCTTAGAAAAAGCTTTAAGTTCAATGCAAAAAATATTTCCAACACCTTTTGGAGTGTTAAATGCATTCAATTCCCTCTAATAAGTGGGCAATTGATCATGATTTGTATTTATTAGTTGTATAACACCATTTGTGACGTGAATAAAGAAGCTAAATCACTTCATTTCCTGCAAATAAGTGACTTTCTTAGATTTTAATGGCTTATTTAAGCCAAAATACACTTATATGAGGCATAAATTTTTACAAAAACCTTGAATTGCAATGCAAAAACCATTTCCAACACCATTTGGAGTGTTAAATGCATTCAATTCCCTCTAACAAGTGTGCAATTGATCATGATTTTTCATTTGTTAGTTGCATAAGACCATTTTCGACATGAATAAAGAGGCTGAATTACTTCATTTCTTGAAAATAAGTGATTTTCTTTAATTTTAATGGCTTATTTAACGCAAATTGAATTTAAATGAAGTATAAATGCTTACAAAAAGCTTTAATTTCATTGGAAAAGGCATTGCCAATACATTTTGGAGTGTTAAATGTATCCAATTCCCTCTAATGAGTGTGCAATTGATCATGATTTGAATTTATTAGTTGTATAAGAACATTTGTGAGATGAATATACAGAGTAAATCACTTCATTTCTTCCAAATAAGAGTTTTCTTTCATTTTAATGGCTTATTTATCCTAAATTGAGCTTATATGAAGTATAAATGCTTAGAAAAAGCTTTAAGTTCAATGCAAAAAACATTTCCAACACCTTTTGGAGTGTTAAAAGCATTCAATTCCCTCTAGTAAGAGGGCAATTGATTATGATTTGTATTTATTAGTTGCATAACACCATTTATAACGTTAATTAAGAGACTAAATCACTTCGTTTCTCGCAAATAAGTGATTTTCTTTCATTTCAATGGCTTATTTAATCAAAAATACACTTAAATGAGGCATAAATGCTTACAAAAGCCTTCAATTTCAATGCAAAAACCATTTCCAACACCATTTGGAGTGTTAAATGCATTCAATTCCCTCTAACAAGTGTTCAATTGATCATGATTTTTGATTTGTTAGTGCATAAGACCATTTGTGGCATGAATAAAGAGGCTAAATCACATTATTTCTCACAAATAAGTGATTTTCTTTAATTTTAATGGCTTATTTAACCCAAATTAAATTTAAATGAAGTATAAATGCTTACAAAAAGCTTTAATTTCAATGCAAAAGGCATTCCCAACACATTTTGGAGTGTTAAATGCATCCAATTCCCTCTAATAAGTGTGCAATTGATCATGATTTGAATTTATTAGTTGTATAAGACCATTTGTGAGATGAATATAGAGACTAAATCACTTCATTTCTTCCAAATAAGAGTTTTTCTTTCGTTTTAATGGCTTATTTAACCTAAATTAAACTTAAATTAAGTATAAATGCTCAGAAAAAGCTTTAAGTTCAATGCAAAAAACATTTCCAACACCTTTTCGAGTTTTAAATACATTCAATTAGCTCTAATAAGTGCCCAATTGATCATGATTTGTATTTATTAGTTGCATAACACCATTTGTGGTATGAATAAAGAGGCAAAATCACTTCATTTCTTGTAAATGAGTGATTTTCTTTCATTTTAAGGGCTTATTTAACCCAAATTGAACTTAAATGAAGCGTAAATGCATACAAAAACCTTTAATTTCAATGCAAAAAGCATTTCCAACACCTTTTTGGGCGTTAAATACATTCAATTAGCTCTAATAAGTGCCCAATTGATCATGATTTGCATTTATTAGTTGCATAAGACCATTTGTGGCATGAATAAAGAGGCAAAATCACTTCATTTCTTGTAAATGAGTGATTTTCTTTCATTTTAAGGGCTTATTTAACCCAAATTGAACTTAAATGAAGCTTAAATGCATACAAAAACCTTTAATTTCAATGCAAAAAGCATTTCCAACACCTTTTTGGGCGTTAAATACATTCAATTAGCTCTAATAAGTGCCCAATTGATCATGATTTGCATTTATTAGTTGTATAAGACCATTTGTGAGATGAATATAGAGACTAAATCACTTCATTTCTTCCAAATAAGAGTTTTTCTTTCGTTTTAATGGCTTATTTAACCTAAATTAAACTTAAATGAAGTATAAATGCTCAGAAAAAGCTTTAAGTTCAATGCAAAAAACATTTCCAACACTTTTTCGAGTGTTAAATGCATTCAATTCCGTCTAGTAAGTGGGCAATTGATCATAATTTGTATTTGTTAGTTGCATAACACCATTTGTGACGTGAATAATGAGGCTAAATCACTTTATTTCTTACAAATAAGCGATTTTCTTTCATTTTAATAGCTTATTTAAGCAAAAATACACTTAAATGAGGCATAAATGCTTACAAAAACCTTGAATTTCAATGCAAAAACCATTTCCAACACCATTTAGAGTGTTAAATGCATTCAATTCCCTCTAACAAGTGTGCAATTGATCCTGATTTTTGATTTGTTAGTTGCATAAGACTATTTGTGGCATGAATAAAGAGGCTAAATCACTTCATTTCTTACAAATAAGTGATTTTCTTTAATTTTAATGGCTTATTTAACCCAAATTAAATTTAAATGAAGTATAAATGCTTACAAAAAGCTTTAATTTCATTGCAAAAAGGCATTCCCAACACGTTTTGGAGTGTTAAATGCATCCAATTCCCTCTAATAAGTGTGCAATTGATCATGAATTGAATTTATTAGTTGTATAAGACCATTTGTGAGATGAATATAGAGACTAAATCACTTCATTTCTTCCAAATAAGAGTTTTTCTTTCGTTTTAAGGGCTTATTTAACCTAAATTGAACTTAAATGAAGTATAAATGCTCAGAAAAAGCTTTAAGTTCAATGCAAAAAACATTTTCAACACTTTTTCGAGTGTTAAAAGCATTCAATTCCCTCTAGTAAGTGGGCAATTGATCATGATTTGTATTTGTTAGTTGCATAACACAATTTGTGACGTGAATAATGAGGATAAATCACTTTATTTCTTGCAAATAAGCGATTTTCTTTCATTTTAATAGCTTATTTAAGCGAAAATACACTTAAATGAGGCATAAATGCTTACAAAAACCTTGAATTTCAATGCAAAAACCATTTCCAACACCATTTAGAGTGTTAAATGCATTCAATTCCCTCTAACAAGTGTGCAATTGATCCTGATTTTTGATTTGTTAGTTGCATAAGACTATTTGTGGCATGAATAAAGAGGCTAAATCACTTCATTTCTTACAAATAAGTGATTTTCTTTAATTTTAATGGCTTATTTAACCCAAATTAAATTTAAATGAAGTATAAATGCTTACAAAAAACTTTAATTTCAATGCAAAAGGCATTCCCAACACATTTTGGAGTGTTAAATGCATCCAATTCCCTCTAATAAGTGTGCAATTGATCATGAATTGAATTTATTAGTTGTATAAGACCATTTGTGAGATGAATATAGAGACTAAATCACTTCATTTCTTCCAAATAAGAGTTTTTCTTTCGTTTTAATGGCTTATTTAACCTAAATTAAACTTAAATTAAGTATAAATGCTCAGAAAAAGCTTTAAGTTCAATGCAAAAAACATTTCCAACACCTTTTCGAGTTTTAAATGCATTCAATTCCCTCTAGTAAGTGGGCAATTGATCATGATTTGTATTTATTAGTTGCATAACACCATTTGTGACGTGAATAAAGAGGCTAAATCACTTTATTTCTTGCAAATAAGCTATTTTCTTTCATTTTAATAGCTTATTTAAGCAAAAATACACTTAAATGAGGCATAAGTTTTTACAAAAACCTTGAATTGCAATGCAAAAACTATTTCCAACACCGTTTGTAGTGTTAAATGCATTCAATTCCCTCTCACAAGTGTGCAATTGATCATGATTTTTGATTTGTTAGTTGCATAAGACCATTTGTGGCATGAATAAAGAGGTTAAATCACTTCATTTCTTTAAAATAAGTGATTTTCTTTAATTTTAATTGCTTATTTAACCCAAATTAAATTTAAATGAAGTATAAATGCTTACAAAAAGCTTTAATTTCAAAGCAAAAGGCATTCCCAACACATTTTGGAGTATTAAATGCATCTAATTCCCTCTAATAAGTGTGCAATTGATCATGATTTGAAATTATTAGTTGTATAAGACCATTTGTGAGATGAATATAGAGACTAAATCACTTGATTTCTTCCAAATAAGAGTTTTTCTTTCGTTTTAATGGCTTATTTAACCTAAATTAAACTTAAATGAAGTATAAATGCTCAGAAAAAGATTTAAGTTCAATGCAAAAAACATTTCCAACACTTTTTCGAGTGTTAAATGCATTCAATTCCCTCTAGTAAGTGGGCAATTGATCATGATTTGTATTTGTTAGTTGCATAACACAATTTGTGACGTGAATAATGAGGATAAATCACTTTATTTCTTGCAAATAAGCGATTTTCTTTCATTTTAATAGCTTATTTAAGCGAAAATACACTTAAATGAGGCATAAATGCTTACAAAAACCTTGAATTTCAATGCAAAAACCATTTCCAACACCATTTGGAGTGTTAAATGCTTTCAATTCTCTTTAACAAGTGTGCAATTAATCATGATTTTTGATTTGTTAGTTGCATAAGACCATTTGTGGCATAAATAAAGAGGCTAAATCACATTATTTCTCACAAATAAGTGATTTTCTTTAATTTTAATGGCTTATTTAACCCAAATTAAATTTAAATGAAGTATAAATGCTTACAAAAAACTTTAATTTCAATGCAAAAGGCATTCCCAACACATTTTGGAGTGTTAAATGCATCCAATTCTCTCTAATAAGTGTGCAATTGATCATGATTTGAATTTATTAGTTGTATAAGACCATTTGTGAGATTAATATAGAGACTAAATCACTTCATTTCTTCCAAATAAGAGTTTTTCTTTCGTTTTAAGGGCTTATTTAACCTAAATTGAACTTAAATGAAGTATAAATGCTCAGAAAAAGCTTTAAGTTCAATGCAAAAAACATTTTCAACACTTTTTCGAGTGTTAAAAGCATTCAATTCCCTCTAGTAAGTGGGCAATTGATCATGATTTGTATTTATTAGTTGCATAACATCATTTGTGACGTGAATAAAGAGGCTAAATACTTCATTTCATGCAAATAAGCGATTTTCTTTCATTTTTATGTCTTATTTAAGCAAAAATACACTTAAATGAGGCATAAATGCTTACAAAAATCTTGAATTTCAATGCAAAAACCATTTCCAACACCATTTGAAGTGTTAAATGCATTCGATTCCCTCTATTAACTGTGCAATTGATCATGATTTTTGATTTGTTAGTTGCATAAGACCATTTGTGGCATGAATAAAGAGGCTAAATCACTTCATTTTTTACAAATAAGTGATTTTCTTTAATTTTAATGGCTTATTTAACCCAAATTAAATTTAAATGAAGTATAAATGCTTACAAAAAGCTTTAATTTCAATACAAAAGGCATTCCCAACACATTTTGGAGTGTTAAATGCATCCTATTCCCTCTAATAAGTGTGCAATTGATCATGATTTGAATTTATTAGTTGTATAAGACCATTTGTGAGATGAATATAGAGACTAAATCGCTTCATTTCTTCCAAATAAGAGTTTTTCTTTCATTTTAATGGCTTATTTAACCCAAATTGAACTTAAATGAAGTATAAATGCTTAGAAAAAGCTTTAAGTTCAATGCAAAAAACATTTCCAACACATTTTGGAGTGTTAAATGAATTCAATTCCCTCTAGTAAGTGGGCAATTGATCATGATTTGCATTTATTGGTTGCATAACACCATTTGTGACGTGAATAAAGAGGCTAAATACTTCATTTCATGCAAATAAGCGATTTTCTTTCATTTTTGTCTTATTTAAGCAAAAATACACTTAAATGAGGCATAAATGTTTACAAAAACCTTGAATTTCAATGCAAAAACCATTTCCAACACCATTTGAAGTGTTAAATGCATTCGATTCCCTCTATTAACTGTGCAATTGATCATGATTTTTGATTTGTTAGTTGCATAAGACCATTTGTGGCATGAATAAAGAGGCTAAATCACTTCATTTTTTACAAATAAGTGATTTTCTTTAATTTTAATGGCTTATTTAACCCAAATTAAATTTAAATGAAGTATAAATGCTTACAAAAAGCTTTAATTTCAATGCAAAAGGCATTCCCAACACATTTTAGAGTGTTTAATGCATCCAATTCCCTCTAATAAGTGTGCAATTGATCATGATTTGAATTTATTAGTTGTATAAAACCATTTGTGAGATGAATATAGAGAATAAATCACTTCATTTCTTCGAAATAAGAGTTTTTCTTTCATTTTAATGGCTTATTTAACCTAAATTGAATTTAAATGAAGTATAAATGTTTAGAAAAAGCTTTAAGTTCAATGCAAAAAAACATTTCCAACACCTTTTGGAGTGTTAAATGCATTCAATTCCCTCTAGTAAGTGGGCAATTGATCATGATTTGTATTTGTTAGTTGCATAACACCATTTGTGATGTGAATAAAGAGACTAAATCACTTCATTTGTTACAAATAAGTGATTTTCTTTCATTTTAATGGCTTATTTAACCCGAATTAAACTTAAATGAGGAACAAATGCTTAACAAAACTTTTAACTCCAATGCAAAAAGCATTTCCAACTCCTTTTGGGGTGTTAAATTCATTCAATTCCCTCTAATAAGTGTGCAAGTGATCATGATTTGCATTTGTTAGTTGCATAAAATAATTTGTGGCATGAATAAATTGGCTAAATCACTTTTTTTCTTTCAAATAAGTGATTTTCTTTCATTTTAATAGCCTATTTAACTCAAATTGAATTTAAATGAAGGTTAAAGGCGTTCAAAAACCTTTACTTTCAATGCAAAAAGCGTTTCCAACACCTTTTGGGGTATTAAATGCATTCAATTTCCTCTAATAAGTGTAGAATTGATCATGCTTTACATTTATTAGTTGTATAAGACTATTTCTGACATAAATAAATAGTCTAAATCACTTCATTTCTTACAAATAAGTGATTTTCTTTCATTTTAATGGCTTATTTAACCCAAATTGAACTTAAATGAAGTATAAATGCTTAGAAAAAGCTTTAAGTTCAATGCAAAAAACATTTCCAACACCTTCTAGAGTGTTAAATGCATTCAATTCCCTCTAGTAAGTGGGCAATTGATTATGATTTGTATTTATTAGTTGCATAACACAAGTTGTGACGTGAATGAAGAGGTTAAATCACTTCATTTCTTACAAATAAGCAATTTTCTTTCATTTTAAAGGCTTATTTAACCCAAATTGAATTGAAATGATGTATAAATGCTTAGAAAAAGCTTTAAGTTCAATGCAAAACGCATTTCCAACATCTTTTGGAGTGTTAAATGCATTCAATTCCCTCTAGTAAGTGTGTAATTGATCATGATTTGAATTTATTAGTTGCATAAAACCATTTGTGGCATGAATATAGAGACTAAATCACTTCATTTATTGCAAGTAAATGATTTTCTTTTATTTTAATGACTTATTTAACCCAAATTGAACTTAAATGAAGTATAAATGCTTACAAAAAGCTTTCAATTCAATGCAAAAAGCATTTTCTACACCTTTTGGAGTGTTAAATGCATTCAATTCCCTCTAGTAAGTGTGCAATTGATCATGATTTGCATTTATTAGTTGCATAACACCATTTGTGGCGTGAATAAAAAGGTTAAATCACTTCATTTCTTGCAAATAAGTGATTTTCTTTCATTTTAATGGCTTATTTAACCCAAATCGAACTTAAATGAGGGATAAATGCTTACAAAAAGCTTTAATTTCAATGCAAAAAGCATTTTCAACCCCTTTTGGAGTGTTAAATGCATTCAATTCCCTCTAATAAGAGTGCAAGTGATCATGATTTGCTTTTGTTAGTTGCATAAGACCTTTTGTGGCATGGTTAAAGAGGCTAAATCACTTCATTTCTTGCAAATAAGTTCTTCTTATGGTTAGAGTCGAATCAAAATGTTAGCAAATAACTTCCGACCTAAATTCTTAGTTACGATAACTAATATTTATGCAATGCATTTTTTGGTTCTTGAAAAGAAAAAGACTTCCTTGAATTATGCCATTAGTATTTTTGTGGTTGTGCTTTGTTTTTTAACTTTTTCCCTGCCTATCTAGGAACAAGATTTGAGAACAAATACATGAGTCCAATTATTTTTCCTGTATTTGTCTTCACAGAGTAAGTAAAAAAAAAATCTAAAAATATTAAAACCAGGAAACTACCGATTTATTTGCAATTCATTTGTGTGCCTAAGATTTAGCAGCAACTTGGAAAGATATTCATATTCTTTTTCCTTATATATATAGTTGTTTCAACTAACAATTTTAATAATATAATATAAAAACTCAGAGGTACATAAAACATATCAAATTAACCATGTGTAGATAATTTTTCCTTGCAGATTTGGTCAAATAATGGTTAAGATTGGTGTTATTTTCCTTTCATGAATATCATATCCTAAAAATCTTGTTTTTATTTCAAATAATTTCATCTTTTTTGCTGATATTACAAAACCATTCTGTTTGACTATATTCAAAAATTTTCTTAAATGGGTATAATGTTCTGTTAAAAGTTTTGAAAATACTAAAACATCATCTATATAAACTATTGTAAATTTGGTATATGGATTAAATATATCATTCATTATATTCTGAAATTCTGAAGGAGCATTCTTTAATCCAAAGGGCATAACATTCCATTCATAGTGTCCAAAAGGAACTGTAAAAGCTGTTTTGTATTTATCCTTTTCTTCTATCTGTATTTGCCAATATTCAGATTTTATATCAAACTTAGAGAATATGACTACGCCACTTAATCTTTTTATTAAATCTCGTTTATTAGGTATAGGATATCTTATCCATTCTAAAACCTTATTCGATGGTTTATAATTTATTACTAACCTAGGGGCCCCTCGTTCAATCTCTGCTTGATTATTTACATAAAAAGCAGAACATGACCAAGAGGATTTACTAGACCTTATTAATCCTTTATCCTGTCATTCTTGAATTTCTTTTTTACAATATTCTAATAATTTAGCATTCATTTGTATAGGTCTAGCTTTAGTCGGGATTTGTTTATCTGTAAAATTAGCAATGTAAGGTAAAGACACTGTATGTCTCTTTCAGTTCCAAAAAGCATTGGGTATTGTAGAACATACTTCTTTTTCAGATTCAGAAGGAATATCCTTTATGCGTTGTTGTACATCAGGAGTATTCAATTGATCACTAATTTGTTTATATTGTATTTATTGATTTAAATATTTTATTTGTTTTTGTTTTTGTATTAAAAGAATTTCTTTATTATTATAAATAGTATTTCTTTTATTTCTGGTGTATGTAAAAACTCAAAACATATTTGTTCATCTAGTATAGTAGTAATAATTCCCTGAGGTGTTACCGAAAAAGAATATATCTGAGTTAAAAAAAGGGTTCCTAATATAATAGCTTGTGATAAATCTTTTACAAGTATAAATACATTTTTAAAACATATTCCTTTGTTACAGATATGAGTATTAGATAATTTATATGAAATATTCATTTTATTATCATTAGCTCCTCTAAGTATTATTGTTGTTTTTTCATAATATTTTGTAGGGATTATTCCTTCTTGTATACAATTCAAATCGGCTCCTGAGTCTACTAAAGCTATTAATTCCTTCGTATATTCATTATTGACTACCAACTTAATTTTTACATACCATTTTTGATATTCTGTTTTATTTATTATATTTAAATAACTTGATTCTTCTTTCTCTTTTCCTTTAATATTATTATTTTGTACTGAGAGTTTTAATTCTTTTATTTCATTTTTTAATATTTCTATTTCTCGTTTATTTTGTCTTACCTCTTCTTTTAGTTCATCTAAAGTTATTAAAGATTTAGTACTTTGTTGCTGTTGTTCTTGTTTTATTCCTTCGTTCCATATATTTCTTAAAGAGTATGGTTCCCATTCTTTTTTAGGTTGTTCTAATAATTTAGTTTTTAATTTTTTTAAATATCCTTTCTTGATTTCAGGGTCAGAAATTTTATCAATTATTTCTAACATTAAGTTGGTCTTATTATTATTATTATTATTATTGTTATTAGTGATAACATTTATATGTCCACATTCAACATTACAACATAAACTTGAGTTATTACTATCGCTAGAATATTCAATTGCAGAGTCAGATTCAACCATATTCAATTCATTGTCATCTGATGAGAATTCAAAATTAGAGGTATCATCTATGATATTTAATATTTTATTTTTTAATTCTTTATCCATGTCTAAATTTTGTATTTTATCTTTTAATTTGCATTGACTTTTATAATGACCAGGTTTTCCACATTTATTACATATTATATCCTTTTTATTACTTTTATTTTCTGATTTTTTACTTTTATATGGCTTTTTATATGGTTTCCGTTTTGGATATTTAGGTGTATATTCTTGTTTTTGATTTTTATATTGTTTATGTCAACGATATGGTTTATAAGATTTTTTATACTTTTTATATTTTTTTTTCTAGATGTAGAGGGTGCTAGTATGAGTTCGTATTCATATTGTCTACAAAAATCTCCTAATTCTCTTTTATTTTGAGCTAATTCATTTTTTAATTTTGCTTTAAATTTTAAGTCAGTACATAAACTTAATCCTTCATTATTTATAGAAGTTATTAAATCACCGTAAGAAAATTGATCATATGGTATACTATTATCATTTGCATTTCTTATTCGTTATTTTACCTTTTCACCAAATAATTTAGGTAATCCAGCTATAAATCTTTCTTTCCAATAAGTTTGATTGCAATCTGTTCTAGTGAATACTTTTTGTAAAAACATATCTTTATACCATCGAAAATCTTATAATGTAGGACACCTTAAATTATTTAATATTTCAGAAGATTTATCTGTTCTCCTAGAAAATGTTTTGTTGTAGCAAATATTAATACAGTAACAGCATTTTCTTGTGTTTCTTCTTGTATTATGACTGTAGACGTTTGAGGATCTGTTACAGTATTTTGTACAGTTTTTACAGAGTTTATTATATAGTCTTTTTGAGATTGAGTTAAATAATAATCCCACCAGCCTTTTAAGGCGCTAGTAAAACCTAATACTAAATTCCAAGCAATAGCTTTATCGGTATTATTTCTATGTTTATATGCAGAAGCAGCAATAGTCATTTGTTCTATGGTTTGTAAAATATTATGTTCACTATATCCATCTATATTCCATTCATATATTCCAGCAACAATAAAGGAAATAATAGGGTTTACTACTTTTTCTTCAGTCATAATATCAGGTAAAGAAGGTCGAGGATAGTAATAACTAGTAACTGCTCTTAAATATACTCTACTTGAAGTATTTTTGATTGGTCCTCTTATTTTATTTATTTCCATATTATTTTGGAAGTGTTCTTCTAAGTTTTCAATAGTTAATAATTCGTGATTAGATTTATATTCATATTCATCATTATTATGATCTTTTTTAGTTACTACTTGTGTTTTGGGATCATGAACTTTTAATTCTTCTAATTTTTTAGTTATTTCATTTAAAAGATTTAGATTTGAAGGACTTTGTTTTAGTTGTAATTCAAGAGGAATTTCTGGTATTTGAAATAAAGGTTGATCTATTTTTATTTTTGAAAATTGAGATGAAGGTTTAGAGGATGAAGGTTTATCAAATTGGGGAGAGATAGAGACAATATTTGATTATATATTATTTAATTGTTGAGTTATAGTATATAATTCCTTATTAGTATAAGTAGACTGATGATGTATATTTCTAATATCTTTTTGAGTAATAAGAGTTGAATTAGGATCTATGGCAGGCATTTTAAATGGTGAAGCTATTACTACTTGTCCATGTTGTTTAAAGGTGTGTTCTTCTATAGGTGGATGTATAGATGTTATCTTATTATGGGTAATAGTTTCCCATTCTTGCATACTTGTTTTGAGTACATTAATACTTATTTGACCATATACATATCGATGTATATCATACCATTCAAAGAAAGGTATTATTTGATGATATTTTTCTAAATCTTTATAATATTGTTCTTTTAACTTCTGTATTTGTTCTGAAGTAGTATTATTAAAAAATTATGTTCGTTTATTATTATTCTTTTCTGAATTAAATTCTTTATTTATTTCTTCTTTATTTATTTGAAATTCCATATTACTGTAATTGACTTTGCATGTCACTGGGTGTAGGTGATGAAGGTCCAGAAGTAGAAGAGTCCTTTGTTTGTACATGATGTATGGGAAGTGGGATTGGCTTATGGAAATCTACTCCAGCTAATGGATCATTTATTCTTATGGATTTTGTAGTATTATTTACTAGTATATTTATTCTACTAGAAGTATATGGTGTATTTGAAGCTATACTACTTGTAGATTTTCTATAAGAAGATATTCTTAAATGTTCTATTCTTCGTGAAAGAGATATTATTTCAACATTACCATTTTCATCTTATAATATTTGTGCTGGATTTACTCTAGGAGTTATTTGCCTTGGTATTCGTACACTAGGTAATATCCATTTATCGGGAAAAGTTATTTGATTTCAATCTATTAATCTTGGTGTTTCTACAAACGATCTTTCACTATTTACTTCAACTAATAATGTTTTTCCTTTTGGAGATTTCATTAATGTTTTGGGAGATAAAGTGGATGGCATTATTTTATAGTATATTCTATATATTAATGCAATATTCCTTGATCCTGGTAACATATTTTCTGGAACTTGCAAATTTAATACCAAACTTTTATCCATATTTTGATCATACAGAGACATGGCATAATTCAGATAACAATTAAAATACACAGGGCCTTTAGCTAAATTAGATTCAAATACATCATGTATTGATTGTTGGAAGTCCAGTAACCGAGCATCATGCAGGCACATTAAGATAGGTGTATATATTCCCAAGCGATGAAGTAGTTTGAGTGCTATCTGTACCATTCTAATATGTATAAATTGATTAGACTCCTTATATTTATCAACTATAGATTCATCTATTAAACTTATTTCTTGAACATTAGGGTCAACTTGTAATGTTCTTTGACAAGTATCAATAACATATTCATGTTTCCAGCTATCAAATCTACCTATTTGATATATTTCTTTCTTAGCCTGTTTAGGGATATTCCAATTATGTAAAACCTGTTCTATTTTTGCTATTTGCATGCTATGTCTATTATAATCTACTACATCAGGATTTTCCATATAAGAAGATGTACTAGCCTTTTTACTAAAACTCCGAGAGAATTTAGACATAGTATGAATTACCTGAACAAATTTCTAGTAACCGAACCACCTTTGAACAGATTTCTAGTAAATCCCCTTGGTAATGTTCTGATTTTTATGTAAATAATCAAGTAGAGATTAAACGAGAAGCCCCTAGGTTAGTAATAAATTATAAACCATTGAATAAGGTTTTAGAATGGATAAGAAAATCTTTAAGGTTTTCAAAATCTTTAAGGTTTTCAAAATCTTTAACTAAACATTATACCCATTTAAGAAAATTTTTGAATATAGTCAAACATAATGGTTTAGTAATATCAGCAAAAAAGATGAAATTATTTGAAATAAAAATAAGATTTTTAGGATATGATATTCATGAAGGGAAAATAACACCAATATGTAGATCAATAGAATTTGCTGACAAATTTGCTGATGAAATTAAAGATAAAAAAACAATTACAAAGGTTTCTAGGATGTTTAAACTATGTAGCAGATTTTATACCCAATATTAGAACTATTTGTGCACCCTTATATCATAGATTAAGAGAAAAACCTCCTTCTCCTCCTTGGATAGATGATATGACTAATATAGTTAGAAAGGTTAAATATTTAGTGAAACATTTACCCTGTTTAGGAATTCCAGATATTAATGCCTTTTTAACAATAGAAACAGATGCATTAGATGTAGGATATGGTGGAATATTGAAGCAAAGGATTAATAAAGAAGAAACCATAGTTAGATACTATTCAGGAATATGGCATGGTCCTCAGGAGAGGTATTCGACATTCAAAAAGGAAGTCTTAGCAATAGTATTATACATCATAGCATTTCAAGATGATATTTTTAATAAAAAGTTTTTACTGAGAATAGATTGCAAATCTGCAAAATTTATTTTAGAAAAGGATGTTAAAAATCTGGTTTCAAAACAAGTCTTTGCCAAGTGGCAAGCATTGATTTCCAATTTTGATTTCACCATTGAATATATAAATGGTAAATCTAACTCTTTACCTGATTTTCTGTCTAGAGAATTTTTGAAGAATCATGAGCAAACAGAAGATAACTCGTGAATTCTTCAATACGTCGAATAATGAAGCGTCGAATACTTCAGTGTCTTTAAGACCACAGTCTTTAAGACCACAAGCGTCGAATACTCAGTCGTCGAATATTTTGAATATAGATTTGAATAACCAATTTTCTGTTCGAGGAAAAATACCCTCTGCTTCAAAATCCCAGACAAGTCCCAAAAACTATAAAGATATACTACAATTGAAGCCTCCTTCTGCACCATCCACTTCTTCTACCCTACCATATAGACCTCCCTCTCCAGATCCTGAATATATTATTAAAGATGTAGAGCAGATATGTGTATTGGAACCTGAATACCAAAATATTCCCATTTCTGATATCTTGGCAAAAATGTTTCCAAAAAATAGTGCTTTCTTGCCCCAGACTCTCAAAAAAAATAGAAAATTTTATGAGTACATCCTTATAGACACCTCATCAGTTGATATTGAGCATACTCTAGACAAAGACCAAGAAATTCAATACTCCAAAATGAATATCAAGAAGATCCTCACTCTTGCAGACTGGAATAGATTGATTGACAATCAGACAACCAATTTCACCTCAATAATGCATGACCCAATACTGAGCCAGAGACAGCATATCAAGAATTTTTGCTCAATCAGAAAAATGTTCCTCCCATGTACAGATACTTGAGATTTTTTGGACCTTATGATCCCATGGTATTCAACTACTATGATTATATCAGTGCTTGGAATAATGCTCTTATGGTTGGAAGTTATAGACACTCTTGGTTCCTCAGAATATTGAATGAATGTCCCAGAATATTCCCCTCTTGGTTTCACGCATGGTGGCTAAGATTTGGTCATTCTGAATAAGTCTTCCCCAACAAAACTCTTGATGGATACAAACTATTTTTTGATGCTGTTCATGAACTCCCAATATCTCATACCTGGTACTTTACCATCACTTTTGATATCCCTTGGATAATGAAATGGAATTTTTCAATACAAAGAACGCATCCACCTCCATATCCACCTTCTCTAGTAAGGAATCTAGAGGTCAAATGGTGGAAAAAGCTTCCCCAAGACAAAGGATGTTCTAATGAAGTTTCTCAATGGTTGGCAAAGCAACATGTTCTCGGGTCATATGAATCTCCTTCCTCATCCAATCCTTTCTCAAGCACCAAAAAGAAGATACAGGATAATCTCTCCACTGCCAGCTCAAAAGAAGAATACAAGAAAAAGCTTCTAGAAGCCCTTTCTGAATTATCTCAAGATGATGATACTATGCTTTCTCCTACTCACCTGTCAAATGAAGATCCTGATTATGATCTTGGACTAGATTATGCAAATATGATGGATGAGTTGTTCCCCACTCAATATCCAAAGTGATCTGAATAAATGCTGCATGACGTATTCCCTGACGTCATCAATCAATAATGTAAATAGTAGTGTACTTTGACGTAAGCAATTACGTCAACTGCAATAATGTAATCTTTAGTGCAAAACAGCTGTCCTCCAGCTGTCCCTTAGGAATAGTTCTTTTCCAACTATAAATAGGAGTGTTCTCTGGCATTGAAAAGCATAGCAGGAAAAAAAAACAGAAATCACTTGTACTCACACACACACCCTCTGTTATGCCTAGAACCACTTTCTCTCTCTAGACCTTGTATATCTCTTCTCTCTCTGAATAAATTTCTGAATATTTGAATATTTCTAAACGTTTCAATATGGAAGATTACAATCCACCTGCTTGGATATGTGAGGTAAATCATTGCATAAGTCAAAATTCTGCTCTTCCAAATACTGTTAATGTTTCTTCATATCATCCATGCATTATTCATCATTACGGTCCACACTCTTTGGTATCAAAGCCAAGGTCATGGCCTCTAAATAGAATGATTGTTGTTAGAGTTGGTCATTTTGATACTCAAACTCATGAAATGAATTATTGGTGGGAAGTCAAGAGTCCTCCCCATGTCATCAAACCTCATCGAAAAACAATAAAAGATATTGTCCTAACTACTAGAAATTGCCAGAATACTCTTAATCATCAAAAAAAGAGTATATAAAAAATTATTAAAAAATTCTAAAGCTGTCACTACTTCTTTGAATATGTCATACCTTCTCCATCTGGTTAGAAGGAAAAGAGAATCGAAAAAATTGAGCGAGACCTAGAGATTGAACAGATTTAGGCACACAAATGAATTGCAAATAAATCGGTAGTTTCCTGGTTTTAATATTTTTAGATTTTTTATTTTTTACTTACTCTGTGAAGACAAATACAGGAAAAATAATTGGACTCATTTATTTGTTCTCAAATCTTGTTCCTAGATAGGCTAGGAAAAAAGTTAAAAAACAAAGCACAACCACAAAAATACCAATGGCATAATTCAAGGAAGTCTTTTTCTTTTCAAGAACCAAAAAATGCATTGCATAAATATTAGTTATCGTAACTAAAAATTTAGGTCGGAAGTTATTTGTTAATATTTTGATTCGATTTTCATCATAAGAAGAACCTATGACTTGGATAATGAAGGAATCGAGCGAATTTTTTTTACGTCCGATGACGGTAATTGTAGAATTTGAAGACAAGCATCTGCACGTCAATTAAATGGATCAATCCATTTTGACTAGAGTCAGCAACATGTATCGCTCAAAATCTCACTTGCGTGGTATTTACCCTTTTCCCTACTATTAAATTTTGGGCAAACAGCGTAAATTTTGAGAAATTTTATCAAAATTTATTTTATTTCCTGAAATTTGTCGCCAAGTAGCATTGTTGAATTATTTGTCCTTCAGATTGAGCCACTTAAAACAACTTTTGAATGACCTCATCAATTAATTTGTGCTAATTGTTATACTTGCTCAGCTTTCACTTTAAAATATTACACATATAATTTTAAATTACACAAATATATTTCATCATTTTTTCTTTTAACTGGATCTCATTTAATTTTTTTCTTTTTTGTATATATGGGTCAGTTTTAAATAGGATCTACAATAATCTTTGTCCTTTCTTAATTAAGAGGAGGACGAATGGTTAAAATTGTCATGAACAACGTTATGGTTTTATCGGTAATGTCAAAAAATCAAGTTTGAAATTAAATAGGTCCATGAGAGTTTTTAGTAATTAATCTTTTTAAATTATAAAATTGATGAAATTTAATTAATTCTGACCATTATCAATTCTACCATTATTTTTTAAAGTAAAAATTCAATTAAATTCTTATGCTTTTAACCATGTGTAGAAAATTTTTCCTTGCAGATTTGGTCAAATAATGGTTAAGATTGTAGCACTATTGTTTCGTCAAATAAAATGCATAGTAAGATTTGGTTTTGTACACATTGGATCACGTATTTAATTTCCTAGGCCGAATATAACAAACATTTAAAAGAATTTTATGGAGATGAGAGTTGACCAATGGAAGACTTCAGTGCACAATGATTTTATATAAATAAAATCTGTCAGTTTCGATAATAGATTTATAAAAATATATGTGTTTTGATGAGATAATAATCATATAAATTAGTATTACAGTATCGAAACAGATAAATTTTGTTCATAAAATTTTACAACGTAATAGATTTTATTACTTTTGATAAAGTTGATGTTAGATTTATTATTTTTTAAAATTAGTGTTAGATTTATTATTTTAAATAAAATTAGTACTAAATTTATTATTTTTTTAAAATTAATACTAAATTTATTACTTTAAGTAAAATTAATAATATTTTTATATATTAACCATAATATTTTCAAGCCACATGCAAATTATGGGTTAGCCTAAATGGAAAATGAAAGTTAAAATAAATATAAAATGACCTGCTTTAAGCCTATGTCACCTCCAACCTTTTCCGTAACTTTTGATCCTTACCAAATCTGGGTATAAAAGTCACCTGAATGAGCATTCGTTAGAAAACCGTGAAGAGAGGGGCCTAAAAAAAAAAGGCAAACGTAAAGCCTAGAAATAAGCTTTGTATCAATTAAAGTTATCAAAATTGAATCAATCATCAAATTAAAAATATTAATAATTAAAAATGTAATCAATTGAACTAATATTTAATTATATATATATATATATATATATATAAAAGTAATTAATTAAAAAATAATATTTATAAATAGAGATTAAATATTAATATAAATTTTGATCAAATTTAGAATTAAATTAAAATTTTTAACTAAATTTAGAGTTTAATTTATAATTTAAACAAAATTTAGAGTCAAATTATAATTTATGAATTTTTTGATCCAATTTAAACCAGTTCAACGAGTTTTATTTTTATCGATTTTAACTGATTTTAACCGATTATTGAACAATGCCCCTAACTAGTCACCAACTGAATCAATCCGACCAATTAATTCAATCTGATTTTGACAATAATGGTACCAGTAGCCTCAACCACAACAAAATGCACGTGCACCAACACAACTCGCAAACATTAAAATATACTCCCACGAATGCCACTGCCTCACCCAACCATAGACATGCACGGGTAGGCCCGGCCCGACATGAGCTGTGCTAAGTACAGTTAGTATTATATAGTATTGGGCTCAAATTAAGTACGATTAATATTAGGGTCTGGGTTAGGCTTACATTTTTTGCCCATGAGTCGGGTCAGGAACGACCCGTGATGGGCTCGAACTCAGGCACGGCCCGAATGCAAGCATGACCTAAGTCTAGGTACTGCTCAAGTTTGATCCAAACTCGATCCATAAATAATCCCAATATAAGTCTTTTTAAAAATGAATTTAAAATCAAAATGAGAAGTGTAGATAACAAGTTTTGAATCATGATTAAAGAGAATAAAAGTATCAACCTCTTCCGTTAAGTTAAGTGTACTCGTTTATATATTTTCTTTATTTTTATTTTTTATGAACAGAACAAAATATATCACTATTTCATAAAATTATTTATTTATTTTTTTCATAAATTATGAATGACAAAAGTTAGAGACAATATTTATATGATAAATTTATTTAAATTTTAACAAAAAAATTATATGTAATATAATATTTTATTTGTATTTTTTTTATTAAAATTTAATATTTCACTTTTGTAATTAATTATTTTAAATATTAAGTATAAATATTTAATAAAAAATAATATTTTTTTAACTTTCACTTAAATTTTATATTTATTTATTTATAAAAATGAATAATACTATTTAAAAACGATGAATGATATAAGTGCTATACGATTTAAGTATGATCAATCATCTAAGTATATAACAATTTAAGCGCGATCAATGACTTAGACACGATAAAGTGGACTGCCCAATTACGGCACAATAAGTGGTCCAAGCAGAGTACGGTGAGTGACTCAAGTACGATACGATACAATACAAACCTATAGTACTTGGACTTATGGTCGTGCCGGACTCATTATTTAAATTTTTAAATATGACACGGTACAATACGAAAGATAAACAGGCCATGTCAAAGCACAACACGAAATACATGAACTTCAAAAAAATTAGGCTATGCCTGACACAGCACAGCCCATTTAACATGGCTACCCAACCACCTCCATTTCTATAAACCAAAACTACCATAGATGTCGCTGTACAGAACCTACGTCCAGAATAATTTCCAGTATAATAAGGCCGCAAATTGACAACCAACAAAGGAAAAGCAGCAAAAACGGAACGAATGAAACATGGGACGACCATAAAATCCATTTGACCATTATACCTACTACTAAAAAAACAAACCAAGAGTAAAAATGTTTATTGAAGCTAACCCTTCACGATCAGTTTTCTTTTCCAAAAATTGATGGTCACCAAAATTACTTGGTTTCATGACCACTTTTAGGGTACATGCGCTAGTATAGGGGGTGGTCTCATAGGCCAACCAAGAATCGGAGGTGATCCTGAGGGTGTTGCATCTCGGCTAGGAGAAAAAAGGCTCAGCTCCACAAAGGGCACTGTTGAAGTCCCGTCTTTCCCGTAAGCACGAAATGAAATTGATCCACGCTTGGTTGAGGCTGAGGCATCAGAGTTTCCCCCAGGACTCATTCGACCACTTTCTTCCGGATGGCTTTGGCTAGAAATTAGAGAAATTGTGAAATTTTGATCATCAAGAATTAAGCTCCTAGCCTCAAAGTCGTGAAGATTCCCCAGAGCTAAACAGTCTGCAACTGGGTAATACACAAGCATGCAGATACATACCCCAGCACAACATAAAAGTGCAAAAAAAGCCAAGAAAGCAAAGGCTTCAAACACAAAATGCTCAGGTTTAGATAGAACAGATAGTCCAAGAAATAGAACCCGTAATGGCAGAAAACTTGAAACTGACAATATTAACGTGTATACTCTCTTCTGCAAACCCTTGTTGATGACCAATCTCAAAATCCGTCTTCCAAGCCAAAAAAGGTAAACAGTCAATATAGTGGCAAAAAGCCCAAGGAGCATCGTATTCAGTAAAGGGTAAGTGCAGAGAGCAATAACATCAGCTGCAGTTTGATTTGTCGGAGTAGCTATTCTCGTAAAATAAGGTGGCAGGGAATCCCTCACCTTTGATTCAGGTCCAATTAGGATAATGAAGAGCTGAAGAACAAAAACTGGAAGGCTATAGAGACAAACAAATGATGCTGTTTTGACATTCCACTTTTGACCTATAATTCCTGAATTCATCCTCTGTAAGGGTGCACGAAGAAGAAACACAAGGGTGAGAAATAAGCATGGCTCTGCAAATCCTAGATTGGAGACAATATAGCCTTTGCACACGTTCTCCTGCCATTTCAAGTTGAGGGCATTCAAGACTCTTCCTTCACGTCTCAACAAATTTAACCGTATAATTTCGCCAGCACCCCACCAGATAACAAACAATATGAATGTAATTCGTATGATCCAGGGACCATTAAAATAACCGAGCTGAATAAACCCTCCACCATGAACTCGATAGCGGAAATAGAAAGAGTAAGCAATGCACAGCAAACCGAGAAGAATCAAGAGAGCAACCAAACAAATTGTCACCACACCGAATGCATCGGTATCAAATCTTGTCAGGGGCATTACCCAATACACAAATTCCACGCATGCTCTCTGCCAGCATGGATACAAGAAGTCCTCCTATGCCTCCTTTGCAGTCTTAATTTTAAGTGGTAGCAGTTTCAGAAACAGTACGATATAGTTTTGTGAATGGATAACCAAGGAGTCTCTTAGAGCAACTGCACCTTGCCTTGCAGTCAAACAATGATAACAAAGTCAAGTAAACATCATAAATTGACCAATCTAAATCTAATAACAGGTTAATTATACAAAACACACAAATGTAGAGGCTTATTCAAGCATGGAACATGCAACAATAGGAGATCACAATTACCAAATAAAATGACATGTAACACTTAATATATCCTATAACTCAACCACCAATACTTGGACCAAATAAAAGAATACATAAATTTTATCAAATAATGTATCACCATACTAAGTTGCAACCATACAACAACCACCTACTACCTGCGCAGAGTATGCAATCTAAGCCAAAAGATTATTATTTTGGCCGAGCATGGGTATTTTTGTTTCATAAGTAGTTCACAGGGTTCCAAAGTTGCTAGCTCAGAAGCTCTCTGTCAACAGAATTATACATAAAACACTTGACACATTTTCCTATTTTTTAACAAAAGGGCAAAAGATGCATATACAAATTTGAAACAAGGTATATTTATATAATCACAAACACCAGTATCTCAGGTTTCCGTAATAACAGGTCTTTGATCATAGAATGCCCAGATTTTGTACAACTCTCTCTCCAAAATACAACTAGTTGCAACAAGAATATTTGAATGTTTTTCCACAAGACAGTCACAGATTTAGGGAAAAAAAAATTGAAAAGAAAAATACAATGATTTTTATACTTTCCCCATTCAAGACCCGCAATAATGGCTGGTGGCATCAAAATTAGGTCACATAATTAATCACCTAAGGTCCACATTGTTGTCATACTTACTGTTAGAAACAAACATCTAACCAAGAAGTTAGTAACCACTAAACAAATTTGCTAGTGGGCAAACAAACATAGGGATTTACAAAACAATTACAACTGAACAAATAAAATCTCCAGGCTATAGCAGAATACACACTCAAGTTTATTTCATTACGGTTATCAGTACAAACTAACTAAGATGCGTGCCCATACTCCATGAACAGAGACAAATTAGTAAAAGAATGTCTACTAATTTAGCATCATGTCTATCACCAGAAGAGCGGGTAGCAACATGCAAACTCATGGGTTCATAAAACTGCGAAACTTGAGGAAAAATGGATAAATTCCATAACATTCTTGCAATCAAGGTAAGTTCCTATTTACTACTTCACATCTTATTAATGTTTTGCATTGTAAAAATAACATAAATTTTCTGAAATAAACAAAAAAAAAAAAAAGCATGAATGCTAGTCTCCTTCAATTTCAACAGGAAAAAACAAAGGATGAACAGAATGCTACAGGTTAAAATTCCCTATCTTTCTTTCTCCACATACCACATTCAGAAATTGAAGGGGGAAAAAATAAGAAAAATCAAAAAATAAACAAAAAAGGCCAAGAATTTGTTTTTGTAAAAGAAAAAAACACAGGGGCACTTAAATGTTGGTTACAATCACGAAATCTGATCGAAATCCATTAACGGCCGTCAGAAGAGAAAAAAAAAACTCTAGCAAATTAACAACGCAAAATTAACATGCAGGAAAAAAAAATTCCATAAATCGAGAATTAAAAGAGATAAATGAAGGAAATAATAGTTCAATCGAGACCTTACCAAGAAGAGGCTCTTGATCTGGTGACCGGAAATTGATAATCGACGACTCGAGAAGCTCTAACCTTCACTCAGACAGACAGACGGACTGAGAGAGAGAGTAACAGACAAAGTGGGAGACGCAGAGAGAGAGAGAGAGAGAGAGAGAGAGGGAGAGTAGTTAGGAGAGAATAGGTGAGTGGAACTTTGTTGGTGACAGACTGTCTCCAGCTGTATCCAAATCTACAGCTTCCGAGTTCGAGTCATTGCTTCGGTTACTTGATTCCGAACCTACGTGGCTTAAAACCTTTGGTGGCTAGTTACGCCCAGCCCGGTTTGTAAAATTTTGGTTTGAAATAAGAAAAGGAACAAACATAACGCAGGACCGGCCCATGATTGACTATGGGGGTGGGGAAATTCACGACGAGGATTCCTGCGGAGATGATTATTATTATTATTATTATTAAAAAGGCTGTAGTTTATTTAATGTAATGTTTAATGCATGATTTTTAATTAATTTTTAAAATTGCAAACACAAACAAAAACTAACCGAATTTTAAGATATTTGAATATCGTCTAGCTAACAAATTGAGTTAAGACTAAAACAGTTTAAATAAAAGTCATATAGTAATCAAAGTTTAACAAATCTGTTGGTCTCTTGGGTGAAATCTGGAGGGGGTGAATAAACTTCACCAATAAAATTCTCAAATAAAAATTTTTGCAAATAAATGTAAATAAGAAATTGAAAGAAATACAATACCGATTTTTATAAGGTTCACCAAATGGTTACGTCTTTGATATTCTCAACAATCCCTCTCTTGGAGATTCTCGAGAGTTCAACTATAGGGTGCCTTTGGACGCACCAATCACCACCGTACAGTTTACAAGAAAACTCCGCAAACACCCTTACGTCCGCCGTTAAATCGGTTGTTGCACAAGTCCCACTTGATAACACCATTTTTCCTTTTCTTTTAGGTTTTCCTTCTTGGAGTTCAACCCTAACTCCTTACAAGATGATCCTCATAAGTCTCACTTGAGAGCTCTTATCTATTCTTACAATGTATTACAATAGAAATGAAACATACTAGCTTGAATGCTAGTTTACAATGAAAGCACTTAGAGCAAAGAAAACTTTTTTGTCTTGAAAGAGATTGTACAGTGGTTGAATATAACTTTCTTCACAAGTAAAACATCTTCGAGTGATGTTTAAGTAGCTGCAAGATAGGTTAGCAACTTGTTAGAGCCGTTGTCATGGGTTGCACATGCATACTTTGTTATTTTCCTCTTGACAGCTTTGCATTGATTCTCTTGCTTGATACTTTCTGGTAGAATGGCTATAACTTGGTACAGACAGTTTGAAAAATTGCAATTCCTTATTTGTTATTTAGTAGACTGTCAGAGCTCTTTGCCCACAAAATTTGACTATTTTTGAATGAGTATAGTATAGTCAAATAAATGTTGTAATACAGACGTTAAAGTTCCGTTAGACAGTCTACACACTTTTAGTAGAACGGTAATATCTTGCAGATGGTTTTAAATTTTGATGTGATTCTTTTTGAATTGATTAACAGACAGAACATGGAATCTACACACAAAATTACGCATTCAAATTCGTCGTGTGCTATTCTAGCCAGCTGTTGCAATTCACTCCATGTGCACTGAAGGTTCCTGACAGCTTGCACCCTCTTGGTATAAAATTTATAAGTTTTTCTCTAGGGCTCCAAAAATTGCACGACCAAACTTATTTGAAACTGGACTTATAGTCCTACAAAAATATATATATATATATTAGGCCCAAAATATATCTCAAGTGAGTGAGTTTAGTACCTGGAATCTATCCAAACAGATTTGCTCTTATGCTGTCTTTCTAAGATAGTAGTTTAATAGGGTCCAATGTGATCTTTCTCTTCCATGCACGTTTAAGATGACATTTGTATACTTCTTTGGACTTCTTAAACCTGAATTGTCTACTTAAAGAACATACAAATGAAATTCACTTGTACTTATACTAGATTGGTTCATAACTCATTATCAAAATACTCATCATCAAAACATGAATTCACACTTAGTAACAATTTCCTAATGTATGCATGAGGTGTGAATTTTCCAACAATCTCCCCATTTTTTACGATGACAAAACCTTTAAAATAGATGCTCCCCCTTAATCTAAGGTTCCTCTAGAAATGCTCTTTCTTGATGACTCTCTCTTAATTTTCTCCTCCTTTTTGTCATCAATAAAAATGGTTGAAACCAAAAATGTGAATGCTAACTAGGTTAAGAAATTGAGACTCCCCCTTAATGTTTGCATGTATCACAAGTTCACATTTACAATTAAGCATATAAGTTATCATAACTTTAAAATATAGGCCTTGTAGAGTTCAAATACAATCATTAAATTAGAGCAAAGAGTGGATTATGTGAACTTAGAAAATGATGCCTCAATTCAACAAAGGTTTCACTTGAACAAAAATAGAGTGTATTATGTGCAATGTTCATAGATAATAGTTTTCAATGTATTTGCTTCATTAATTTGAAGTAATTTCATTGAAAGTTTGGCCACTTTGTTATGCTATAAAATGACAAAATATAATCACAAACATTCATGCAAGATGAATTATGTGCAATGTTCATAGAAAATGGTTTTCAATGTATTTGCTTCATTAATTTGAAGTAATTTCATTGAAAGTTTGGCCACTTTGTTATGCCAGAAAATGACAAAACATAATCACAAACATTCATGCAAGATTAAGCAAATGAAGACATTCAAGCATATGCTAATGCATGGGGTGTGACATGCCTAATTTTCTTCTTAGATAACAAAAATGATCTATCAAGAGGTCTTGGAACAAGAGTCCATACTTAGTTTTATTCAAAATTGGGTCACTATATTACCAAAAATCCAATGTGCGTCACTACCTTCAAAACTAGTTTATGAGTAAGTCAAAAATGTTACCGTAGTCAATTGCTTACATGGAAGTCCAACTCAGCAGTCAATTGCTTACGTGGAAACTGACATGGTACACCCAGTCAAAAAAGTTGTTGTCATGGCACACAATCAGAAAAGTTGTTGATGTGGCGCACAGTCAGACGTAAATCGCAGACAGTCAGAAGTAAGTTGCTGACAGTTAAGTAAAAGTTGAGGACAGCCAGACAATTATTATCGCTGACAGTCAGGCGTAAATTACGGATCGTCAGGCATAAATGGAGATATGCATTATCTCAATTTCTCTTCATCATTCAGAGTCTCAAAATTTTCACTTACCTTTCCGTTCAACAAAATGAGACCACCATCAAGCCATCAAAACCTGGAAACTGGAGACTCTTCCAATTCCAGATGGAGACCGGAGCCGAAGCAATTACAAATCTTGGAAGATGTTTTTCATGGCATTGAAGAAACTCGTTCGACATCAAGCCAACTCGCTCAACTTGCCTCACTATTGAGACAATATGGTCCAATTCAGCCAAGTAACATTAGAGTCTGGATCTAGAATCGAAGGCGTAGTGTGAGAAGAGGCATAACACCTTCTATTATTCATTCCACCAGCACAACAATTGTTTCTCAAGGAAATCCCAACCAGCATCACCAGCTACCAGGTATTTCCCATTTATCATTTGAAATCTTTGATGTGGATCAGAGATCAAACTCCCATGAGTATTTTCACTTAGTAGGAAGCATTACTCTAGTGAGAAGCAGATCGGTCAACTTTTCTCATGAGAGAGAAAGAGAAACACTTCGTCTCTTTCCTGTTCATCTAGGTGATGTCAATCAGTAAGAAAATTTTGGTACTATTGACATTGCCAACCTGCCAAACGATGAGGGTTTTATGGATCTAGAGCTACGCCTTAGGCCCCCTAGGAGCAACTGACAGGGGTAAGATCTGAAGACATTTTCTGGCGTTGGAATTTGGATTCCAACATACAAAGCTTTACTAGAATGTATGTATGTGCAGGGATGTTGGTTTGTCTTGTAATGCATAGTACATGGATGAGTCATGGCTGGTGGACTCTAATATGTATGAATAAGTGGTTGGTGTTATTTGTCTTGTAATTGTGTACTTATCAATTTTGGCAAGTCTGCTTGTGTTGCTGAGATAAAGACGTGAGGCAAAATGTAAAACCTTGTGAAAGTGTGTGAGATGTTGATATTAGGCTCTTGCCCTGATCTAGAAAATGAAGTATGTATTTGTTTCATGCATCACACAACTAATTCTAAAGCATTGGCAAACCTCTCACTAAATCAAGTTTAGATGATTATGGAATGATACTCATGCTAGAATTTGTAAGCTTTCATATTTGTGCTAACATTAGCTTTGTAATGTCTGAAAAGTTTCCTTTTTAGCTCATAATCTTATTCAAATGGATTCTTTTTCAGGCAGCATCACCAAGACTCAATTTAAGCTTGTTTCCTTTCTCAATGGGACAGGTTTGATACTTCTTAAAGAATCAATCATAAATCTTCCTGTATAACTCCAAATCATATCCCGTTTGTTTCATTTGAAAGTAGACTCATAGAGCTTTTCATACATGTATAGATTATGGTCTAATTCAACTCCAGCTAGTTGTGGTGCCTTCTGGAAGTTGACTGATTCTGCTGGATGGGACAGGCTGTACATCCTTTAGTATTTTGGCAATATCTATATAAGACACAACAACTAATTCTTTCCCATTTGGTCGTAATCATCTCTTAAAGTGGACTGATCTTATTTGCCTTGACAAATTGAGCACCTTTCAGTTCATAGACTATAACTTCCTCCACAAATATCCAATTAAGATGATTCTTAAGAATTTACAAACTAGTTAGAATTATCTTTTTGTTTGTATATAATTCAACAACTGATTCTTTCTCATTTGTTTACAGCAACCTCTGAAATTTGACTGATTCTTTCTGCTTGATAGGTTGAGTACCCTTTAGTGATTGGGTCATATCTTGCTGTACAGACCTCCAAACAATTTAATTGTAAAAGCGTTGGAAATTAGACATTCTGAGCTTTCTGACCGTATATAGCACATTATCTAGTTCATCTCCATGTGAGCAAACGAGCCTTTCAAAGTTGACCATATTGGATAGTACTTACACTGAATGGGACCAATACCAATATCATTTAACTACACACTTAAATAAACATATTAGTAACTCTCAATGTTTAGCAATCATCAAAACCAAAAAAATGAAACCTTAGGGTCTTAACAAGCACATGCATTACACAACTTATTCTTTTTCCTACAAATCTCAATGCTTTGGTATGGGGATCATATACTTCACAAGTCATGGGTTTGAATAATACCTCAAAACCTTTATCACACAATTGGCTAATGCTAATTAAGTTGTGCTTTAAACCACTTACCAAAGTAACATCCTCAATAAAACTTGATACATTGTTACCTATAGTGCCAACTCCAATGATTTTGCCTTTTACATTGTCTCCAAACGTGACACATCCACTATCAAGGTACCAAATGGCATCTTCTTTAAAATATGTTGCCTTCAAGCACTTTTCCACCTACAAAACAAGATGTAGAATATTTTAGTACCCATATCTTTTTGGGTCCTTCAATGTTACAACAATCATTCTTCTTCATTGAATCTTTAACCATCCATACTTGTTTGAATTTATTAGGCTTTGCCCAAGCTTTAGAAGGTGACACATAATTTTTAATGTAGGACTTGTTGGGATCACTAAGTCTTTTAAGTCTACAATCATGAAATTTGTGTCCTTCTTTATAACAATAAAAATGTGATACAACAATTTTCTTCTCTTTTATGGGATTAGTCTCGTTTTTAGTGAGGTAGCCCAAACCGGATTTGTCAAAAAATTTCTTTTGAAAAGATAACATCTCATCTAACTTATTGCTACCTAATGTGAATTTTGAAAAGGACTTTTCTAAATTTGAATTCTTTTCTTTAAAGTCCTCAACTTCTTTTTCCAAAGCATGATGTAAATTGTCTTTGATGTTAGGGGCCTCTTTAAATATGCAAGCTCTTGTTTAACAAAATTTAACTCAATACAAGTTGATTTATGATCTAATTTAGCCTTTCAAGTTTTTTTTTTAAAAGACTATTTTCTAAGACAATTTCATCTTTCTCTAACAAAAGTTTTTCACATGCTTTCTTTTGCTCTTTATATTGTTTACATTTCCTTTTAAATGTGATCAATAACTCATCAAAAGCTTCTCTAAGTTCTTCATAAGAGGGAAGATCCATTACCTCATTTTCACTTTCATCGTCATCATCTAGGGCCATGAGTGCTACATTTTTTTAGGATGATTCTAGTTGTGGTAATGCACTTCTCCTTGTGAGTTTGATCTCACGATTCATCAAGGACCCAAGTAACTCTTCCACGGTTAGCTCCTCTACGTTGTGAGTTTCCTCAATGGCATTAATCTTCATTTCATATTCCTCATTCATCAAATTCATTAATTTCTGCACAAGTTCACCCTTTCCAAACACTTTGCCAAGATCGGTTAGTACATTAGCAATAATCATGAGTCTATCATACACACTTTTAACCGATTCATTTGGTCTCATAGTGAAAAGTTCAAAGTCTTTCATAAGCATGCCAAGTTTAACTTTCCTAACTTTTAATGTCCCTTCATTTGAGAGACATAATGTATTCCAAATTTTCTTAGCATTTTTACAATGTTTGATGGTGTTATATTCACTTCTAACTATGGACATTTTCAAATAATAATATGCTCTTTCATCTATTTGGTTTTTCTTATAGTCCTCTTCATCCCATTTTCCTATTGGTTTTTCTCTCAAAGTTTTCACTCCCTTATCATCAACAGCTTCTTCCTTAGGCACATATGGTCCCTCTTTTACACTTAGCCAAACTTTCATCCCCTTCGATTTAAGATAACTTTCCATATGATCTTTATAGTATTGAAAATCACTTCCATCAAAGAAAGGTCTCTTGTTTTCATTGGATGAGGATTCCATGGGGATCCCTCAAGGATGTTAAGCCTTATAAGTGAGGTTAAGCTCTGATACCAAATGTTGGTCCCTTGGGTGAAGTCTTGAGGGGGGGTGAATAGGCTTCACCAATGAAATTCTCAAATAAAAATTTTTGCAAATGAATGTAAATAAGAGATTGAAAGAAATACAATATCGATTTTTACAAGATTCACCAAATGGCTACGTCCTTGGTCTTCTCAACAATCCCTCTCTTGGAGATTCTTAAGAGTTCAACTATAGGGTGCCTTTGAGCGGACCAATCACCACCGTACAGTTTACAAGAAGACTCCGCAAACACCCTTACGTCCGCCGTTAAATCGGTTGTTGCACAAGTCTCACTTGACAACACCACTTTCCCTTTTCTTTTAGGTTTTCCTTCTTGGAGTTCAACCCTAACTCCTTACAAGATGATCCTCACAAGTCCCATATGAGAGCTCTTATCTATTCTCACAATATATTACAATACAAATGAAACTTACTAGCTTGAATGCTAGTTTTACAATGAAAGCACTTAGAGCAAAGAAAGTCTTTTTGCCTTGAGAAAGATTGTATAGTGGTTGAATATAACTTTCTTCACAAGTAAAGCATCTTCAAGTGATGTTTAAGTAGCTGCAAGATAGGTTAGCAACTTGTTAGAGCCATTGCCATGGGTTGCACATGCATACTTTGTTGTTTTCCTCTTGACAGCTTTGTATTGATTCTCTTGTCTAACACCTTCTGGTACAGACAGTTTGAAAAATTACAGTTCCTTGTTTGTTATATATTAGATTGTCAGAGCTCTTTGCCCACCAAATTTGACTATTTTTGAATGAGTATAGCATAGTCAAATAAATGTTGGAATACAAACGTTAAAGTTCCATTAGACAGTCTGCACACTTTTAGTAGAACGGTAATATCTTGCAGATGACTTTGAATTTTGATGTGATTATTTTTGCATTGATTAATAGACAGAACATATAATCTACACACAAACTTTCGCATTCAAATTCGTTGTGTGCTATTCTAGGCAGCCGTTGCAATTCACTCCATGTGCACTGAAGGTTCCTGACAGCTTGCACCATTTTGGTATAAAATTCATAAGTTATTCTCTAGGGCTCCAAAAATTGCACGACCAAGCTTATTTGAAACTAGACTTATAGTCCTACAAAAATATATATATATTAGACGCAAAATATATCTCAAGTGAGTGAGTTTAGTACCTGGAATCTGTCCAAACAGATTTGCTCTTATGCTGTCTTTCTAAAATAGTAGCTTAATAAGGCCCAATGTGATCTTTCTCTTCCATGCACGTTTAAGATGACATATGTATACCTCTTTGGACTTCTTGAACCTGAATTGTATACTTGAAGAACATACAAATGAAATTCACTTGTATTTATGTTAGATTGGTTTATAGCTCATTATCAAAACACTCATCATCAAAACATGAATTCACACTTAGTAACAATTTCCTAATGTATGGATGGGGTGTGAATTTTCCAACAAAATCAAACCTTAATTGAGCAAGTAAAAAATTTTAGATAGTTTGCTTAGCTTCTTTTATTGACACAACAGAAAAGTATCTCTACTAATTTTGTAAACGGTCAAAGAGCTATTCATGATATAAAACAGTAAAATATGCTTCAAGATTTGTCTCATTTATTTACAACAATAATAAAGTCTTAACTTCAAATTGAATTAGAATCAGCTAAATGAATCAGTTCTTGCAATTTTGTTTAGTCGTACAGTAAGTTTTCTATAACACTTAATTGTTCTAAATTCTTTTTGACTATCGATTCTTAATTCAACTTAGGTCTACCTCTTCCTCTCTTCACTCTATCAACCTGAGTTGTGTCACCCATCTTTAACGGAGCACTCACTAGTTTACTTTTGACATATCCAAACCAACACAATTACCGCTCCCTTAATTTCTCATCAATAGGTGCTACACCTACTTTATTATGGATGTCCTCATATCTAATCCGGTTCTTTCCCAAGTGTCCACTCATCCATCTAAGCATCCTCATCTTTGCGACACTCATTTTCTGTGCATGTTGCTATTTCACTGCCCAGCACTTGCTACCATAGAGCATTGCTAGATGAATCGTCGTACGATAGAATTTACTCTTCAACTTAAGGGAAATTTCAAGATCACATAGAACCCCAGTCGTATATTTCTATTTCATCTATCTCGCTTTCATCCTATGGAGCATATCCTTCTCTATATTTAAGACTGCAAACGAGCTGATACGTTAAAACTCAAAAGCTCGACTTGATTAAAGCTTGGCTCGAGCTCGTTCATTAACTAAACGAGCCGAGCTTGAGCTTAATTTAAAAGCTTGTTTCATAAATGAGCCAAACCCGAATGTAGTTAGACTTGGTTCGTTAGAGCTCATGAACAGCTCGTTAATAAAGCTTGCCAAAGCTCGTTAACAAGCTTGCTTAAGCTCATTAACAAAATTAAAACCATAAACTTAAAACTTTGATTAATTTAATCCTTTAAGCTTAAGTCCATGAGCTAAAGTTGGTTTTTTAATTTTAAACTTCTAGCTCGTGATATGACAGTGGCTTGAGTTTCTTGACACTTTAAGAGAAATTCGAGCCGAGTTTGAGCTTGAGATAAAATTTTCGGGTCGTGCTTGAGCCTGTATTTTTAAAGCTCGAGCCGAGCTCGAGCCCGCTAATTTTTCTATCGAGCAGAGCCCGAACACCCTCAGGCTCGGCTCGGCTCAACTCATTTGCAGCCCTATCTATATTGCAATCCTTTTTGATAATAGAACATATATAATTAAATTGGTCACGATGAGGGACATCTGCCCCACCCAATCTAATGGTCTGCTTTGCTACACTCTTAACATTGCTTAAGTTACAATGCATATACTCGGTTTTTGTACGACTTTACTTAACAGCCCTTAAGTTACACTGCCCCTCCCGTGTCTCATCTATAAGGACAATTTCACCTGCAAACAACATATAGCATGGTATATCATCCTGAATATGACTTGTTATGATATCTATAACCAACACAAATAAAAACAAACTTAAAACCAATTCTTGGTGTAGGCCAATCGTAATGGAGAAATCTGCAGATTCACTTCTTACTGTCCTTACTCGAGTCATGGCTCCTTCACACCTATCTTTCACTAAATTAATAAATAGTGTGGGGACCTTTTTTTTGCACATCTTCCACCACATCACTTGGCTAAGTGCTCGATCATAAGCTTTCTCTAAGTCAATAAAAACCATGTGTAGATCTCGCTTTTTTTCTCGATAGTTTTCCATTAATCTTCCAAGGAGAAAGATAACTTTCGTAGTCCATCTACTTGGCATAAACCCAAATTGATTGCCAGAGATAGAGACAATCTTTTGTAGTCATTGCTCTATGATCCTCTCCCAAAACTTCATAGTGTGACTCATTAATTTTATTCTTCAATAGTTAGAGCACTCTTGGATGTCTCCCTGGTTCTTAAAGATTAGAATTAGTGTGCTCATTCTCCACTCATCAGGCATCCTACCCTTTTTCAAAATCCTATCAAAAAGTTTAGTTAACCAAACTACTTCCCTTGCACCTAAAGTTTTCAATGCTTTAATAGGTATTTCATCTGGTCTACACGCTCTTCCTTATTTCATTTATTTAATGAGTTTTAAAACTAGACTTAAGTATCACTCAATTAAGCAAATGAAAATGTTTAAACGATCTCTTGTCTAACTGAATTATTAAACACTTAGCTGTCCAAAAAAATTATCAAACACTTAGTGAGTGTACCCACTTGCTAGAACCCCTATTCTATACGTGGTATGCCATTGGGTAGTGAAACACTAAATTGGGGCATGCTTGTGTGCAGAGAAAATGTTTTGGTGCGCAGGACGGAGAAATTTAAATATAGAGTAATGATATATATCACACAATTCATATCATCAAATATTCTAATTGTTACTATTATAGAAAGAGTCAATTAATTTATTTATACTGTTAAATAAAAAAGAAAAATATAAATCATACATTTAACAATCAAAATATTTTATGATACAATTTTGAGATATTTATCATTATTCTTAACATGTATAAAAGATATGAGCTTGATTGCGTATATAAACAAGTTGTAGATCATTAGATACCTTCCCACAAAAAGATTTGATCAAATGGCAATTTGCCATTTTTGTAAGAGTAATCTTAAATATCCCGAAAATCGTATCATGAAATATCTCGAAATGTATAATTATGGAAATAATCGTTAGCTTCTTTCCTTTTTTGATTTGACGGTGTTAAAAAAAATTAACAATTCTTTCCATAATTATACATTTCGGGATGTTTTATGACACGATTTTCGGAATGTTTAACATTACTCTTTTTGTAATGGGAAAAGCTATGTAGTATAGATAAAAGTAGTCATAAAGTTTACAAGTGAGATCTCTATTATTGGATCATAAAAAATATATTAAATTTTTAAAAAATAAAAAACAATTAAACCGTTGAATAAATTGCGTGCCGCATAATACGTACTTATTTAATCTTTTCTTTTGGTAATATGTTCCCTCAACAAGTTTGTGAAAATCAATGATAGAAAGTCAATTCCATATAAAATTGGGATACAACCCACAAATAATAAAACTTCAATTTCGTGATAGAGCTGGATTCTGTAAGCACGAGGTCTCATTTGTCTAGACTTACAGGACCATAGATAAACAAAATATAGAGGAATTGTTAAAACCCCTGAGATTTCATGAGCATTGTATTTAAAAACAAAATTTATTAAAATTTGAAAATCGTTTAAACTCAACAAGTTTCGGATAGCCAATTTGTAGTCAACATACCTTAAACTTAAATTGCATAGTCATGATTGTAGTTGCACTAAAAGAAATGATCACGGGTGGATGTTTGTATATGCAAACACACGAATTTTACATCAAAAAAATTATATGTAAGGTAATTTCATTCAATAGTTAGAGCACATCTTTGTTTGCAGGAAGAGGCATGTCTAATTAATACTTATTAACAAAATATATTTATGTCTTCTTGAAGGATAATTTAATAGTTAAGAACTTAAATTTTTATTTTTGATGTCTTGAATTTTAATCTTTTGAAGGGATATAAAATTTATAGAAATGATAAGAATTACTTCTTTTGCATAACTCACAGAATAGTAGACCTCTTAATAAATTAAAAAAAAAATCATTTTTGCATTTGATGTATATAAATATATATAGAGTTAGTATTGGTAAAGATTCCATTAGAAAGTTGAATTGAAAGCTTGACTCCAGGCTTATTCTAAATCTTTTTTTTTTTAAATGTAAATAATTGTCATGAATATCAAAAAACATATTATTAATATTGAGAGTGAAACTATTAAAAAAAATAAAAAGGTTAATAATAAACAAATGCATCAATTTTCTAAGTACTTTTTTCTAATCCAGTATGAACTATTCTGTTTTTCAATATATACTGAACTTTACATTTAATTCTAAATCTAGAATTCCATAAGTAGACTTTAACAAATTCTATCAAAGCTGTATATATGATATGACAATGTGGTATTAAGAGGCAAGTGACATGCCATATAGAGTCACATGACACTCAATGAATTTGAAATTAAAGAAGGGACTTGTAATATAAATTTTCTCATTTTTATTTTTGTTTTAAATTTTTTATTTTTGATTTTTTTTTATTGCCACATGGCTTCATATGACATGCCACATGACTTTTAATGTACCGTGCTAGCATGTTATGCAAGTAGTTTAATAGTTTTAGTTAAAATCTACTAATGACGTGTTAAATTTAATGACGTGTTAAATTTAGAATCAAATGAAGAATTTATGATATATCTGAAAAAAATTTAGTTCATACTTGATTTAGAAAATTTTGAAAAGTTTATGCATTTTTTGGGGATTAATTCTAAAAAAATATAAGCAAATATATAAAAAAATGAAAGAAAATTTCATTCAAATAAAACATTTAAACTTAGTTCTCATTTAATTAATTTGTCTATGTATCCTTTTGAAATTTAGAAAAATCCAAGATTGCACAAATTACTTTAATATGTAAAACAAGCCATTTACCTCATTTTTTGGTTCTTATACCTTTCATAGTGTTTCTTTCCTTTGTTTTCTTTAAATTACCAAATTGTTGCTTTGAAACAACAAATAGCTAGAAATGGATGGTTTACATATTGTTTGTGGCTCCATTAAATGCTAATGATTTTTGGAATATACCCTCACAATTCTGGTCTAAATCCGAAGTGTGGATAGTGGGTTAGACCATTGTTTGGTTTTAACCAAGCCATTTTTTATTCAATTTTTGTTCAAACTGAAATTCGAGTTAGACTTAAATAGAGCCCATTTGTTTAAATCAAATCTAAGCTTTGTCTATAACTTACATTAATTTTTCTTTTCTCCTTAAAGATTCAATGCTTAGCTCTCACTTTCAAAAAATAAAAAAGTTAAATTTGATATTGGCAACCAGTGTGATAGTTAATAGAGATCTTTGGGCTTATACTTGAATTTGACTCAATCACACGAATATCCAAATAGACATTGTGTGGATTACCTGAATTTGATTCTAGTAATGGGACCACCTTCTAGGACCACCTTTCCGCTACCTGCGTACTTTTCTGGCTGACCAACGGAACTTCTGGCTGACCAACACTACTAGAGAACTTATTCAAGTTCTTCACACTCAATCTATTACACTCTTTATTTTAGTATTACAAACTAAATACACTCACTATCTTTAGATGAACAAACTAACATTTGTTTTCAGTGTGCTTGTCTATTCATGAAAGACATCATTGTAAGCAATTTTGATGACGCTACAATTGAGAATAACAATAGGGGGGGATAAGGTAGGGTAGGGACAACCATCATGATCCCTATACTTGATTCTTAACCTTATCCCTGTCATCGTCCATTACTAGGGATCCCCAACCCTGTCCCCATCATTATAAATGATCAAAATTGATCAGATACCAAAACTTACAGATAATTCATGTAAAAAATACGATGAATTTCTTTTATTGGTATTGAAGTTGAATTGATAAATTGTTTCGTACATATGACCCAACAAGACTTAGTCTTTTTCTAGTTCAATTATGACTCAAAAAAGGGTTAGAAGTTGGATCATCAAATTCACAAGCTCTCAAAATAATCCTACCAAAACTAATTCTTTTGATCTTTAATCACTTATTCCATTAAAACTGTTGGATTGAAATGCAAGTCTCGTGCTCCTTCAAGAATTGAGGACCCAAAATTCTCTTGAGCAACAAATGTGTTTTTAAAAGGAGATACAACACAAGTAGTGTGTAAATATACACACACACATATATAAACAACGAGGCAAGTAGTGTTTGTGACACGACTATCAACGAGGCATGATAAATAAACAACGGGGCATGGATGGGGCAGGTTCAGGGACGATGACTACCAATACTATCTTTGTCCCCATCCTTACCAAAAAAAAATTAGGCATTAGGGATTCCTATCCCGATCCTTAGTCAACTTCCCTTGACCCTGCATCCATTGGGGTTGAGATGAGCAAGTCCCTGTGAGGATGAGGATTATTGTCATCCCTAACTGCAATTGTCACAATGAATATATGTGACAGATGAGTGTATAATACTAATGTCCTGTAGGATCCACCAGTGCCAAAACAAATGTAACAGTTTGCATAAGCTAATTTCATTTAGTTTATTATCATTAACTAATTAATTACTCTCCTTGCCATATAAATTAGCCAACCTCCTATCATCTCTATCTACAAATTAGTTCATTTCTCAATTCCACAAGCACTAATGGGTATTGTTGAATCATAGATTCACATCCAAACTCCTAAGGCAAGATCTTCTTACAACTTAAAAATCAAATTTAAATTTTGATTTTTGTTGTTTTCTCTTCTTTTAAATGCATTGTAGATTGTATATCAAAAAGAATGAATGGTTGAATTTGAGAAAGATTGAGATCAAGAGAAAGAAATGAATATTCAAACAAGGATAAGAGAGTGATTATAGTACGACTATTTTTTTTTTTTTTTTTTACATTTTTAATTGTATATAACATTTTTTTATTTTAATATTTTTTGTATGCAGTTTAACATAAAGTCCAAAATTATAGCATGACCATCATATCTTTTTGGTTTTACGTTTTCAATTATGTACAATATTTTTAGTTTTAATATTTATTTTCTTATGCAGTTAAAACTTAGTTAAATTTATTTTATTTTAAATAATGCAAAATTTATTTTTTGAATTAAAATTAGGTAAAAAAAGATACTAAACCTATGCGAAGCGTGAGTTGAATCCTGGTAATATATATAAGCCTTTTGTTATTGTATATCATATGGGAAAATCCATACTATTATTAGACAAAAAGGATAAAACTAAGAAGCATAAACAAATTTGCAACATAGTTAGAAATCCTCTCTATTTTAGCTCAAACATAAAAAGAATGAACCTGATTGTAAGTTCAATAATTCAAGGCAAACGAAATCACATAATGTAGTGCAACATTTAAAAGGCAAATGATCTTCATTTCTGGTTTGCAAATTCTCAATATGTCCCCCCTATTTCCCAACCAAACAAACAAGACAAGACTAAATTGAACCATGTAATAAAAATTTAGGACTTTATTCCTCCAATATGTGTACTATGGCTGCTCAAGGCATGTTGGGCATCTCGATGTTCTCTGTAGAAGAACCAGGAGACTGGAAATTATGGTTTCTTAAGATTGCAAAAATTTTGACTTTAATATATGCCACAACAGGCAAAAAGTAATCAAAATGTAATAAGTATCTAAATGTTGCAACCAATTTTGTATTACATATACAAAATGTGATAGGGTGTTCTTTGCAAACTATTTCTCATGCAAGCTGACCTCATAAATAAATTGAAATGAAAACATAAAAGCAGAATTATGATGCTTTGAATCTTACTTGTCCAAACAACTAAAGCCGAGGACAGGAGAATGTTTCAAAATTGAGGCATATGAAAGTTTGTCTTTGTTTATGTAAATTACAATTTTTGTTTATATAAATGGGGGCAATTTATGAGATTTAGGCTCGAAGTGAAAATTGACTGTATGGAAAATCAGGTTCGGCATTTAGATCATAAATTCCTTGAGAAGCATGTTATTCCCACTGCCTAGTCCTAACTGAAAAGAAAACAAGACACAATCCAAACTAAAAAAGGGCCTAATTTAAGTTAAACTTTATTATAATTCTCAAAGTTTAAAAATTTCTGCCTCTCTCCATCCAAGGTACTGATTTTTCTCTAAGTATCCACGTGATCAATTAGATCATGTAAAGACACCTTCCAGGTAAGCCAATGATAACGAATGTCAGTAATAAAAGATACGTAGGGAATAACAGACTGATACACTCCTCAACACCATAAACATTAAGTCGAGCACCCTAACTTTGGCCCTTAATGAAACAATGTCGACAACAAGAGAGAAGATGTTATTATTAATTAAGTTCAATAGCTATACATCGCTATATATACAAACTGAGAGATGCAAAATAAGGTGGAAAATCAACCTAAAATAAATTGAGAAAATTCGATTCTTGAAGAGCAAGTCACGTCCCAAATATTGTAGTAAATCGTCAATTGACTGTCGAGGATTATAGAGTTGTAGCTTCCTTATCATGCCCCTGCAAGAGTGGTGTAGTGTCAATGATACCGACCTTAAGGTAATGGGCGTGATGTTGAGCATGACTAAGAGATTTAGTAAGTGAGTTAGCTAGCTAATCACCAGAGTGAACATGAATAACTCGGAGTATTTGAGCCTGCATTTGAAGGATTTGAGTACAGGGGCACCACTTGTCCAAGGTCAGAGTAATGGTAGTCTTTAGGAATGGCCAATCATGGATCAGACGACTATAGTTCAAGTTCTCTATACTCGAAATATGTCCATTCTACCCTCTCTATCTCTTTAGCATCAGCATTTGCATTGTAGAGTACTCGACTGCATTTTGTCATATTTTCATTTACTTGTCTTAAAAGGCGCTACTCTTTCTCCATGTAATTTATGTTCATGCAACAAAATTCATAAATTGCCTTTTGGCATTTTTACTCTTAAAAGCTCTCGACCTCTTGAATTGCTTTACACTGATGTTTGGGATCCTGCTCCAGTTATCTCTTATGATCAATTGAAATTATATGTTTTTTTGTTGATCATTACACAAAATACACTTGGTTATATATCCCATTAAAAATAAGTTTGATGTTGTCTCTATCTTTGAATAATTTCTAAAATTAGGGAAAAAATATTTTTCACAAAAGATACTCACAGTGTACTCTGATGCAAAAGGTAAGTTCTAAGGGCTATATCATTTGTTAAGCAAACAAAGAATCCAGCACTTGGTCTCTCCTCCATATACCCCACAACATGTAGCCACTACAGAGTGTAAACACTATCATATTATCGAAACTGCTCTTGCTCTACTTTATCATGCGTCAGTGCCTCTCAAATATTGGACCTCAGCGTGTCCTGCCACAATGCATCTCATCAATTCCATGCCGACTCCAATTCTCCAAAATAAATCACCATTTGAAGTATTATTTAAAACAACCCAAATTACTGCACTGTTCGAGCCTTTAGCTATTTATGCTATCCATGGCTCAAATCATACAACAAAAATAAATTTGACTACAAATCAACCCTGTGTGCTTTCCTTGGATACTCTTTTACTCACCATTGTTACCAGTGTCTTGATCCATCTACATCTCGCGTCTATCTGTCTCGACATGTAGTTTTTCATGAAATCACCTTTCCTTTCCACACTTTATCTCATTATGATTATAATGTCTCTGAACATACCTCCTCATGGCTCACTAATAATTCATTTGCTGTCTCCAACACACTGGCTTACCCTGCTGCCACTGATGACATACCTCTTGTGCCGAGTATAGATCTGCTTCCTTCTTCTTCGTTAGCCACTCCAGCTTCCATGATTTGGTCATCGACTCTCGACACTCAGTCTTTGGATGATGGCATGTCGTCCTCTTCTTCATCAGAACATATAAGTTCCTTGCTGTCCCCACCTCCTTCTCTGCTTCCTTCTCCCCAACAACCCATGGTTACCAGATCTCAGCATAATATTTTTAAACCCAAACAGATTTTTAATTATCTTGCAGTTCCTAAATCGTTTGAATCTTCAACTTTAGCTCAGGCACAAAAACATGCTTATTGGCAGACTGCTATGTTTGATGAGTTTGATGCTCGTATAAAAAATAATACTTGAGATTTAGTGCCTGTCACTAACACTCAAAATGTAGTTGGCTGTAAGTGGATTTACAGGATCAAGCGAAAGCCAGATGGAACTATTGATAGTTAAAAAGCTTGGTTGGTTGCCAAGGAGTTTCTCAATGTCCTAAAGTTGATTTTCATGCCACTTTCAGTCCAGTAGTTAAACCAACAACTATTCTTGTTGTTCTTAATATTTCCAATCAATTTGGCTGGCCTTTACGCCAATTGGATGTCAATAATTCTTTTCTTTAGGGTCGTTTTGAGGATGAGGATTGCAGAGATGTAGCTTCCTTATTAGTTTCCTTCTTCACAATCCTATTTCCGTTTATCAAATTTCAAAAAAAAAAAAGAAAAAAAAAAGCAATTAACTTTAATTTCTTTGCTCAACATAATGCACTAGAAAACTCCACACATATGGACACACTTACCTAACCTCTCTTAGCATAGGGGAATAAGTACCTCGTATACAAGAGTATGCCCAAGTCTGAAGCATATTTATAAGAGTGTTGTGAATGATCCAAAACTCCTAAGAATGGCTTCCTATACTTATCTAATAAGTTGTCCAGTGTCTCTCTCACATATGGAATCTAGTTTGCAGGGACTGTCTATATATTTTGATTGCACAATGCAACTCGTCCAAAGTTTTCATCAGCACAACATTCACTTCTCATTAATGCAACCAAACCATTAATCTCGGATGCATAAAAGGCATGGCTATTTCATTTTAAATTTTTTGTGTTGTCTATAATAATTAAAAGAGATGGAATGAAAGTTAAAACACAAAAATTTCAATGCAAAAAATTGAAATTTATAGTAATCACCTCCAAGAGTGTATGCTCGATAAGAAAGACATAAGGTGGATAGATCTTTTGACACTTGGTTTTCTCCATATATATCCTCAATAATAGGTTTTAGATTGTCCATTTGCTGTCCAAAAGAAATTTCTTTTGAAACTGCTTGAGACAAAATCTTGCAAGCGTATAGGTCCGTTCATAGTAATAAAACCTGGTGAATCTAAGAGAACAAAGAACTAATTGTGATTAAAGTTTTTTTTTTTTTGAGTGATAATTGTAATTAAAGTTATTTAACAAATAGTTAATGTTTGAGAAAATTATTAAAAGCAAAATTATTAATTTAAATCAAACAACTTAACTAATTAAAATTAGAGGCAACTTAACTGAAATTTCAATACAAGACAGAAAGTACCAAGACTAAGGGTTTTCACCTAGAATGAGTTGAATTATATGAATTTTGTGGCATTAATGATTTGAATGTTAATTCTTCTTATTTAGTTAGGGTTCTTTGTCAAGTAATTCTAACTGTTTTTAATGTATTTGTGATATTCTCTCGAACTCACACAAAAGTAGATCAAATCCATTAAGAACAAAGAATTTCTAATGACATCATATAAACTTATCTAATGTCTGACTCAAAGTTTATATGTTTATCTGTTTAGTGCACGATTGTGTCTCATCTATAGATCTCAATACAAATCTAATGACTACTTTCATTATGATCAGGCACAAAAGCATAATTAAGATCAAAATAGATAAATCAACTCAAGTTCTCAACATTGAAGTGCAATAAAATCAAAAGAACATCCAAACATCCACAAAAATCAAATAACCCAACTTTAACTAGGCTACATCCTTTTCGCCCTAGTTTAAAGTTTTAGCCACTCATGCTGAAACCAAAGATAAACTAGTATTAAATATCATAGTGTTCAAAAGAAAAAGAAGGAAAAAAAAAAGAATTGAAAAACTTATGTTTGACATCTCTGTGTTCCTTCCTTTTATTCCTCTCCTCTTCGATAAAAGAATAACCTCTAAAAGCCCCTTTTGCTTCTAACCACGTTGGCCTTAAATACACTTAAAAGGGTTGTAGTTAGAAGACCTACGAATTTGAATTGGAGATTGGAGTAGGAAAGGACTCTAAAATTCTAAACAGTTTTGATCCTATGATTTCTGACCAAATTTTGACCATCTTTTAGGCCGAATCTAAATGGTCAAAATACGAAAATTGTAGTCCTATCTCTTAGCGTCGATTTCAATTAAGAATCATCCAATTCTGACTTATGTAGAGGAACTTATGGCTGAAAAACTAAGCAGTGCACTGGGTTGGAAAATCTACCAGAATAAGACCAAACACATGCCTGATTACTTCTTTTTGCATCTATTTGACCTACAAAACATAAAATAGCAAATAGAAGTATAATCCGCCGATAAACATAATATTTGCATAAATAAATATCAAATTAAACGCAAAATTACACGTAATATCTATGCAAATATTGGACCTATTAAATTCCCCCACACTTAAACTATTGCTTGCCGTCAAGTAATTTTACATCAAAAAGATCACATGACCTTCACCGAAATTTCCTTCAAATCAAATTCTTAAAACAATGCCTCATTAACATGATACAAGATCAACCTACAAGCATCACTCAATACTTTACTAATCAAATATAATCAATTGCGTCCTCATTCCCCCACAAAATAAGTTTTAAATTGATTAATTGTGTGCAAGGACTCTTTATTGATCATTGATAACATTTAGCTACCATCATATAGAAAGTAATCACACATACTCGCCTAAAGCCTATGAATAAAAATCATCTCCTCTTAAAAAAATAAAATATACATAACCATATCGGGGATCATTAAGATTTTATTATTTCAATTTTTTTTTCTTTGTATATTGGAGGCTGTAATTTTCTTCTCTAAATACTCACTTTTTGACACAAATACCATCACTTGTGGTGTCGGTACCCGATTTTTACTTCATGAGTAGATATTTAGAGTGTATTATATACTCATAATTCAAGCTATCTTTTGACGTGAAGACTAACAATTGAAATTCCAACGCCCAATTACTCGGTAACTCAAAATAGCGGAGTAAATAACTTATTAACAACTTTGAGCCTCTTTATCTTTACTATTGCTTTTTTTTTCTTTTTTTTTTTCAAATCCTAAATCATATCCCCAAAATTTTTAGAAGAAGAGAAGATAACATTTATTTAAGTATTTAAAATGAGTGTACATAATTGAAAACTACATGAAGATCTCTAAAAGTTAGCATCTCCCTTTAGAAAAAAATAATCGCACAACTTTAAAATTAAATTAGAAACAAAAATTTTTCAAGTGGAGAACAAGTTTACCATTAACTATCTCTAACTAGCTTATGTCAAATAATATTCAAAGACCAACCTCGCATGCATTAGTACTATCATCGGCGTTGAAAAATTTAACTCAAACTAAATTCAATGAAGCTCATGTAAAATCATGCAAGCACACAAAAATTAGTAATTAAAGTGCAAAAAAATTTGGCAAAAATTCAAAATAGCACCTCTCCCCCCACACTTAGCCAACATTGTCCTTAATGTTATGAAAAACAAAATAAATTAAGAGAAAAGAAAGTGAAACTTCTCGAGTATTAGATAGTCATTGAACACCACAGTGCATTTTCTTTGCTTAATCATCCACACGATAATCACTGTAACATCTACAATAATCATGGGAAAGTGGAAACAATAAGCGCATAGAGAGTAAGAAGATAATAACACATGTCTACATGAAAAATTCTACTCATAACAAAATTAGTCCCACATAGTCCATAAGAAAATACAAGAGAACGGTCCAAAAATAATAAACTCAGAGCAAAACCCCCACACTTAGAATAAATTGCATCCAAAAATTAAAACAAAAGTTGAGGGTAGATTGAAACTCCCTAGTTGATGACCAGTTTGATGTTTTTGTAGGAAGATATAAACCATACTTTGATCTTTCTCATGGACCTACAAAAAAAAAAAAATCAAACTGAGAATAAAATGAACTAAACTAACTAAACAAAAAAAAAAAACAACTAAGATAGAAATTGGGTAGCCTCCCTATAAGCAGTTGATTTAATATCTTTAGGTAGACATGCTTCCTTTGACATGTAGAGGATGATCACCAAGAGGATGAGGCCTTAAGTTGCCCCCGTGAACCTTAATCTTCTCAAACTTTTCACTCCAAATATCGACCATTTCTTGGGGATATACCTTGTGCATTGTGAATGGTCCTAATAATTGCTTTTTCTTTTGCTTCCATAAGATTGTCCCACTGTATGCGTCATAGAGAAGCACTTTCTGTCCCTTCTTGAAATCACTTTATAGAGAATTATGCTCTATAGGAAGAGAAGACTGCTTGCGTTCTAAAGGAGCCGATTTTGCAATGAAGGGTTTTGGGCTCGACTTTACCTCTTGGAGAGGTTGCTTAAATAGCATTTCAAGTGCACTTTCCAAGTCTATGTTTATGCTTCTCCGCTTTAGGTGGATTCAATGTTTCCACCATGAAGCATGTATCCTCCAGTGATGGACTCAGCAACGCTTTAAACAAATTGAAAACATGCGCCTTTTTTCCTACTCAGAATGTTAGTTTTCCTTACTCCATATCAATAAGTGCCTTGCCAACGGCTAGAATCGGGCCCCCTAAGATTATCGGGATGTCTACATCTTCTTCCATCTCTAGAACAAGAAAATCAGCAGGAAAATAGAACTTCTTCACTTTAACCAGCACATCCTCAATCTTTCTGCAAGGATACTTGATTGACCGATCAGCAAGCTGTAAAGACACTAAGGTTGACCCCAATTTTCCTATCTCAAGCCTCCTGAAAAGAGATAATGGCATCAAATTAATGCTTGTTCCTAAATCACATAAGCAACATTGAATGCCTAAACTACCAATAGTACAAGGGATAGTAAAACTCCCTCAGTCATTTAACTTAGGAGGTAGTTTATTTTGAAGAATAGCACTACACTCATCAGTTAAGACAACTGTGGTGTGCTCATCGAGTCTCCACTTGTTTAATATGATCTTCTTCAGGAACTTTTCGTAGTTTAGCATATGCACAATGGTCTTTGTGAAAGGAATATTGATGTGGATCTTCTTAAACATGTCCAAGAACTTGAGAAAGTTCTTATCACCATTTCTCTTTTTCAACCCGTTGGGAAATGGGATTGACGGGATATATGGCTAGACTTGTGGGGGAGGAGTGGGTGGAATTGCCTCCTTAATATTATCTTGCCTTCCATTTCCATCATCTTTGATATTCTCATGCACAAGTTCCTCTTCTTCACGACCATCTTCTGTGGGCTTGTGATTTTACTAAACATCATCAGGATTCCTATCACTTTCCCACTTTTCAATGTAATGGCCAAAACGTTCTCTTTTCGATTCACATCGGTATTACTAGGGAGTTGGCCTTGATTCCTACTCGAAACTATTTCGGCAAGTTGAACCACTTGTACCTCCAAAGTATAAATCAAGGCTTGGTAAGTGGATGCAACTTGGTAAATCTTTAGGTTTAGTTTCTTCAACTCAGCACTCTGTTGTGTCATTCTCTCACCCATCTTTGACATGTACTACATGAATATGCCTTCTATTTGTGACTTCTTATCCTAAGGTTGAGATAGATGACTTTGGAATTGGGGTCTCTGTTGCTGAAACCCTGGTGATATTACTTGCCTTATGTTGCCCTACTCCTTCCAACCAAAATTTGCATGGTTGCACCATCTTGGGTTATAGGTGTTAGAGCATGGTTCATTCTTCTGTTGTTCCAACGTAGTTTATCTCCTCCACAGACTTTCCTAAGTCTCCACCCACGCAAACAATTTCGGTGTGTCCAAAGTGTCCACAATAAGAGAATTACCCCCTCTGCGTCAAGTCTCTACTCAACAGTAATTTCAATTGGCGTGATAAGTCGTCTATCTTGGATGTCACATCAGCCAGTGAAGATATCTCATAAGCTCCAGCTCTACGCCCTCTAATAACTTTTTGTTGAGAGTTGCCTACCAACAGCTCATAAATATCATGCAGCTCATCTGTTGACTTATTACCCATATAACCTTCAGCTGCCGAATCCACCAACATCTGAGAATTGGTGACAAGACCATCATTGAAGAATTGCATCTGAAGGGGCTTGAAAATTGATGATGTGGGCACTACACTAGCAACATTTTAAACCTCTCTCATGTCTTATGAAAAGGTTTAGTATCCATCTGTGGGAAAAAACAAATCTTATTTCAAGGCTCTACAGTCTTCTGAGGGGAATAAAATTTCATCATAAACTTGTTGTAGATGTGCTACCGATTATTAAGTGATCTCTATGGCAGATTAATAAGCCAACTCTTCACCTTATTTTTAAGGGTGTAAGGGAAGCATCTCATCCTCAACTCATCCTCTAAACATTTCCCTAGAGGAAAAGTATCTATTATGTTGTAGAAGTCCTAAAAGAAAGTAAGTGGGTCTTCACTCGGTAGACCATAAAATGATGGTAGCATGTTATAAAACATGGTCTTTAGCTCATAGTTACGAGCTGTTATACTCAGCCTAATGCAAGATGATAAAGGACCAATCACAGGCCTTTGGATATCCTTCACGCTAATTCTGGCCTGCTCCCTTACCTCTAGTCCATTGTTGAGTACTTGCTTCACTACAATCTGATCATCCTCATCTCCCACTATTTTAGTCATCTTTGCTCTTTTTAGTGCCCTGTTCAAATGACAAAGTCTTTCAATCTCGAGGTTCAAGGAAAGAAGATTAGTGCTCTTGGATGCTCACAATTGCATGCACTATCTACAATTGCGAAAAAAATAAAATAGTAAATTGAAAACTTAAAATAAATGAATAAAACTAAAACAAAGCTAATTCTAAAAGCTAATAAACAAAACGAATAATAAAACAAAAAAAACAAAAATTAAAATTAATGCTCTGTTCCCTGGCAACGACGCTGAAAACTTGATTAACAAAATCCTAAAAACGTACAGGGTCGATTGTAGTAATAAAACTTGGTGAATACTCCAGATATTAAACTCAAGGGAACAAAAAATTAATTGTAATTCAAGTTATTTAACAAAAAGTTGATGTTTGAGAAAATTATTAAAAGCAAACTTATTAATTAAATCAAACAATTTAACTAATTAAAACTAGAGGCAACTTAACAGAAATTTCAACATAAGACAGAAGGTACTAGGGCTAAGGGTTTTTACCTAGAATGAGTTGAATTACATGAATTTGTGGCATTAATGATTTGAATACTAATTCTTCTTCTTTAGTTACAGTTCTTTGTCAAGTAAGTCTAACCGTATTAAATCTATTTGTGATTTTCTCTTGAACTCACACAAAAGTAGATCAAACCTATTAAGAATAGAGAATTTCTAATAACATCATATAAACTTACTTCATGTCTGACTCAAAGTTCATATGTTTATCTATTTAGTACATGATTGTATCTCATCTATCGATCTCAACACAAATCTTATGACTACTTTCATGATGGTCAGACACAAAAGTATAATTAAGATCAAAATAGATAAATCAATTAAGTTCTCAACATATAAGTGAAATAAAATCAAAAGAACATCTAAACATCCACAAAAATCAAATAACCCAACTTTAAATTAGGCTACATCCCTTTCACCCTAATTTAGGGTCTTAGCCACTCATGCTAAAAACTAAAGATAAAGTAGTATTAAATACCATAGAGTTCAAAAAAAAAAAAGGGAAACGAAAAGGAATTGAAAAACTCATGTCTGACGTCTTTGCATTCTGTCATTATGTTCCTCTCCTCTTCGTTCTCTACGTCTGTTCTCTGTCTTGCATCTGAAGAATAGCCTCTATAATCCCCTTTTGCTTCTAACTATGTTGGCCTTATATACACTTAAAAGGGTTGTAGTTAGAAGAGCTAAAAATTTGAATCGAAGAAGGAAAAGGACTTTAAAATTCTGGACAGTTTCGATCGTGTGATTTCTGACCAAATTATGACCATCTTTCATGCAGAATCTGAATTTGGTCAAAACTCCAAAATTGTAGTCCTATCTCTTAGCTTCAATTCGGCTCAAGAATCATCCAGTTCCAACTTGTGTAGCAAAAGTTATGGCTGAAAAATTGAGCAGTGCGCTGGGTTGGAAAATCTGCCCGAATAGGACCAAACTGATGCCTAATTACTTCTTTTTGCATCTATTTGACCTATAAAATATAAAATAGAAAATAGAAGTATAATTTGTCGATCAACATAATATTTTCATAAATAAATATCAAATTAAATATAAAACTGCACGCAATGTCTATGCTAATATTGGACCTATCAACCAACTACCTGTATGCATTCATTGCTAACAAATAAGTAAGCAACCTTCAAATTTTCATACACTCGTTCTCAAATTATCCTCTATGAGATACAATAAAGGCCTAAAATTAATAGCAATATAGTTTAGACAAGAGAAAGAAAAAATAACCAATAATATTGATTCAACAAACAAGTACCTAGCTAGTTGTCTATAAAGAGTATGATCTTTTAATATTGTGCCATCAATGGGAATTTGACATTATACTTGATAGGAGTAGAAGAAATTTTATTGTTGTTAATCTTGTTTTCGTGAGAAATCTAAGGCATATTGGGCTTGAGATATATAGCATCCTATAAAATCAAAAGAAACCTCTAGACCAAGAAAATAATTGAGTAGGCCGAAATCTTTTATCCCAAACTGTTGACTAAAATACTATTTGAGATCTTTAATGCCTTACAAATTATTACCTGTGATAATCATATTATCGACATAAAAGAAAAGAAGAAGGTTTTTTTTTAATCACTTTTGTGAAAAAACACAGAATTATCATCAAGAGTAGATAAAAAGCCAAACTGATGCATAATAGAACTGAAATTTTGCAAACTATGCACAAAGTGCTTATTAGAGATTATAGAGTGGGATAATTATCCTTTACACCATACAAATAGGAAGTATTTACACATCACATACCAGGTTTTTGGAAATTACTAAAAACATACCAATGAAACACTCCGGTAACAAAAAAAAATCCTCCATTATGTAGCCGTTAGAAAAAAAGTCACGCTGATTGTAAAAATGCCATTAAAAATGGCATAAGGTGTCAAAAGTACCCTTACATGCTTATACAAGCTAAAATAACCATTGGGACATTCTTTTTAAGGTAACAAAGACAATTTTAGAATAGATGCAACATCACCAAAGAGTTGTTAGTGTTGGCTCTATAAATATTCGAAAGTTCAATCTACCACAAGCTCCAATTTGTTTGAAGGCCAAAAGTTCAAAAACATGCAATGAAAATCATGCAACAAACATGCATCAATTAAGGTATCAAAATCCGAAAGGAACAAAACTAGGCTATACTATATTTGTGAAGAGAGAAGTTACAGTGCATCCTTCCTAGGTTGGTGCCAACCTATCAACATTTCAAAAAAAGAGCAAGCAATTAGCCATGAAATATATAATACATCACTAACCACTCTATGTTCTCAAATGGATGCAAGTGCTATAAATGCTGAGTTGCAAATAATCAGAGCTGAATTGAGAAGGATTTTGGTGAACGTACACAATATAGACAACACTTCTAAATTTGTGAAGATGCTTGTACTGATTCTATTATATTATACTATGATTTTTTATGTCCTAGTTATAATAGCAATTTTCAGTAAATAGAGGGGTTGGGAATACGAGCAAAATTAGGTGGCATTCTATGAAAGAGGAGACTATGAGTCTTATGGGATATATGTCTCTTGTGATTCCCCAATTTTGGCTTCTTCTTGAACTGTATCAAAGATTAGAGAAACAATCATTATATTTTAATTTACTATGTACTAGTGTTTTTGGTAAAAATAAAAGTTACCATTTTCTTTTTAGAATTTCCAGATTTTGTTCTTTTCTTTGATCTGGATTCTGCTTTATTGCTTATAGGCTGTCATAAAAAAAATAAAATAAATTCACCAGGTAACCTTAGGCAAATAAATAGTAAAACATATAAACTTTAATATCTCAGTGCATATGCGAGAATTGTGCCCATATTTCTGACAGTTGCTGCATCTAACAGTAAAAGATCTCTTCCGATCTATTTTATCCTCTCTCTTTTCTTTTGTCATATTCTTCTTCAGCCTTCCAGCTTTTTTTTAAAATATTGGTGACTGCATCACTAGTGCTTCTTCGGTGGTATCTAAATTTGTCTCAGGCAAAGGATGAATTATACCCTTGTATACATCCAAGTACTTCTTTATAGTAAAGAAATAATCACAGTAATCTTCCAAATTCATTTTGGTGTAGCCTGCACAAGTAGCTACATGTTTGTAGAGGATTCCCGAGACCATCCATGCCCTACAACTACAGGTTTTCTTCGCCAAGTTCACAACAAGTTTTTAAGTCTCATCCATTATTTGGAACTCATCTTGGCTAGTAGGAATCACCTTCAAATGTCTTGCTTCTTTTGATATTGTCTCCAATCTTTTCTTAGTCTCTGGTGTGACCTTTCCCTCCTAAGTAGAAGCCTTTGCAAACCTCTTATGCAATGTGGACATTATCTTGATCCTAATATTCTCTAATAAGGTCTAGATTGGTTTGGTTCTAAACTTACCAATCTAGTTGTTGAATGATTCAGTCATGTTGTTGGTGGCATGGTCACATTTCACTTCAATATTAAAATTCCACCTACACTATTGGTTACATGGAATTTCCCTCAAATGCTTCATTAGTTTGTCATCTCCCTTAGTAATAACCTCTATTTCTTTCATGGCAGCCATATGTTTCAAATGAGTATAAGACTTGCATGCTGTCCAAAAGAATTTCCTATATTCAACACTAGACCATTTTGCTCTAAAATTGGCATACAAGTGTCTAGCACACTTTCTATGGTCAGTACCTTCAAAATAATGCTCAACAGTATTTATGATTCCCTAAACATTGAAAGCATTTAGCATTTCAGATCATGTACACATTTAAATACAAAACCATAGTAAGCATGAAGTTGAAATAATATAAAAACAAGCAATTGATATATTGTTTTATACCGTTTGTCTATCAAACATAAAGGTGAGGGTTGTCCCTTCTATAGCTGGTCCAATGCTTGTATTCAATAAGTCCAAAAACCAATCTCATGAAGAAATGCACTCCTGCTATTCAATTAAATATGCAATGGGAAAAATTCCCTTATTGCCATCTAATGCAACTGTAACAAGTACACATCTAGGATATGGACCCTTCAAGAAAGTGCCATCTAGACCTATAAAAGGCCTACAACTAGCCACAAATCGATCAATACAAGCCTTGAATGCAATAAAAATTCTCTTGAAGATTGGTGGAGATGTATCATTCTCATCCTTTTCTACATGCGAAATTTCACAACTAATCCAGGATTTATCTCTAATAAGAGATCTGCATACTTGGGCAACTTAAAAAATGAGACTTTATGATTCCCTTCAATTAGTTCTGATGCCTTCCATCTACTCCTCCACACTTTCATGAAACTTGGTTAAACCCCATTAGGCTCTTTGAGTTGATGGTACATTAATGTTATACTTATGTCAGGATATGTTCTAAGAAAAGGCAATAACACTTTTGCAATCCAATTTTTGGTTGTTGCCTTTTTTGGTTCTTCTCTCACATATGAATGATAACTTTGCAATTTTTTCACCATAAAAGTGTTGCAACTAGGCAATTTTGAAGCCCATATATAGAAGGCACATTCACCATCCTCACACCTTGCACCAACTTGCTCTTTTTGATTATTGGTATACTTGAGATTCACACCTTCTCACACTACATACTCCGCATATCCTAACACAATAGACAAAATGGCCTATAAACATTAGTGCAATTCGATGTGGTAGAAAACATAACAGACAAACAAATAGAAAAAAGGGGAAAAAAAAGTTACACCTAGAATGGCCTATTGTCTGTAACCCCTAGAAAGTGCTTCAACAGCTCCTAAAACCCACAAAATCATCAGATAAAGTGCCTTTCGAAGTGGGTTAGTCCAAAAACAACACAACAATTTAATTTTAGAAAACACAAAACGAAAAATGATACAAAATCATAACAAAAACAACATAAAAGAGTGGGAAAAAAAAAGTATAAATCACAATTTGGCTTACGATTTATGGCTTTTCGACACTCGATTTGATGGCAAAAGGATGATTCGAATAGGGATTGGATTTTACGTTTGAGGGTTTTGGAAGAAAACAATGACTGCTAAGAGAAATTAGAGTTGTCTTCTGAAAAAATTAGACACTTCTTTTAAATATATGCAAGGGTATATATGTCATTTCACGAGTTCCATCTACCTTGACTAACGTCTATTAGTCGTAGGCTATTTTTAGTAATTTCCAAAAACCTGATATGTAATGTGTAAATACCCCCTATTTGTATGGTATACAAGGTAATTTTTCCACTATAGAGTACTTGATAGAAACATCAAACTTTGTTGGGTGGATGGTCATATCTTGGTGAATTTCTATATAGACTTCTTTTGTAAGGTTGTCGTTAAAAAATTCATTAGTAAAGTCGATATGAAAAAACTTCCAGTATTTAACTGTAGTAACTGCTAGTAAATTTATAGAGAGTTTTTATACCAATCGAGCTTTGTATTACTTAACATATTTATCTAATATCATCTTAATCTTTTAAAGCCACTTGCATCCAAGTGCAGATTTACCAAGAGGTTGCTCAACTAAATCCCAAGTGTGAGTTTTTGAGAAAGCATTAATTCTTCTACTATTACTCACCGTCATAATAGTTTAATAAAGGCTTCTTGATAGGTTTAAGGTTCATATAAGGCGACGACCACTTGGTGAGCTTTTATCTTTCATTTATTGAGAGACTACAAAGAAGAAACAAAAGTTTGGTTACACTTGTACAACCAACTCAGAGTGCATTGTTTTTTTATATTGATATTGGAGATTAGTTAGAGGGGAATATAAAATAGTCTTGGCTTGTCTAGATAGGAAGATTGGTCAACTGCTTTGTAAAACCTGGTTGCTGGCTCAAGAAGTAACAGAGTGAGAGGACATTCAGTAAAGCTCTTTTCATTTACCATTCCTTGTATATTATTCGCATGCTCTACTTAGAATGTCTAGTTGAAAAAGTTGGATAGGCTATTAGATAGGTTCTAATATGATGATGATTGAAAATGGTTGGATGGAAGCTGTTGAGAGAAGGGTGGGTGAAAGTAAATACAAATGGAGCCCCAAAGTAATATGGGTTTTTCTAATAAGGAAGGAGCGATCAAAGACCACCATGCAGTGTGGATAAGAGGCTTTGCCTTTCAAATTTTGTTGTATATCATATGTTGATGTGATAAAAATGATATTACGTGGCTTGAAATTACCCTAACAATAGTATCGCCACAACGTTTGGTTAAAAGTCAACTCCTAGCTACAATTAATTGTATCAGAGATAGAGTTCAAAGCTTCTACCATGCCAACCTTATATAATGATGTTATGACTTCATTGGGGTAGGCAAACCCTTGTATCGCATGTGCACATAAGGAGTAATATGGTTCGAGTTTAGTTGTCAAATTTTGCCTTCTCACTTTTCAAGGGCTTGCATATACTCTAGCAATCTCCTGTTAGAGCATATATTATACTGAATCATTGTGTTCCATATGAACAACTCATTGAGAATTCTATAATTTTTAAGTGCCCTCCAATTGCAAAAAAAAATAATAATAATAATAATAAAAATAAAAAACAAAAAACTTCTTTAGGTTTGTAAGTTTTTTTTTTTTCGTTTTAAAGTTTGTTTGTTTTGCAAGACAAGCAACGAAAAGAATATGTTAAGAAATAAGAAAGAAAGTGACACAAAATAGTGAAATTCCCTTGTTTGATTAATCGTGCAAAAGAAATCTACGTAAAAATCACAGAAAAATAAGTAGTGGCCCCAAGAAATTTTTTTCTCATGAAATTAGTGAAAAGGTTGGTGAAATCTACACTGTAGTTGGGCATTTTCCATGTTGCCCTTAACCTTATCCCCAAAATTGAAAATACGTGTATGTCATTTGTAATGTTTGACTGCTCCCCTTTAACATTTTTTTAAGTTGCTCCAAAAAAAAAAGAAACTTTTTTAACCACCCACCTTATTCATGGTGATTAGGCTTTCCTTCTAGAATACTATAATTAACTCCTTTTGTAGAATAATTTTAGAAAGTGAATATGAATTACTTTATATAAATGCATGATTGTCATTTTATCAAAAGTCAGCCATACTAAACCAAAAAAAAAAAAAAAAAATTCCTTTCATTTTCTTTATCACACATTTATTTCACACCACACATTAAATCCAAACACACCACCATTGAATCTAAAACCAACAGAATCATTACTTCCAAAATTAAGATGAAAGTTATTGATTATCTAACTTTTTATTATAAGACTACATTACGCTCACTATATTTTAAAAACTACAAATTTACTTAAAACAAAAAAATCTCTCCATTTTTTAAAATTTTATTAAAGTTTCAATAAACATTTCTATATATATTGTAAACTTATTAAATTATATTTCTACAAATATTTTAAATATAATTTTAAAATAAAAAATGTTTTGTATTATATATAATTTTTTGACAGTAAAATTAACTTTTTCATACATATTATTTTCATCTTCCTCACTTCCCACTATTTTCCAAACAAAAAATTTTTAATTTTCCTCCTCCATTTTTCCTTTTTCTAAATAAAAAAAATGAATCTCCAATTTTCCTCTTCTTCAATTTTTCCTTTTTCTCACATTCTACTCTTAGTTTTTATCTACGTACAACATCTCTTACTGTGGCTTTAACTTACAATATTTGTAGAAGTTTTCTAATTTTATTCCCTTTTTTAGGGGAGTTAAATTAACTTACATAGAAAAACAAGAGGAAGTACAGCTTGCAGGTTACTACTTAAAAGTAAGTCAAAAAAATAAATATATATCTTAAAGGGGAGCCGCTGGTTACAAGTTCCCATTCTTTTTTTTTTTTTTGGAGGGAATCTAACTTTAAATTTCCCTCCATATCTTTTTATAAATTTACTAAATTACCTCTATCTTAAGCCTTCACAAATTAGTTTTATATACATTTTTGTTGTTTTTATTCTACTAATATTTTGCCCATAGGCATGATCCTAATTATCCATCCTTCTTTATAAAAGACATACAATGGTAATTTTAAATTTAAATTTTTCTAAAAAAAATAAAGAAACTATCCTATTTCAAGTAATAAAAATAAAATTCAACAAATGTCACATCTACACTAGATGATTTTTATAACCATGAAATTATGTATGCCAACAGTCAACTGGTCTATGAGAAAAGTGTTCAATCATTCACACAAAAAATTAGACATAAAATAATGAAAGTGAATAAAAATTGAAAATGATCATCTTTCATCATTGATTAGTCTCAAAGTTTGTATTTTTATTGTTAGGACTACAAGTATAATATTATGTATGTCACCAAATTACGTTATTATTATCAAAATTTACTATCAATTTTCGAAACAAATTAAAATTTTTTTATTTTATTAACTTTTTCGCTTTTGAAAATATATATGTATTTGTTCTATTCTTAAGTTCAACAAAGTAATATATTGAAATAATCATACATTGACAAATTAGATGTTGATAAACTATGTACATTTTACTCATATGTCTTTTGTTTTTTTGCAGCCCAATGATGATTTCTTTATTTGTTAAAATTAGTAAAAAAAAATTATTGCTAAAGATTAATTAGTCAAGTTTTTTGTCAAAAACATATTTAAACTTCGCATTGAAGTTTTTCTAGAAAATAACATACTCTAAATTGGAAATTTTTCAAATTGGTTTTCGCATTTACTCAAAATAGCCCATTTTTATTCAAATGTTGTCTATTTTACGCAGCTTTAACCTTGAGTAATATATTGTTTAATTTTTACAAATTTCGTGAAATACTCTAAATGTCAATAACTTAAGTCGATTTCTGCTGTTTCTCAAATTCACCCATTTTTTTTTCAAATCCGGTCAATTTCACGTAACTCTAACTTTCGATTAATGTTTTGCTTATTTTTCACAAATTACATTAATTACTATAAATTTCTATAATGTTCAGATTGACTTTTGCAGTTACTAAAATCATTCCATTTTTATTGAAGTTTGATCAATTTCACGTAACTTTAACCTCGATTAACGTATTGCTTAATTTTCACAAATTACCTGTAAAATATTCTAAAATTGAATAATGTGTAGCTTGATTTTTGTAGTTACTCAAATCACCTTTTTTTTTAATTCAAATTCAGCTAATTTCACATAACTCTAACTTTTGATTAACGTTTTGTTTATTTTTCATAAATTATGTTAAACACTCTAAATTTCTATAACATTTAGATCGATTTTTGCAGTTACTAAAATTAGACCGTTTTTATTCAAGTTTGGCTAATTTCAAGTAACTTTAATTTTCGATTAACGTATTACTTAATTTCCATAAATTACGTGTGAAATACTCTAAATTTGAATAACTTTGAGATCGATTTTTGTAATTACTTAAATCACCATTTTCTTATTCAAATCCAGTCAGCTTTACGTCAATCTGGCTTTCAATTAATGTTTTGCTTATATTTTACAAAATACGTTAAATACTTTAAATTTCTATAAACTTCATAATAATTTTTGCAGTTACTAAAATTAGCCTATTTTTATTCAAGTCTGACTAATTTTACGTAACTCTAACTTTTGATTAATATATTATTTAATTTTTGCAAATTACATGAGAAATACTCAAAATTTGAGTAACGTTCAGGTCAATTTTTGTAGTTACTCAAATCACCATTTTCTTATTCAAAGCCAGTTAGCTTTATGTAAATCTGACTTTCGATTAATGTTTTACTTGTATTTTGCAAATTACGTTAAATACTTTAAATTTCCATAAACTTCATAATGATTTTTTCAGTTACTAAAATTGGCCCATTTTTATTCAAGTCTGATCAATTTCACATAATTCTAACTTTTGATTAATGTATTATTTAATTTTTATAATTATGTGTGAAATACTTTAAATTTGAGTAATGTTCAGATCGATTTTTGCAATTACTCAAATCATCCTTTTTTTTATTCAAATCCGGCCAATTTCACATAATTTTACCTTTCAATTAATGTTTTGCTTATTTTCCATAAATTAGGTCAAATATTTAAATTTTTATAAACTTCAAAATGATTTTTACAGTTACTAAAATTAGCCCATTTTTATTCAAGTACGGCTAATTTTACGTATCTTTAATTTTCAATTAACGCAGTGCTTAATTTTTGCAAATTACTTGTGAAATACTCTAAATTTAAATAACGTTCAAATCTCATTTTGCAATTACTCAAATCACCCTTTTTTATTCAAATCCGGTCTATTTCACACAACTCAAGAGTTTGATTAACGTTTTGCTTATTTTTAGCAATTTTGCGTAAAATACGCTAAATTTCTATAACCTTTTAAATGATTTTTACGGTTACTAAAATCATCTCATTTTTATTTAAGTTTGGTATGTTTTCCATAGACTAAACTTTCACGTAATATATTGCTTAATTTATGCAATTTACTTGTAAAATACTCTAAATTTATGTAACATTTGCATCGTTCTTTTGCAGTTACTCAAATTATTCTATTTTTATTTAAATCCATTTTATTTTACGCAGCTCTAATTTTTGAATAATATATTCCTTAATTTTACAATTTAGGTAAAATACCCTAAATTTGAATAATGTTCGGAAAGATTTTTTTAGATACTCAAATCAATCTACTGAATTTTGTTTTTTCCGTGCGTACAGAAAACAAAAACATCTTGATTTATCAACCTTTTTTTGTTCTTGCAATCATTCTCACCATTATAAAGTTTTTTTTTTTTTTTGGTCTTTTAAATAACCAACTCCCGAAAGAAATCTGGACAGCAAACCGAACTCTTGACCTTCCCCTTTTGATTGTTGATTACGATTATAATAATAATAAAACAAATTGAAGGGCATAAGCTACCCAAATCAATTAGTAAAGATCATAATATAACAGTGATTATTTTTGAAATTCAAACTTACGAAATCTATGAATTTCATCTATCAAACTTCCCAATAACTTAACTTGCCCTTTTTTTTTAAACTTATCATAGGTGTAGGTCATAAACTCAAACACTTATAGTTCCTTGGCTGATTCCTTCATTTGAGAATGTAACTGTCAAATTACTATTTTTGTTTTAATTAATTTTTTGCTTGAGATGCCAATCAACAATTCTAAAACACCTAAACCATAATCTACCCGCTCTCTTGTAATTGGAATTTGCTAGATGGTGCAGGCCAGTTTCAATTTTCAATTTCAAAAGCTCATTCAAGGGTAGTGGCATTCCATTTTAATGAGGAAACTTATAGCAACTCAAGGTGGAAACTTCTTATACCTGTAAATATTGTCAAACAAGTCAACCATACATCATTGAGCAAGTAAACAGATTTAATGTCCTTCGAACTGCCTTACGTCAAGATCGAGTAATCATCACATTTCAGCATAAATGTCCTTCAAATTGGCATATGAAACTTTTTGATGCCTTTAGCCCATATAGACATGCCCCAATGTAAAAGAGAGATGTTTCAACAAAATGCCTCTTTGGCCTAGCAATGATTTCTTTTCCCATATTTATTTCGTAAGACAACAGAAGTAATCTCTGCTTTTGACATCAACTTTTACCACATCAAAGAACAAGACCTTTACGTAATCCAAGTAGCAGTCATGCATTACCAGGACTGAAATTAGGGCTCCTTCCAAGTCCATCCAAAAAGAGGACTCCTCCATAGAGTTATAAAATCTTTTCTTCTCGCTACAACTACGCCACCAACTACACCACCCTTCAGGAATTCCTGGATGCTGTGGAACAGGATGTTACATGGTGAGTGGAGTGGAGCTGTGTTGGTAGCAGCTGAAAGTTCACCAAGGCAAGACAACAAGTGGAGCTCAGCAGCAGCAACAGCATCAAGAAACTAGCCCAAGCATCAACAGTAGCAGCAGTTGCAGCAAAAGCACCAAGCAGCTTCTAGCAACCTTTAGGAAGTAGCACAAAGGTCAGCAATGGTGGTTAGGAATCTATCCATTCATCTCAGCACCTGTTTCATCAATAAACCAATAGGAACAAGTTGCAAGTTGAGGCACAACAAGAAGTTAAAGCAAATGCAAAAAGGCACAGCAGCTATTTGAGTAAATTGAAGCTTGACAGGTAGCAGCAACCACTTTAACAGCCAATCACAATCCAAAAAAATTGTAGTAGCTTTCTTGATGTATTGGGAACAAAAATAATGATGATTTTGCTAATGTAATCTCAGCTTAAGCACTGATTTTTTTAGCTCTAAGCTCTATATATAAGTTTGAAAAACAATGAAGCTTAATAAAGGAGAATTGCTGCAAATAAAAGCATATGTTTTGTTCATTCAATTTTCCATAGCCTAAACCCAACAATAAAATAGAAATTCAAAGAAACATTTCAGCAAACACCTTCCAGTCACAACTATGGTATCAGAGTCCTTCCTTGATCTTGGAGGGCCTGAATCCCATTAGAGAAATCGTCAACAATAAAATCCGTTCACAAAATCTATGAAAATCACCATGTCAGGAGACACAACAAGTTCACCATGTCACAAAATCATCAACAACAAAAACATTAATAATAAACAATCATACATAATGCTAGAAAAATCAATTAAAAAGAGACAAAAATTTAAAGCTAATATGTTATTACCCTCATCTTCTTTGCCCCGCCAAATTTTGCGGGTTGCGATGCCTGGTGACTTCGAAGCTTACAATCAAAACCGAAAAAAAAAAAAAAAACAGAACTGAGCTAGGGAATTAAAAAAACATAACAGACTTCAATACCTGTGTTTGGATGCCAGAGAAACACGGGGAAATATGGACTTAATATATAGAATTATGAGAAAACAAGGATTCTAAAACCAAAATACTAATAAATATCTTAAGTTCCAAAAGAAAAATAAGTATAAGCATAAGCATATTAAAATTAAGAAAAAAATGGATGAATCCTCAATTTATATGGAATTTGTTAGGAGTTTCAATAACTAGGGATTTCTACTAATGATATCTTCAATCGCCTCTGTTGGGTTTTTGGGAATCACTGCTGAAATTGTGATTTGCTAGTGTCTAAGGGCCAAAACAATAGAAAGCCAAGGAGATCACTGGTATTTTGATAATCGCTTTTGATAGGGTTTGAGGGGTCAATTTGATTTGTGAAACAAAGAAGAGCTAGATTTGCCAACGTTGCACTAAACAAAGAGAGTGTTTCTTTGTTTTTTTTTTTTTTTTTTTTTTTGCTCCTTACCAATACTCTCGGTGACAATTTTTTTTTTTTTCTTACACCGTATTACCCATATAAGGTAGCCTTAATTTTTAAAAGGAACTCTATTATACTCATGTATTTTATGTATAAAATTAGCATAAACTTAAGAGATTGAAAGTTTTTGGTCTAAAAATGTACGTAAAGTATCAAATTTTTAATTTAAAATAATAATATTTATATTTTAAATAATAAAATTTTAACACTCACTCCACTTGTCGTCATTGCACTCTGTAGGATCCATTCCGGGGTATTAGTTCTGCAAAAAGTAGGAAAGTCGGGTCCCCTGCGCAGTATTGTGCCTTCTCTCGCACACGAATCTTACGTCTGCATTCACATCTCTTTCTCAAATCTAATCTCAATGGATCAAATGCTTGCTGATGCCTGTCCCATCACAGTATGACAGTATCTATGTTTGTCTGCTCGCCATTCATACAGCATTATTATGCTTAGAAGGGAAATCAATATTATTCTCCCTCTTCTATCGTTTTTTTTTTTTTTCAAATTTCCATCTTTCTGTAAGAGCAAAAGAGCAGATAGTGCTCAAAGCTAAGCACCAACTCGTCCAAAAACACACGTAATATATATAGGCCTTTCGTATTTCTAGGAACCACCCAGATCCGAAATTCTCTCCCTCTCTCAGACGACTCCCATAATGTCTCTCTGTTATGGGCACATTTTGCCATATTTGGCCACTTCAGCGTGGCATTGAGTTGTTAGCCCAAACAACCCCCCCCCCCCCCCGGCGGGGCGATATTACCATTTCTTTGCCTTAAACAAAATCATTTTGTAACTGAAAAAACAAAACAATTCAGTACTGACAAACATAGAAAAAATAATAAATAAATAAATAACAGAGAGAGGGAGAAAAAAAAAAAGAAAAAACTACCTGTGGGGTTGATTCTGATTGGTTTATTACACATTTTCAAAATCCTGGGTTTCAATTTTTGGAAGCAGTTGCCTTTGCATTTCATTATCCTCCCTTCTTGTGGATCTGGGTTCTTGTTAATTTACCAGACACATGCATTTCTTTTTTATTTGCACAATTTCCTTTTGATAACTGGATCTGGATCGTTGTAAATTTCCGAATAGGCTCCTGGGAACTCTTAAATATATCTGAGTTGGCCATTTTTGTTTTAAGGGCCGGCTTTTGATTGATTTCATTTAATTGAGGAATTGAGGATCTCTCAATTTCTATGTTGTGTCAAGGTTTCATCTCAGATATCTAGAACTTGAATTTCCAAGTAGTGTAGTTAATTGGATAGGAGATAAAGCAGGGGAGGCTTGATTTAGGTAGCAGAATTTCTTTATATTGTGATTGATTGATGTTCTGGGGGGCTTGATGCAAACCAGTCAAGGTGTCGACAATAAAGAAAATGTGGTTCAGGATTACGGGCTGCATTTGCTGGAAGGGGCCTCGAGCAAATGAGTTCCCAGAGAGCAATGCCAATGTCAATGCCAATTCCAAAGAAACGACTAAACGTACCAAATGGTTGGTATCTTCCTCGAGAAGAGACGCACCTGTGGAACACGCTGCTGATGTTGTAACTGAGCATGGTGCCTCAGAACAACAACCAGTAAATGATAATGTGGGGTTCACCCCGAGGTCAACAGGTGAGGAGGAGCGCAAGAAGAGAAAGTCCGGGAAGGCCAAACCTAAGGAGGCAGCCAGGATAGCAAGTATGCCCAATGGGGAGAGAGCAGCACAGGTTGTTGCTGGTTGGCCTTCTTGGCTCACTTCTGTGGCTGGGGAAGCTCTCAGCGGATGGGTGCCTCGAAAGGCAGATTCATTTGAGAGGCTGGACAAGGTCAGTAGTTGGTCTTTGTTTTTTTTTTTTTATCCATATGTGGTTGATTGACTTGATTCATGGCTTTAGTTATTCTGTTTTCTCCATTGCTTATATGACTTGGATGGCTGCCTTTTCTTTTTCTTTTTCCTTCCTCCTTCGATGAGATTGAGATGTCTTTCATTAGATGTTGTATTACATAACTAGCATATGCTAAATGCTCCAAATTTGTAGAAGTGATCTGCACTCAGTGGCTTAAATGCCCTTTTGAGCGTAATTATGTTATCTTTCTCTCCTATGCCTCTCAATCGAAGCCTAGCAACAAAGCTTGCAAGTTTAAAGTTATATGTTTCCAGGAAACTCCTTAAATTTTACTCCTTGAAGGCAAAGATGGGAAAAATCAGGTTCAGCTTGGCCATGCTCTTCCACTGATTTCATCGATTCATTACTTCTTCATACTTGGATTTTTTTTTTTTTTTTTTTGAGTTTCATTTAATGTGCTCATTGTCTTTGGTACTTGTTTGACCAGTAAGCTGACGTTCATAACTTCTATACCTATGTTTATATTGTACGGATGATTTTTCATAGAATTCATTTAATTTTCCTGGAATGGTGCAGATAGGACAAGGAACATATAGCAGTGTTTACAAAGCCCGTGATCTCGAGACAAATAAAATAGTTGCATTAAAGAAGGTGCGGTTTGCTAACACGGATCCAGACAGTGTCCGCTTTATGGCAAGAGAAATTACTGTTTTGCGTAAACTCGACCACTTAAATATCATGAAACTAGAAGGTATAATAACTTCGAGGATGTCTGGGAGTTTATACCTTATTTTTGACTATATGGAGCATGATCTAGCAGGCCTTTTGGCAACACAGGGGGCTAAGTTCACTGAAGCACAGGTGCCTGCCCTTTCTTATTTCACTTTTGGTTTAGATTAATTGACATATAACGACATAGTAGCCACAAATCCCTTTTTCCCATTTGACTTTGGTTATAATGATTATTTGATTACTGACTAGATCTTCTTTTAAATGCATGAGAATTATTGTTATTATTTTTCTTTTGAATTCTTTTTGTGCATGTGTATGAGAGAGAGGGGACAGAGAGCTTTTGTGCTTTTGTGCATGTGTGTTGAATAATCTGGCTATTTACATGAAGTGAATAGAGATTTCTTACCTTACCGTCATAAGCATTCGTTGTAATGCATCATTTTTTATCCAAAGATTTTTCCTGAGGCTATTCTCAACCTAAAAAAAAAATCGTTTATTTTTCCAATCTATTATTTTGAGTTCTTTCTTGCTAAAGTTGGATTTATTTTTTGCCCTGGGCCTGCAGATTAAGTGTTATATGCAACAACTACTTTGTGGGCTTGAACACTGCCACAGTAATGGCATTTTACATCGTGATATCAAGGGCTCAAATTTACTAATTGACTCTAACGGCAATCTCAAAATTGGAGACTTTGGGCTCGCAACATTTTTCCCTCCACAGAAGCAGAATCTCACAAGTCGTGTAGTGACATTGTGGTACCGGCCTCCTGAGCTTTTGCTTGGTGCCACTGATTACGGAGTTTCTGTGGATCTATGGAGTGCTGGATGCATTCTTGCAGAATTATTTGCAGGGAAGCCTATCATGCCTGGAAGGACAGAGGTAATTACACCAGTTATTTTGAGCAACACTTCAGCATGCCTGACATTTTTTATCCTCTGTTCCGGAGTTGTAATTGTCTGTTTTTAGCTATGGATGGAACAGTTGGCAAGCACCAGTGCATTTGTCTATGTCATGAGGGTAGAAGAACTTTAACAAAACATCTTTTCCATGCATATATCATGTTTTTCCCACCAATGAACACATATAGCATGTGCTGGATCTCAAAGGCATCTTGGAGTGGTAGTCCACATGCAAAAACGATGTTTACAAAATAGTGTCAGCAAAACTTTTAGCAGGATACCATCAACAAATGCCTGCCCAACTTTGCAAAATCATAGACTTTAAGAATCTGTTTAGAATTAAAAAGAGGCCTTTTGCTCTTTCAAGAAAAGATCTGGAATTTCACTAAACAAGGAGAGAGGTAATAAGAGATAAATCATCAGAAGACAAGATTCTTTGTTATAAGCAGTGTGCTCGGCATCATGACCCTTAATGTTTGCTTGCTTGCAAATCCTTAGCAGCGGCCCATTTGGATCTTGGATCCTTTTGGCTACCATCATTGTTTTCAGATATCTTTCATGTCTTAGCACAGTTAAAGAAGGTTATCTGTCTATATGAGCATAGTTAGAGAATTTTAAGTGTTCCAAAGTTTGTACTGCTGTTTTTCACATTTTTTTCTAATAAGCTCAAGTCACTGGCCCTTATTGGCTTAGTTGTTTATTGACATTGTACCATCTGATGGTTTTTCCTACTTCTCCAAATTATGCTCACATAACATGGGCCTATGATCTAAGCATGCAAACTTTATTCATAGGATTGTATAAATCATCAATATTTTGATGAAATAGTTATAATTGGATATTTTGACCTGGTGTGATGTCGAAGGTCTTATTGCCTAGCATTTACACAGGTGGAGCAACTGCATAAAATCTTCAAGCTATGTGGTTCACCTTCAGAAGAATATTGGAAGAGATCAAAATTGCCACACGCAACCATTTTTAAACCTCAACAGCCTTATAAACGTTGTGTTGCTGAGACATTCAAGGACTTTCCTTCATCAGCTTTGACTCTTTTGGATGTCCTTCTTGCTGTAGAGCCTGAGCATCGTGGTACAGCTTCTTCAGCACTTGATAGTCAGGTATGTTTTGTTTTTCACATTGCTATACTTTTTTATCTTCTCAAATCTGATGTGGTTGTAAAGCTTCGTACGGGTGATCATGTCTATATCACTTTGATGGTAGACGATGCATTACCATTCCTTACCTTTGATGTTCAGCTTAGCATACAGACTGTCCAGCTAAATGGTAGGATAAAAGCAACACTGAACCCTGATTGGTTAGGTATCATTCACTTGTCCAAATTGCCAGTGATATGTTAAAAATGGTATAAACCATTTATGTCTATGACTGTCTGGCTGAAGTTAACAGATTTTTTATTGAAGAAATATTCATTATGGGTATTGGGTTCACATTCAGTAGTCTGCATTCGTTAAATTGTAATTAAATAGGAAAACATAAGGATCCTACTTTCACCTTTTTGTCACAACCATGCCTGGGGTTTTGACAGTTATTCACATGTTCTTTATGCTTTCACCTGTTGAGCTACTTATAGAGTCTGTGGAATACCTTTTTCTTATTTTTAATTGTTCTCCAGTTCTTCTCAACAAAGCCCCTTCCATGTGACCCATCAAGTTTGCCAAAATACCCACCAACCAAGGAGTTTGATGTCAAGCTTCGAAATGAGGAAGCCAGAAGGTATAGAATTATCTGTCTTTGATGACCCTTTTCGTTACCTACTTTTGGCAAAACCTAGCGTGGCTTTCTTTTAGCTAATGATCAAAGGCAGTTAATCACTCCCTATCTTTCACTTGTCTCTGAGTAATATTTCTTTTGTCAATATGAAACATTTATCGAAGTACTTAGTGACTTAAAATTTTGATAATGAAACGGTTCAAGAATCTTGAACACTGAGTGAACTTCTAGCCAGAGGCAGAACTAGACAATGAAATTTGAGGGCACCAACTTGAAGTGTACTGCAAAGATATTAGTAAGGGAGGTAGAAGAGATGGGAGGCTAAAATGAAAAAATCAGCAGACCCGAAAGAATGAGAAATCCTCAATAAAAACGTGACTTGTATGAGGACCAGAAGTTGGGGTTATTTCCATTTCTTCTTTCCTCCTTACTCTCCTCATTACCTGATTATCATTTGGCAACCAGGCGGAGAGCAGCTGGAGGTAAAGGACGTGGAAATGAATCAACAAGAAAGAGTTTTAAAGAATCTAAAGCTGTGCCAGTGCCAGGTGCCAATGCAGAGTTGCAGGCTTTCATACTGGTAACTTTAATTTTACTATGATCCAGTTGCAATATTTGTTTAGGTTTTATGATGCTATATTTAATACTATGGTGGTGATTTTCCCTTTTTTATGTCCCACACAGAAGCGACAAGCAGAGGATAATCCTAAGAGCAGCAGTGAAATTTTTAACCCCGAAGGGGATGGCGGTTCTGCATTTCCTATTGTGCTTTTTAAAGGAACAGGAAGAAATGTTTACTCCCATTCTGGCCAGTCAGTGAATCACACCAACAATGGATCTTCACATAATGTGAACATTTACGGAGATGAGGCTCTTAGGGCTCCAGGCCGAGTATTTGGCTCCCCAAGTAAGAATTCAGAGTTGAGAACTCAGAGATCTTATGCTTATTGCGGGGCAGCAATATTGTCCAGATTTTCTAATTCGATTGCAATGAGAGGCAGTTCGGAGTTTGATAATAGTGGCGCAACTAGTGTAAATTCACACTGGCCAGAGGACCGTTTTGACCCTAGATATAGCCATCTACACGAGTCTTCACACCATTTGCTGAGTAGGCCAAAGTTCTTATATAAGGACCAGCAGTCATCTGGTTCAGGGTACTCAATGGTAAGGAATTAGTGACGCATCATCTGTTCAATAATCATAATTTTTGGTATTTTATCTTGTTCTCAAAGGAAGCCCCAAATTGCTTTGTTTTCTTTTACTCTCTTTTTTTACAAAAGAAGAACTGCAATGATCTTCTGGTTTCTGGATTTCAAGTGGCATAGCTGATATGGTTTTTTTTTTTTTTTTCAAGTGGCTTGTTTCTCTTGATTTTGAGGCATTAAGTAGAGACATAATCACTACTAAATGCATAAAATTTTGTGCTGAACAATGTGCTATAAGATTGAACGATGTTTGTGAAGATTCAGCAGTTCATTTTCACACATTGAGTTGCCCCTTTTTTGTTTTTTTTTTTTTTGGAGGTCTTTGTGGACTAATCTACAATCTATTGCATCAACTTTGGCCTCAGGGTTACTCTGCGAAGAAAAGTCGCACCCACTATTCTGGACCATTGATTCCAGCAGGAGGAAACATAGAAGATATGCTCAAAGAACATGAGAAACAGATCCAGCAAGCTGTCCGAAAAGCTCGTTTAGACAATTCAAAGGATGACAAACCTTATGAAGGACAAACTGAGTCACTACTCTACCATAGGAGAACTGGCAGATGACCTAGGACATGAATTTGACCCTTGCTAATTGGGTAAGCTGGAGGGTCTACAGCACAAACTAACTTGGCATGCTCCTTGTTGGACTCCTGCATATGTGGAACACCGGAGAAGAAAATTTGTTGCAGGACTGTAACTGCAGACTATCACATCGGATTGCTGATTAAAATGTGAGTTGAAAGCATAAAAGACTAGGGATAACAATGGTAGATGATAGTTGAAATGGCAATTGAATCTGTCACCGCTGCAGTGTAGGATACCATCAGTGTGGGGTAATGCTGGCACTAGCCTGGTATTTGATTGCGAAAAGAAGAGAATCTCTCTTTTCTTCTGCTATTGGTCCTTTTCTAAGTTAACACGATGTGCAGAAGATTATGTTCTTTGGCCGCATATTTTCATGCTGCTTATTATGTTCCTTTCCTTCTAGTAGGTACGCCTTCTTAACGCATAGAGGTGAAATGTGGGGAGGAAAATGCAGGAAAAAAGGCAACTGGTTCTGTGCATATTGGGACTTGATCTCGGTTGATGCCCCAACACAGTCTCCTAGGAGGTACCCTGGAGAAAGACTGCTGTAATACAAGCCGGAGCAATAGCTAGAAACAGGCTGGACGGAGAGATTGATATGTTTGTGCATGATGAGAATAGAGACAAGGAAGATAAGTTCTCCAATGCGTTAATTCTCTATGAAGCGTACATCTTCAGGAACAGGAAAGCAGGTCAAGACATTTCGCCTTTCCTATCCACAGTGATACGCATACAGGACCTTTTGCCCGCAGGAAATTCATTCTTGTAAACTGTCTTCCTCTCGCCATTACATTTCATTTGTTAATTTTTCCTTCAGCCATTTGGGCATTACTTGTAGGAACAAGGCTTCTATATTTTTTGGACTTGAGCAGACTAGCCTCGTACGCCAAGCCAATTGATCTCCCCGATCCCCAATTTCAAAAAGATCAACAAAGGTTGACATTTTCCAAATAAGTTCACAATCTTAGAGCTCAATGGTCTCTTCATGAAATCCTATGGTTGCCCTGGGCATCCCAGATAGCAGATCTTTACAAACTAGTATAATCTATTGGGTAAATAATTCGACATTAAGACATTCATTTTTCTCCAATAATTTTGTTTGTAAATACCGCATATTAGGTTTCATTAATAAATTGAAGCTTATCTAAAAGGCCAATATGTTGATAATAATCAGCAAGCCAGCCCTACTCAGTTTAATGTAAATTTCCATTTTGAAATTTTCAAAGGCTTGCCCTCCGGAACTACAATTGTCCAGATCTCATGGCTTAAATATAAAAATACGGAGATTGCCATAAAAAGAGCTCAAATTGGGCACCTGCCATGGCATACATATAGTTACGCACCATATAAAATACAATTTAGAGCTCTAAATGTCACTTTACCAAGTTTACACTTAATTTTTCAGTTGCCGCACAACTTGTGAGAACTCCAAATAAGGTTAGGCCCATGGGAAGAATGGCCAGAAATCATACTACCAATACAAATCCAATTTTTGTTCATATGAAGAACCTTCAACCCTCTTAAAAATTTCATTCACTTACAGAATTCATCATCATATTCACAATCACTACAATGTCCATGATAGTACTAGTAGATAACCTGAAGGTAATAACTACAGGTGACAAATAGGCAAGTTGAGTCGGTTTCGAGTCGAGTTATTTGGATTTCGGGTTATTCGAGTCTCGGATTCATCGGGTTTCAGATTTTTCGAGTCTCGGGTCATTTGAGTCTTAAATTTATCGGCTTTCAGGTTCATTAGATCTCGGGTTTATCGGGTCTCGGATATTTCGAGTTTCGGGTTATTTTGGATTGGATTACTTCAGTTTTCGAATTTGATTCAAGCAGATCTCGGGTTAATCCATTGTAACATTTTTTATTTTTTACCAGACTCAAAAATTATGTTTGTATGTTTTACCGTAATACTTAAAATAATTAATCAAAATGTGAATAATTTAAATTTTAATTATTTAAAAATATCAAATGACATAATCCACCTAATAATATTTATAGTTAATATAATATACAATTAATTAGTAAGAAACACATTATAATTAGGTGTATAAATTGTTGGAAACATGAGTTTGGATTAATCGGGTTACCTAAGTTTCGGGTCACTCGGGTTTCGGGTCTTTTGGATTTCGGATTACTCGGGTTTCGGGTTGTTTCGGTTTCGGGTTTCTCGGGTTACGGGTCATTTACTTTTTTAGTCAAAGTCGGGTCGAGTCAGATTTCAGTTGGGTTAAATCAGGTGATTCGGGTCGGGTCAACTTTTGCCACCTCTAGTAATAACCTAAAATTAAAGTCTTTGCGATCAGAACCATGATTAACAAAATTGATACTAATACGTATTCTCAGATTCACACATTCCACCAGAAAAATCTAAAAGGAAAATAAATAGAGATGCATGGACAACTAATAAAAAAAAACGGAGAGAGAGAGAGACAGAGCAGGGAATGGGCGATGTTTTCTTAGGCGGGTAAGTAAATGTACCCATATCTGAACTGCAAAAACACTTGACCAGTTCATAAACAACGTCAAAAACGCAAGGGAACAAATTCAGAGCTGCACGCAATATGACTCCAGGATTCCTCTGCAAGGTCAGACTCGTTCCTACAAAGCAATTTGCATGACAAGAAGATCGGCCTGCCAACCGATAAAATGACTGCTGTGTTCTATAAAGTGTGGCAAGTACGTATTACTGTGGACTCAAAGTGAAGAAATCAAGTTCAGGATAGAATAAAATGTTGAGCCAGAAACATAAGGGTTTTTTAAAAGAAAAAAAATCATAAGCGGACATAGAATAATGAATGACAATTTAGATAATTGCACACAGGGAACTTATCTCACCAGATCAAGAAAGATGGCAGTTGGATGTCCAGGTGAAGGAGGATTATTATCCAACAATGATACTTGAGGGCCTGCTTTATCCCTTCCATCAGGATCAGCAGCAGCAAATATTTCCACCTCTTCAAGGCTGATTTGCCGCTTAATCAAGTCAATGTTTTCCCGCAGGACCTCAATTTCCCCAAAGGGCAGCCTGAGATCCAACGCTTGAATGCCAATAGCAATAGCCTCATCTTTCTTGAACCTCAAAAAAGGCATACAAAGCTTCTGAGTTTGTTTGAAGTCTGCTGCCTGACCGACAGAGCTCCTCCGTAGTGCATCCATTATCTCCCCATCTGGCGAAAATTTATGGGAGTTTCTGTCAAATTTGTTTTGAAGTATCCTCAAGCATTCAGCCTTCCACCCATCGAATTGCTCATTCACATATATCAAGGCCTTTTTCTTCTTTTCAACCTCTGGAGCCACCATAGCATTGGGTTTCTTTGGCGTTGAGGTTTGTTTTTGCAGCAGCTTCCTCATTGTCACAATTGAATCTTGCAAGTACTTATTGGCAGCCTTGAGTGTTAGGTCAGGATTATCAGCCATTGGCCAGCCTGCATTCACAACAAAACCATCCTTCTTCAAAAGCTCCCTCCAAACATATTCTGCATAATGTGGGCAGACTGGCGTTATAAGCCGGGTCTGCACATCCATAAAACGCCAAATCAAGTCACGGTTCATCCCAGCACTGCCACAAGAGAATCTGTACTCGTCCCTGGCAGCTTGAAGGTCATAAAACCCACTCTTTAGAGCTTCCCTAAACATGTAGTCCCGATAATGCTGCTCAGTTATTTTAACAGCAATATTCATCTCGTTGTCAAAAACTTGATCAGCATATATAGATGGCCGACCTGTTCTCAGAGATGATTCTGCAGCCAAAACCTCTTCCATCCATGAAATTTCTTTAGTGAGGCGAAGAATTGCAGCATTTGCAGTCTCAAACACGAAGTTTGCATCATCAACACCATCCCCAGCATCAGCCAAAGAGAACCGCGTTGCATCAGCAGAGAATTCCTCTATGGCCTGATGAAGTGTCCTAAAGTTTCCAGTGCTCTTGGACATCTTCTCGGAGTTAAGCATGATGTGTCCATTACACCTGAAGCCACATGGCCAGTGGTGTTTGGCCATAATTGCCGCGTGGTTGTATATACAGAATGTTAAATGATTCTGTATAAGATCCTTACCAGATACTCGAAGATCAAATGGGTACCAATATTCAAACTCCTGTTTCATTTTTTCAAGTGTAGATGATGGAATGTTGGATGAAACAGGATATGGACCGCCACAGAAGACAAAATCCCAGACCTCATCAGTCATCTGCTCAGGTTGAACAGGATTAGACTTATTTGAACCATACATGTCTTCATTGTGAAGAAGGTGGGCCACAGTGTAATAAGCCATGTAAATAGTGGAATCAGATAATGACTCAACAAGGAATTCTTCATCCCAGGGAATACGAGTCCCCAGCCCAAAAGATCGTGAACAAGCCCACTGATTCAACCAGCTCAATGTGTGCTCAAAACCATGACGTGTCTCATCTGAGTAGAGATTCATACTAGATAAGCACTCATCAGCCAATTTCTTCCATTCTTGCTCCCCATAAGTTATGTACCATTGGTCTGTGAGGGCCACAACACATTCATCGCCTGATCTTGATATGACCCGCTTCTCGGGCTCACTATACATAATTGCTTCGCCCGTCTCAATGAGCTTTGCCCTAATCAAAGGCTTTGCTTCCTGGACTTTCATCCCTTTATATCCATCAACGATCATCATGCCCTCATTGAATCCCCTCATATAAGTCTTTTTCTTTGCCTCGACAAGCTTCTCTTTCTCATTTTGGCTCTTAATATTCATTTCCAAGCAAACTTTTTCAGCAGCCTTGTCTCCAAGTTCTGGAATCTCAATGATAGGCACAATCTCAAAAGGCATTACCCATTCATCCTTCACACCAAACTTTGCCCTGAGTGCTGGCTTTGCTTTCAAATCATGCAACGCCATATAGTCATCAGGAGCATCACTAGGTACACTAGTCACGATCCCCGTACCTTTATCTGTCAAAATTGTTAACATGGGAAGAGCATATATGACTTTATTGGGAACGAGAGGAGCCTTTAAAGGAAGACCAATTAGGTCATAACCAGTCAGTTCAACCAAGCAGCTTGGTGCCTGAGGGATCCTTGAGAAGTTCTGATAGGAAAGGTTCAGGGCTGCTCTTTCTGTGAGAATAAATACATCACTTTTATTGATCTCAAAAGCTCCATACTTCCCATCAGGCAATACCCATGCATTTGTTTGCCCAAACATAGTTTCAGGTCTCAATGTAGCAGCAGCAAGGAATACCTTTTTCCCCTCTAGAGGAGCAAATTTAGGGGGAAATGGAGGAAGCACTTCCATCTTGATAATAGTATATTCTTGGGGCTGAACTCCTTCACCACTTGCCCTGTCATGATCTGCACATGGCTGGCCATCCAATGGGGAGTAGATGGTGTATCTGACATCTTTAACAATCTTACCCATCGATTTCAACTTCCTCATCTGCCAACGTACAAAGGAATCAAAGTAAGAGTTCATATCCGTAGTGACAAAGGAGCGCCTCCAATCACAACCCAAGCCAAATGCCTTGAGATCCTCCATGGCCAATGGAGGAAAGAACTTCAACCATTCATAAGGATTCTGAAACTTTGAAATCTCGCTGTCGCTAAGCCCAAAACTCCGCATAATTTCCCACTGATACATTTGTCCTGCTGATTTTGATGCAGCCTTCGACTTTTTTCCCTTGAACTTATCCGGTGGCTGCGCTGAACCATCAGGGTCGTCCTCCAGATCTTGAAGTACCTCCACCTCTTTAGCAAACACAGGAGGATCACCGAATTGTTGAATCTCACGCTGAAGTTTATCGGCAGAGGCCTTTATAGGCATGCCAGTACAATGAAAAGCAAACGGCAGAAGCACATTGGCGCCCCTTAATCTATGATAAGCAGCGGCAAATTCAAGCTTGGAAAGCGAAAAGGCATGGCCCAGATGCAAAAACCCGTTCATATACGGGAAAGGAAAGTTTCCAAAGAACTTCTCGCCAGGTTCCGGGGATCTTTCTCGAGGCTCCGCCCTAAAAACATCCTTCTCTTCCCACCAGCTTCGGACCTTCTTCTCGATCTCCAACAGGCGGTCCCTCCTCGCAAAGCTTTTTCCAGCCTCTGTTGCCATTGCACAAAACCGATGCCTCCTGAGAAGAGAGCGGAACCCCAAAAAAAAAAAAAAAAACACCAAAGCAAAATTCCTCAATCCTCCTTCAGGACTAGACCCAGCAGCAACGACCAACATTAATTATTAACAAATTTAAAAAGAAGTTTCAGCAAAAATAAAGAAAAAAAGAACTCGCATAAAAGAAATTCAGACGGAAAATCAAATCCAAGTTATGCACATGCACTGCATGAATGGAAAAAAAAAAAAAAAAAAAACAGAAACAAAAAGTGCTCAAAATCGAAAAAATACCTCAGACTCAGCGGCGACCGGTGCAGGGGAAAGAAGTGCAAATTTACTCTCAGGAAACGAAGAGCCAGCGAGCGAGAAAGAGGTATGTAGAGAGAGAGAGAGATTGACTATGATAGGGTTTTAGATTAGACCTTGGCGGCTTTGAAATGCTTCAAGATTCTGTGGTTTGTCACAGCAGGCGGAAGAATGAAACCAAGAAGAATTAGGGTTTACAATACTCTTTTATTTTTGATAGGTCCACATCTGATCTGACGTTAAGATGCATATCTCACGGTGCATTACACGGTAAACCCTATTATTAAAATAACATTCTGATTAGCGTATTTTGAACAATTAAAATAAAAATATATATAAATAAATAATAATAATACTTATTCATATTATTTTTTATTAATATAATTATAAAAAATATACCAATATAATATTTAATTATTTAATTATACACACATTTGATCATGCATTTGTTTCCCATATCTTAAAATAATAAGAATCAACATATGAAACCAAGAATTATACAATTCTTATACACAATTCCTAATTAATATACAATTCTTAAACGTTAATATATAATTCTTGGATTTTAAGGTTCAAATGGAGTATAATTCTCTGAAGTTCGAGTTTCAGTGACTATACACGAAATAATATTTCATTTAATTCCCTTGCAGTGGCCTGCACAGTTAGTTTAAGATTCAATAATCGTCGTGGTCAACTTAGAGAATACTTATTGAACCTAACAGTGCTTGAGTGAGGAATCCAACCTGTGGGTAGGATTAAATGAGGCATTCACACAAGATTGTTCTAACATCAACCTATAAATTTGATGACCCATATACTCATAAATGTTTTTTAAAATTTAAAAAAATAGAGTTTAAATTACACAATAAAAATAATTGTTTCATCACCTAAATTTCACATTATTTCTTTTTAGAATTTAAATTGAAGATTTTAAAATTAAAAATTTAAATTCTATTAATTAGAGCTTCCTTTTAAAAGAAAAGAAAAATCAATATCAATATCTATACATACTAGTATCTAAGCCCCTGGATTTCTAGCTTTACTATTGTTGTTGGATAGATATCAAATTAATATAAAAGAATTATGCTTAAACTAAAACTGAAAGATACCAGTAATAAAAAGAATGAAATATAATAAAACCATAAATTTCTTAGTTTTGAAATACCTCCATAGACATTTTAAGGAATTCAGTGAATAGAGTAAATTTCGAGCAACTCTCCACGATCAGCTTTCCTCTAGTCTGTCAACTGCAAAGTTATGAGGAATTGAGATGATAATAAGATGTAGATAAGTGTTTGTCAAGAGACTAGAGAATAAAGCGAAAAGAAAAACATAGAGATTGAGATAGTAACTTTAGAAAGTAGCGTACTTTGAAAAAGAAAGAACCATTGAGTTCTTCGCTTCCAAAATAAAAAAATCACAGAGTTAAATTACATTTAAAGAAAAACCAGAGAGTTCAGAAGCCTAATACCATCAAATTGCCACGTAATCCTTCACAAAATTAGTAAAAAGATAAATTATAAAGTTAGAAACATATGCCTTTGATGCTTTCTTAGCACAAGTTTCCTCGAGAAATTGAAATCAAGGACAAAAGAAGTAAAGCACAATTAGATTTCATGACTTTCGTGATAGAACAAATTACAATCCAAAATATAGCCGATATCACATATCTTCAATTTCTAGTCAGCATTAGCAAGAATTAAAAAAAATTAACAAAAAATAAAATAATTATAATTAATTATAAGCACTAACTTTGATGAGTAATTATTTAGATAAAAAATTAAAACTTGAAATTGAGAAATCTAGTTACAAGAAGCAATGATTAATAATACAAGTAAAAAATACTTATATTTTTATAATGTAAAAAAGGAAACTGCATGCATATAATAATTCTCAAATCTATTAAAATTATAATTCTAATTTTAATAGAATTAAAAAAAACTACTATTATTGAAATTCTGATTATATTAGAATAGTAGGAAATACTACAATTTTTTAAAATTTATTAAATTAAAAAATTCAAAAATCTTAGAATTGAGTTTTTGATAATTCAACTACCATATGCTTCCCTAATTATATTTTATATATAGACATGAAGTAGAGTTTGAGAGAAATTTTTATCTTTTCTCTCTTTTTGTTATGTGTTAATTTCTAAAATTAACGGAAACAAAAAGATAAAATTAAAAAACTTTCACCCAAATTTCTCTTTTTGTTTTCTTGTAAAAGAAAAAAAGAAAAAATATTCAAAATTTAATTTTTCTTTACATTTTTCTCTCTTTGAAAAGGAAAATAAATTAATTCTCTTTTTATTTATTTTCCTTTTTTCTTTTAAAAGAAAAAAATTACATCACTTAAGTTTTTCATAAAAGGAAAAGTTATTAACAATTTAAGCACATATTAATTCTAACCTATTTAAGAATATAACTTATTTTATTCCCTTTTAGTAAAAGATTAATAATGCAAGTAAAAAATACTTATATTTTTATAATGTGAAAAAGAAAACTGCATGCATATAATAATTCTTAAATCTATTGAAATTACAATTCTAATTTTAATAGAACTAAAAAAGACTACTGTTATTGAAATTCTGATTATATTATAATAGTAGGAAATACTACAATTTTTTAAAATTTATTAAATTAAAAAATTCAAAAATCTTAGAATTGAGTTTTTGATAATCCAACTACCATATGCTTCCCTAATTATATTTTATATATAGACATGAAGCAGAGTTTGAGAGAAATTTTTATCTTTTCTCTCTTTTTGTTATGTGTTAATTTCTAAAATTAACGGAAACAAAAAGATAAAATTAAAAAACTTTCACCCAAATTTCTCTTTTTGTTTTTTTGTAAAAGAAAAAAAGAAAACATACTCAAAATTTAATTTTCCTTTACATTTTTCGCTCTTTGAAAAGGAAAATAAATTAATTCTCTTTTTATTTATTTTCTTTTTTTTTTAAAAGAAAAAAATTGCATCACTTAAGTTTTTCATAAAAGGAAAAGTTATTAACAATTTAAGCACATATTAATTCTAACCTATTTAAGAATATAACTTATTTTATTCCCTTTTAGTAAAAGATTAATAATGCAAGTAAAAGATACTTATATTTTTATAATGTAAAAAAGAAAACTGCATGCATATAATAATTCTTAAATCTATTGAAATTACAATTCTAATTTTAATAGAACTAAAAAAGACTACTGTTATTGAAATTCTGATTATATTATAATAGTAGGAAATACTACAATTTTTTAAAATTTATTAAATTAAAAAATTCAAAAATCTTAGAATTGAGTTTTTGATAATCCAACTACCATATGCTTCCCTAATTATATTTTATATATAGACATGAAGTAGAGTTTGAGAGAAATTTTTATCTTTTCTCTCTTTTTGTTATGTGTTAATTTCTAAAATTAACGAAAACAAAAAGATAAAATTAAAAAACTTTCACCCAAATTTCTCTTTTTGTTTTCTTGTAAAAGAAAAAAAGAAAAAATACTCAAAATTTAATTTTCCTTTACATTTTTCGCTCTTTGAAAAGGAAAATAAATTAATTCTCTTTTTATTTATTTTCTTTTTTCTTTCAAAAGAAAAAATTGCATCACTCAAGTTTTTCATAAAAGGAAAAGTTATTAACAATTTAAGCACATATTAATTCTTACCTATTTAAGAATATAACTTATTTTATTCCCTTTTAGTAATCTAAAATAATAAAGAGGTTGCTAATAAATTCTCTTAGACTATTAAATATCAGTCTATTTAGGTTTCTAAATTTCTTGAGGCCAGATGTGTGCAATAGAATAGTGTTCCATTCTTTCTTGAAAGAAATCTTCACTCCTCAAACCATCTAAAAACATGTTCACATAAATTGAACATTTATGATCACTTAAGTTTTATAGTTTTGATCTGCAAAGGGGCAATTTAAGTGACCCCGTAACCGAGTATCAATGCAAGCAACGTGCAAGACATGAGTGCACTTAGAGGTAGATGTTTCAGCAATTCCCCTTCCAAATTGAATTCATCCAAACAAACTACATATTCATTAGAGCTGTTGTCATGAGTTGAACATGCATACTTTGTTGTTTTCCTCTTAACAGTTTTGCATTTATTTCTTTGTCTGACACATTTTAGTAGAATAGCTATAACTTGACACAGACAGCTTAAAAAATTGTGATTCCTTTTTGTTATTTAGTAGACTTTCATGCTCTCTACCCATCAAATTTGACTATTTTTGAATGAGTTCAGCATATTCAAATAAATATTGGAATATAGATGTTAAAGTTCCATCAGATAATCTGCACACTTTTAGTAGAACGTTAATATCTTGCAGATGGTTTTGAATTTGAACGTGATTCTTTTTGCATTGGTTAATAGACAGAACATGGAATCTACACAAAAAATTTCACATTCAAATTCGTCGTTTGCTTGTCAAGGTAGCCGTTGTAATTCACTCTATGTGCACTGAAGGTTCCTGATAGCTTGCACTCTTTTGGTATAAAATTCATAAGTTTTTGTCTAGGGCTCCACAAATGGCACGACTAATCTCATTTGAAACTAGACTTATAGTCCTGTAAAACTATATATAGTTTAGGCCGAAAATATATCTCAAGTGAGTGAGTTTGATACCTGGAATATGCTCAAACATATTTGCTCTTGTGATGTCTTTCTAAGATAGTAGCTTAATAAGGTCCAATGTAATCTTTCTCTTCCATGCATGTGTAAGATGACATATGTATACCTCTTTGGACTTCTTGAACCTGAATTTTATACTTGAAGAACATACAAATAAAATTCACTTGTACTTATGTTAGATTGATTCATAATTCATTATCAAAAAACTTATCATCAAAACATGAATTCACATTCGGTAACAATTTCTTCATGTATGCATGGGGTGTGAATTTTCCAACAATCTCCCCTTTTTTTATGATAACAAAACCTTTAAATAGATGTTCCCCTTTAATCTAAGCTTCTTCTAGGAAAGAGCATGAATTGATGACTTCCTTTTTTTGATGATGACAAAACCTTTAAATAGATGTTCCCCCTTAATCTAAGCTTCCTCTAAGAAAGAGCATGAATTGATGACACTCTCTTAACTTTCTCCCCTTTTTTGTCATCAATAAAATGGTTGAAACCAAAAATGTGAATACTAACTTGGTTAAGAGATTGAGACTCCCTCTTAATGTATGCATGTATCACAAGTTCACATTTACAATTAGACATATAAGTTATCATAACTTAGAAATGTAGGCCTTGTAGTATTCAAATACAATCATTAAATTGGAGCAAAGAGTGGATTATATGAACTTAGAAAATAATGCCTCAATTCTAAAAAGGTTTCACTAGAACAAAAATAGAGTGTATCATGTGCAATGTTCATAGAAAATGGTTTTCAATGTATTTGCTTCATTAAATTGAAGTAATTTTATTGAAAGTTTGGCCACTTTGTTATGTCATAAAATGACAAGACATAATTACAAATATTCATGCAAGATTAAGTAAATGAAGACATTCAAGTATATGTTAATGCATGGAGTGTGACATACTTAATTCTCTTCTTAAATTACAAAATTGATCTATCAAGAAGTCTTGAAACAAGAGTCCATATTTGGCTTCATTCAAATTTGGGTCACTATGTTACCAAAAAATCTAATGTGGGTCACTACCTTCTAAAATAGTTCATGAATAAGTCAAAAATGTTACTGTAGTCAATTGCTTATGTGGAAGCTGACATGACACACCTAGTCAGAAAGGTTCTTGACATGGTGCACAATCCAAAAAGTTACGAACAGTCAAATGGAAGTTGTTGACAGTTAGGTGAAAGTGGAGGATAGCCGGTCAATTATTACCGCAGACAATTAAGCGTAAATTCCGGATCGTCAGGCATAAAATGAGGATCGAGGGAGATAAGCATTATCTCAATTTCTCACTTTGTTGTTTTAAGAGTTTCATCTTTCAGATTAACAAAATGAGACCACCAACAAGCCATCAAAACATGGAGATTGGAGACTTATCTAGTTCCAGATGGAGACCAAAGTTTGAGCAATTGCCAATCTTAGAAGATGTCTTTCATGGGATTGAAGAAGCTTGTCCCACATCAAGACAGGTTGCTCAACTTGCCTCATTGTTGAGACAATATGGTGCAGTTCAGTTAGGTAATATTAGAGTCTGGATCCAGAATCGAAGGCGTGATATGAGAAGAGCCATAGCACCTCCTGTTATAGATCTCAACATTGCAGGTTTCATTATACCAAATATTACTAGAATCGTTTCTCAAGAAAATCTCAACCAGCATCACCAACCATCGGGGATTTCCTCTTTCCCATTTCAGATTTTTGGCGTGGGTCAAAGATCAAACTTTGAAATGTTTGATGTGGGTCAAAGATCAAACTTTCAAATCTTTGATGTGGGTTAGAGACCAAACTCCCACGAGTATTTTCACCTAGTAGGGAGCGTTATTCCAATAAGCAGCAGATCGGTCGACCATTCTTTTGAGGAAGAAAAGGAAACACTCACTCTCTTTCCTGTTTATCTAGGCGATGTCAATCAGCAAAGAAATTTTGGTAGCATCGACATTGCTATCCCCCTGAATGATGAGGACTTTGTGGATTTAGAGCTACGCCTTAGGTCCCACAAGCAGGACTGACAGGGACAAGATATGAAGGCTTTTTCTAGTGTTGGAAAATGGGTGTGCAAGGATGTTGGTTTGTCTTGTAGTGCATGAATCATGGGTGGGGTACTATAATATGAATTCATATAACAAGTAGTTGGCATTGTTTGCATAAGTGTGTAGGTTTTGGGCTCTTGCCCCAATGGTATTGTCTCATTGTAAAGCTTTCATATATGTGCTATCAGTATCATTGCAAGGATTGAAAAGCTTCCTTTTTAGCTCACCATCTTATTCATATGGATTCCCTTTTAGGCAGCATCACCAAGACTAAATTTAAGCTTGTTTCCTTTCTCAATAGGACAGCCTGACACTTTTTAAAGAATCAATCATAAGTCTTCCAATATAACTCCAAATCATATCTTGTTTCTTCCATTTGAAAGTAGACTCATAGAGCTTTTCATACATGTATATATCATGGGCTGATTCCTCTCCATCTACCCATGGTACCTGTTGGAAGCTAATTAATCCTACTGGCGTGATAGACGATGTACCCTTCAGTTTGTTGGCAATATCTCCTTTTACACATATCTAATTGACATGATTCTTATCAATTTGAAAACTAGACAGAATTATCTTTCTGTCCATATATAATTCAACAACTGATTCTTTCCCAATTTTTCACAGCAATCTCTGAAAGTGGACTGATTCTGTCTGCTTGATAGGTTGAGCACCCTTTAGTCATTTGGTCGTATCTTGCTATACAGACCTCCAAAAAATTCAATTGTAGAAGCGTTAGAAACTAGACATCTCGAGCTTTCTAATCGTATATAGCACATTATCTAGTTCATCTCCATGTGAGCAAACGAGCCTTTTGAAGTTGACCATACTCAATAGTACTTACACTGAATGGGACCAATATCAATAGTTGTCTTATGCTAGCATTACTTCCATTTCAATTGATATTTATTTGATTATATCATTTAACTACAACTTAAATAAACATATTAGTAACTCTTAATGTTTAGCAATCATCAAAACCAAAAAAAAAAATGAAAATTTAGGGTCTTAACAAGCACATGCATTACACAACTTATTCTTTTCATACTTAAGCTTTGGAAAACCTCTCACTAAATCAAGCTTAGATAATTTTGAAATGATATTCATGCTATCATGTCCAAGCTTTCTATGCCAAATCCAAGTTTCTTCTTCTTTTAAAGAAACAAAACATATGTCACTTGAAAATAAATCATTTAAAGTAAGCACATACACATTTCCTTTTCTTTTTCCTACAAATCTCAATACTTTAGTATAGGGATCATATACTTCACAAGTCATGGGTTTGAATAATACCTCAAAACCTTTATCACACAATTGACTAATACTAATTAAGTTGTGCTTTAAATCACTTACCAAAACAACATCCTCAATAAAAATTGATACATTGTTACCTATAGTACCAACTCCAATGATTTTGCCTTTTCTATTATCTCCAAATGTGACACATCCTCCATCCTTGCTTTTTAGTGTGGAGAAAAATGATACTTCTCCGGCCATATGCCTTGCACATCCTCTATCAAGGTACCAAATGACATATTCTTTAAAATATGTTGCCTTCAAGCACTTTTCCACCTTCAAAACAAGATGTAGAATATTTTGGTACCCATATATTTTTAGGTCATTCAATGTTACAACAATCATTCTTCTTCATTGAATCTTTAACCATCCATATTTGTTTGAATTTATTAGGCTTTGCCCAAACTTTAGAAGATGACACATACTTGTTGGGATCACTAGGTCTTCTAAGTCTACAATCATGAAATTTGTGTCCTTCTTTATGGTAATAAAAACATGATACAACAATTTTCTTTCTTTTATGGGATTAGTCTTGTTTTTAGTGAGGTAGTCTAAACCAGATTTGTCAAAAAATTTCTTTTAAAAAGATAATATATCATCTAACTTATTGTTACCTAATGCGAGTTTTAAAAAAGACTTTTCTAAATTTGAATTTTTTTCTTTAAGGTCCTCAACTTCTTTTTCCAAAACATGATGTAAATTGTCTTTGATGTTAGGGGTCTCTCTAGATATTGCAAGCTTTTATTTAATAAAATTTAACTCACTACAAGTAGATTTATGATCTAATTTAGCATTTTCAAGTTCTTTCATTTTTCTCTAACAAAAGCTTTTCACATGCTTTCTTTTACTCTTTATATTGTTTACATTTCCTTTTAAATGTGATCAATAACTCATCAAAAGTTTCTCTAAGTTCTTCATAAGAAGGAAGTCCATTACCCCATTGTCACTTTTATCGTCATCATCTAGGGCCACGAGTGTCATGTATGATTCTTGCTCTTTCTCATATTCATCATCACTTTCATCTCATCCTACAAGAAATGCTTTTTTACTTTTCTTACTTTTCTTTTTCTTGAGATTGGGACAATCTACGTTGAAGTGGTCGGGTTGATTGCATTCGAAACAAAGAGGGCCTTCTTCCTCTTCACTTTTGTTAGACACTTATTTCTTGAGGTTCCTTCTTCTTTTGGGATATTTCATCATCTTCTTGAACCTTTTGACGAAGAGAGCAAGTTATTCATCATCAATACTTGAATCACTTTCATAATCCTTTTGATGTTTCAAAGGAATCTTGGCTTTAGCTTCGAGTGCTATATTTTTTGAGTATGATTCTACTTGTGGTAATCCACTTCTCCTTTTGAGTTTGATCTCATGAGTTATCAAGGACCCAAGCAACTCTTCCATGGTTAGCTCCTTCACGTTGTGAGTTTCTTCAATGACATTAATCTTCATTTCGTATTCCTCATTCATCAAATTCATTAATTTCTGCTCAAGTTCACCCTTTCCAAACACTTTGCCAAGATCAATTAGTCCATTAACAATAATCATGAGTTTATCATACACACTTTTAACCAATTCATTTGGTCTCATAGTAAAAAGTTCAAATTCTTTCATAAGCATACTAAGTTTAACTTTCATAACTTTTAATGTCCCTTCATTTGAGAGACACAATGTAGCCCAAATTTCCTTAGCATTTTTACAATGTTTGATGGTATTATATTCACTTCTAGTTATGGACATTTTCAAATAATAATATGCTCTTTCATCTATTTGGTTTTTCTTATAGTCCTCTTCATCCCATTTTCCTATTGGTTTTTCTCTCAAGGTTTTCACTCCCTTATCATCAACAACTTCTTCCTTAGGCATATATGGTCCATCTACTATGCTTAACCAAACTTTCATCCCTTTAGATTTAAGATAACTTTCCATATGATTGTTATAATATTGAAAATCACTACCACCAAAGAAAGGTCTCTTGTTTTCATTGGATGAGAATTTCATAGGAATCCCTCAAGGATGTTAATCCTTACAAGTGAGGTTAAGCTATGATACCAAATGTTGGTCCCTTCGGTGAAGCGTAGAGGGAGGGGTGAATAGGCTTCACAAATAAAAATCCTCAAATAAAACTATGCAAATGAATGTAAACAAAAGATTGAAAGAAATACAATACTGATTTTTACAAGATTCACCAAATGGCTATGTCCTTAGTCTTCTTAATAATCTCTCTCTTTGAGATTTTTGAGAGTTCAACTATAGGGGTGCCTTTGGGCGCATCAATCACTACCGTACAGTTTATAAGAAGACTCAGCAAACACTCTTGCGTCCACCTTCAAATCGGTTGTTGCACAAGTCTCACTTTCCAACACTACTTTCCCTTTTCTTTTAGGTTTTCCTTCTTGGAGTTCAACCCTGACTCCTTACAAGATGATCCTCACAAGTCCCACTTGAGAGCTTTCACCTATTCTCCCAATGTATTACAATACAAATGAAACTTACTAGTTTGAATGCTAGTTTTACAATAAAAGCACTTAGAGCAAAGAAAGCCTTTTTGCCTTGAGAGAGATTGTACAATGCTTGAATATAACTTTCTTCACCTGTAAAACATCTTCAAGTGATGTTTAAGTAGTTGTAAGATAGGTTAGCAACTTGTTAGAGTCGTTGCCATAGGTTGGACATGCATACTTTGTTATTTTCCTCTTAACAGCTTTGCATTGATTTCCTTGTTTAACACATTTTGGTAGAACAACTATAACTTGGCACAAACAACTTGAAAAATTATGATTCCTTGTTTGTTATTTAGTAGAATTTCAGAGCTCTCTACCCACCAAATTTGACTATTTTTTTATGAGTTTAGTATAGTCAAATAAATATTAGAATACAGACGTTAAAATTCTCTCAGATAGTTTGCACACTTTTAGTAGAACGTTAATATCTTGCAGATGACTTTGAATTTTGACGTGATTCTTTTTGCATTGGTTATAAGACATAATAGGGAATCTACACACAAAATTTAGCATTCAAATTCGTCGTTTGCTCTTCTAGGTAGCCTTTGAAATTCACTCTATGTGCACTGAAGGTTCCTGACAGCTTGTACCCTCTTGGTATAAAATTCATAAGTTTTTCTTTAAGACTCCAAAAATTGCACAACCAATCTTATTTGAAACTAGACTTATAGTCCTACAAAACTGTATATAGTTTAGGCCCAAAATATATCTCAAGTGAGTGAGTTTGATACTTGAAATCTGCCCAAATAGATTTGCTCTTGTGGTGTCTTTTTAAGATAGTAGCTTAATAAGGCCCAATGTGATCTTTCTCTTCCATGCACGTGTAAGATGGTATATGTATACCTATTTGGACTTCTTGAACCTGAATTTTATATTTGAAGAACATACAAATGAAATTCATTAGTACTTATGTTAGATTGGTTCATAACTCATTATCAAAATATGAATTCACACTTAGTAACAATTTTTTAATATATGCATAGGGTGTGAATTTTCCAACAATATCAAAAATACTTCTTCTATATTATTTTACAGTTGGATTTTACATTTACGATTATTATTGTGAATGAAATTATCATTATTATTTTATTATTATTTTATTATTATAATTTTAAATTTATTTTTATAGTTATTTAAAATTTTAAATTTGATATCATATTACAATATTTTTTGTATTGTATAATTTTTAATTTCATATTCACAATTTTTAATTTTAATAAAATTTCTTCTATTTCTATCATGACATAAATATTTTCGTATATTTAACATTAATCCCAATTCCGAATTGAACCAAATGATTACAAAATGTTTTGATTTCAATTGCTAAATAAACTAAACATGTTATAAAATAAATCATCTGTTTTCGATTCTACTAACTTACAATTCTAATTTTAGAACCTAAACCAATCGGCCCCTCAATTCTCTCTATTTGTTTTTGTCTTTTACACAATTTATTTAAGGATGAAAGCCACTTTATAAGAGGAACCAAAAAGAAACGACAGAGTCTCGCACGATCCCATTGATACTCGAATGATAAGTCGACCCCTTTAAAGTTGTTGAACGAGATTTTAACAAATGTGAATTATCTCAATTTCGGCCCAAAGATTCAATAACTAAAATACTCAGTATAATTTTTTTTTTCTATTCAAGAAAAAAAAAATACATACATACATAATATGCAAAGTCAAATGAACCTTTCTTGATCTTTTAGATTGTAAATCTTAGAAAAAAAAGTTGGTATCTCGGGTGAATTTGTTTCGAATTTTATTTCGATTGAAACTGTAACTGATATTTTTGAAATGAAAATTGATATTTTTGAAACACTTGTTATTTTTACAATCCAAAAATATCAATTTTCATTTCAAAAGTATCAATAACAATTTTAATCAGGATACCACTCGGGACAAAAACTGCTGAAACATGTATACTTACTCTAAATCTTATCATCTTCTGATAAGGAACTAGGGTTGAACTAAAATAGACTTGAGTCAGACTTGAAATTTGACAAGTGTTATGATTACAAATTGAATAATAATTTGTGTGAGTGTCACACTAAACAAATTACTCTATTTAAAAAATAATAATTAAATTCATAATCATAATTCAATTTATTTTCGAATCAAAAGTTTTAAAAGAAAATGTAAATGTTTTATTGACCTCTATATACAGGTTGTATAAAATTTTTAACAGCTAAATAAAAAAATAATTTCTCAAGCAATTCAAGAAAAATAATCATCTATATTTTCTACAAATTTATATGAAAATGTTGTGTAAAATTTTTGTAAATATTTATTAAATTGATATGAAAGGGGCAAGTGGATTTTGAACAGAAAATAGAATCATAATTAAAATAAATCACTTGAGTGTACTCGAGTGCGCTCTTGCACAGGATCTCTGCCTCTGGTTACTTTTTGAACCGCGAGTCCTGAGGGCTAGGGGTGTTCGCGGATTGAATTGGGTCGATTTTAAGGTATATCCGTATCCAATCCGTTGATGGCGGATTGGACGATTCTCTATCTGCATCTAATCCACCATCCTACCTAATCCATCCAATCCAATCCGTTAATAACAAATTGGATTGGATCAGTTTTGGTGGATTGTGTGCAAGTAAAGAAAAAAAAAATTTCAACTTCTAACGGCAACAAGTTTAATTTAAATAAAACAAAATATTTTAATTTCTGAAGACAATAAGTTTAACATAAACAAAAATAAATGTTCTAATTTCTAAAGAACGGTGACTTGGCTCAAAAATTTCCATGACATACAACTTTAATCTGCTGGATTCTGCTGGGTGAAGACAATGGTCTTTAATGGAATGTCTACATATTTGGACCCCTCAGTGACTTGGCCTATTTGTTGTTAGTAGTAGGTGTTGTCATTTGTTGTATTGAAATAAAATGAAATCAAGTGGGTCACAACTTTCAGGGATCATCAGCCCATAAGATATGGGTCCAATTTCAAGAGATAATAATAACATGTCTTACTACCCATACAAAAGTAGAGTTTCTAAAACTAAAATACTGGTAGCCATCGTCTAGGATGTGATTGGTGAGGGTAAGAAACAACTAATAAAAACTGTGTTCTAGCATGACAAATATAAATAATCCAAGTCCAACAGTTACAAAACCTCCAAAACCTTATATATATATATATATATATATATATATAAGGGACGGATTGGGCGGATTGCAGACCTCAATCCGCATCCAATCCGCCTTTAGCGGATTGAAAATTTTTTAAACTACAACCAATTCAAGCCGCGGTTGTAGATTCGTACGGATGTTTTGTGACCCTCCAAAAGGTTTCAAAGATTTTCTAATGAATAATGATATGTACTACATAATGTGGTACTGGGGTGACCGTGACACATATACATACATACATACGACACATACATAAAGTCCCACCCACTTTATTTCTCTGTCTGTGGGAAACAAGCTTGAGTAGTGCTGCTATTTTCCATTTGGAGTGTTCGACCCAAGAACAGTCCGCCCTCTTAAAATCAATCATGAGCAACGAATAGTAAGCTTTTTTTTTTTTTTTTGTCAATATTTCTCGTTGGTTTGCGGTTGCCTCTGCATTTCATTTTATCTTCTTCTTCTTCTAATTTATATATTTATTTATTTATTTTTGTTTTTTTGTTTTAATTTTTGTTTTTATGTAGAGAAAAAAAATTATTTTCTTGTTATTTCTCTGTTGAAAAGGCCTTTTTGTGGTTGTTGTTGTAGTGATTATCTGTTCAAGCTCTTGCTCATCGGAGACTCCTCCGTTGGGAAATCTTGCCTTCTCCTTAGATTTGCTGTGAGCTCACTTACTCTCCCTCTCTCTCTCGGCGAAGGCTTCTTATTTTTTCTGTGCCTTTAATTTAATATAGATACCGTATTGAATAGCTGTTTAGAAGCTGCTAATTAATTGATTAATTAATTATAAGAAGATTTGGTTGTGAGAGCATATTTGGGACTGGGGTTCGTAGCAGCTGTATAAATCTAATTTCTGTTTCTTAATTTCTTTCTCAGGACGATTCTTATGTAGACAGCTACATCAGCACCATTGGAGTTGATTTTGTGAGTCTCTCTTTATCTCTGTCTCTTTCTGTGTGTGTGTGTGTGTGTGAGAGAGAGAGAGAGAGAGAGAGAGAGAGAGAGAGAGAGAGAGAGTGAGTGAGTGAGTGTTTGTGCTTTCATCACCTGAAATTGTCTGTCTTAATGCAGAAAATAAGAACTGTGGAGCTTGATGGCAAGACAATCAAGCTGCAGATCGTGAGTATACAGTTGCCTTATCTTGACTTGTGATGTTTTCACGGATCTGTTGTGTTCTATTCTTCTTTTGGAAAATGTGGTTCGCCAAGCAAGCATTTTCATCAGAATCATTTGTTGGTTTGGCTATCTGAGAGTTTATTGCATCTTTTAATTATTAGAGCTGAAATATTTATATGCATTATTAGGTATGTTTTTGTTGAAATTGTTTATGATTTGATGGCGCACATAAACATGTGCACAAAGTACCAATGTTTTTTTTTTTTTTTCTTTTTCTTTTTTGTTATTGTTTATATCAACTGGTATGATAAAGTTCTTCTATTATGATAGTTAAACTTCTTGTTAAGGACAACTGTTACAGCCTTTGACAGTTATCTGTTCTTTTCTTGATAAATTTGTTGCATGAAGCAAAATTTGTGTCAGCCTCATAGGACTTCAATCAAGTCATATTGTTGGCCTTAACATACAACCCTTTTCTATTACATGGTTCAATAGCTTCTTTGTTGCTATGTGTAGGCAAATTGAGCTGCTAAAGGGTTGAATCTACTTTGGTTCTTGTAGGGATAATGAAAGATTAAATTCAGCGGTAGGAATTTTTGCAAGTGAGCTTGCTTTAGTACATTATAGGTCATATTTGTTAGGATTCTCTAAGTTCTGTTTGAATTTTCTTGTTCATGGCTCCAACTGGCATAAAATAATTAAGTTCCATTGGCTTTTCTTTTATGGCAAAGTCATTTGCTACCATGGCACATACCACAATGTTAAAATATCATCTTTTTTATTGGCATCTGCCTTTGTCTTGAAAATGCGTTTTCCTCTAGGTGGGGTAAATGAGAAACCCAGTGTGCAAGGAAATTTTTTTTTTGTCCCAAGATACAGTGCTTTCTTATCTGTATGATATCAATATTTATGATTGATAGCTAATTTAACATTCTTAGTCTTTCTCCTTTCTAAGCCTTTTATATCACATTACATTGAGTTGCAGACATTGCATTTCTCTTTTGTCTTGTTGTTGATGTTTAACTGCCTTTTCTCTGTATAGTGGGATACTGCTGGACAGGAGCGTTTCCGGACTATAACAAGTAGTTATTACCGAGGAGCACATGGAATAATAGTAAGAAATTATGTCTTTTACTTTTACCATTGGAAATTTCTGCATTGTGGGAGATCTTTTAGCCCATTGGCATGTTATCATTGAGGCGGAAGTGTGAGAGGTTTTGCAGACCAGCTGCATAATCAGTTGTTCATTCATGGACTGTGCAAATGCTTATCAAAAAAAGCTGCTTTGCTTCCTTTTTCTCTTCTAAATAGATGCTTATTGTCTCTTCATGAGCCTGTCAATTTGAAACTTGTTTCCTTCTGAAATACTTTCCCAATAATTTCTCAATCATTGTTGTTTAAGATTACTATACTTCTGTAGTTTGATAAAATTCATTCAGATAATTGTTTTGCTTTTGACTAATATCAAATATGTCTCTTGTTGAATACCGGGAAAAAAAAAGTCTCTTGTTTATTGGAATAAACTCAAGTGATATGGTCTGAACATTAATTTCTTACTGGTCAACATTTGCAGTGCAATTATGACATGCAGTTATGCCTAGCATTTCATAGATGCCAATGTTTATTTTTGTAGGATCTAGTTTTCACCTTCCTTACGCTTTTAACTGATTCATGAGTCAAATTTTTGTTTATGGGAGACCTGTAAGCTATAAAATTCTGAAAACTGCATGTGCTACTACTAATGTTTATACACTTGCATACATTACTCTCTTATGCAAAGCAATTTGAAAGGGCTGGTAATTTACAATGTGTATGGGATTGTAACAGATAGTCTATGATGTTACTGAGATGGAGAGCTTCAACAATGTCAAGCAGTGGTTGAATGAGATTGATAGATATGCAAATGATAGTGTCTGCAAGCTTTTAGTTGGAAACAAATGTGATCTAGTTGAGAACAAAGTTGTGGATACGCAAACAGCAAAGGTATATTTGGTAACCTAGGTTGCGTTTAATTAGGTTTCTTCATTAACTTCCTTAATTCGTTCTTTTTCAATGGCTTTCTTCTGGTAACACTTGACCATAATGAAGCTGGGAACTTTCCAGCTACTCTGATAAATTTATTCACCAAATTAGCCTGTTTAGGACACTTGTTCAATTGCTATTTGTATCAAGTAATTTCTCTTTCAGCTGCTTATCTGTCTTCACAACTGGCATCTTACTCTGGTCACAGTGATGGAAACTTCTTACTGTGCAAAAATTGGCACAGGTATAGATTCTTGAAACACATTAATAAAGCAAGAAATCTTATCATAAAGGTGGCGTTTGAGGGTATAACCACATAAACAAGGTTTGGCATGTGTGTGCTATGTACATTTGTCTTCTAATCCTTGGAGGGGAATGCTTCCATGGATGTATTTGAATGTAGTATTGGCCAACCAAAGTGCAATCTCAGTAACAAATGTCGTACCATGATGAAGCATTAGCATTTGAAGGGCATGTCCAAATGGTTTTGTTTTCTAATTATTTTATGTTGTGTGTTTCAATCTATGCTGATTTTGCTTTCTGGTACCCGATGAACCACAGGCCTTTGCAGATGAACTTGGCATCCCTTTCCTCGAGACAAGTGCTAAAGATGCAATAAATGTGGAGCAAGCTTTCTTGACAATGGCTGGTGAAATCAAGAAAAGGTAAAAAGAAAAAAAAAACGACTATGCCATTTTCACTTTTTTTAATGTGTGAATAGTGAATACGAATCATGGTTGCATGATGAATGTTGGACTGGTTAGGTTTTTATGAAAATCACCTCCTCCAAGTTTTGCAAATAGCTTCCATTTGCGTAACAGAAAAATTTGACAAAAATTGGAGATGGTAACTGTACAGAAGGGGTCATATTGTTGCATTCTTTTTTTTTTTTTTTAAAAATAATTTAAAATTTTTTTCCACTTGACTGTACTAAGACCCAACCTTGGAAAGATGTCTGTAATTGGGAAGCCATGGTCTGGAATGACTGACTTAAAGTAAAGTGGAAGCTTCCGTTTCCAATTTCTTCCTTTCAATTTTGGATTGTGGATGGAACCACTGATTTTACACCATCACATTATTGTTTCAAAGCCGAGAGGTGGTTGAATTTCTCGTGATTGGACATTGCAAAACATGGTTCATAGATTATTATTATTATTATTATTTTTTTAATTTGGATGCATTTTTTGTCCCACATCTGAAAATTTGTTGAACTGATATCCATCAATGAATCTACGTGATTATGTATGATTGTATGTGCACATTTGTGGGTTTATAAATTTCATGCAGAATGGGTAACCAAACAGCTGCAAACAAGTCAACGGGCACAGTTCAAATGAAGGGTCAGCCAATCCAGCAGAAGAGCAATTGCTGTGGTTAGCCATTGATGCTGTAATGTCTAAATATCTGTTGCACGAATTTAGGACATAAATATGCTACTAACTTATTTATGGTGTGAAAATTTTTTTATATTTGTCAAATATTTTGTACCTTAAGTTGTCTTTGAAGAGAAATTTCTCCGTTCCATAGCACCCGCACCCTGTCATAGTATTGATTTCCCCCAGTTGATCTTAGCATACAGGTATACGGGCTTTGCAGCGACTTACAGGATAAAAATAGGCCATTAGGCCTTCTAAACTTTAAAGTGGAACGTTTCCACCCACTTTCCTGGAATGTTATGTGTTCAAATTAAAGAGTGATGTTACAACCCTGGGAACTTCAAATCTTATCACTTGAGGAGCGTGAGATTACCTTTTTATTTTTATTTTTATCTATTTATTTATTTATTTGAGTCATAGGAGTGTGAAATTACCTTAGGGAGATGATAATTTGAGATTTTCACTTCAATGGGAATTTCCTTATAAATTGTAAAAATAATTTTTTTTTTTACTTATAGGTAGATAATTATTTTATTATTTATTTTAAATAGTTTACTTTATATGTTTTTTTTTTGTTAAATACAGTAATAAAATAATTCTTGAGATACACAATCTGTTATGAGATGGAGAGAACAAGTTTAAAAACACTATTTGAGATACACAACACTCTTAAGGAAGGCAAGACTCTCAATTCTTGCAATTGTGTGTACTCAGGAGGGGGCGGCGTTCGGGTCGAATTCTTTTGTCCTCCCTGGCTTCGAGAGCTGATGACCTTTCGAACCAGCTGAGGGTGTTATTAAAATCATGCTATGTATGTATCAAATATAATCATGGTCAATTAACCTTTGGGCCATTTATCTAATTTTTGTTATTAATTTGTGCATAATTATATATAATACAATATAAACTATTTTAATATTTTCTGTATATAGTTAAATATGTCAATAAGTGTATTTATCTCTATTTTTGATTATTGACCTTTTTAGACAGTTTTAAAATTCGGACTGTACCAGCGATCAGACCTGGATAACCAGTGACCTAAAAATGAAATCAGTCCGATTTTTTTAATTTAACCAGCTAAGATAATGAACCGTTAAAAACCAAAAAAATCGGAGTGAACCGATATAAACTGCCAACCCAAAAAACCGTTTAACTGCTCATGTCATTGGCAATTGAGTCATTAATAAAATAATTTTTAAAATGATTTTTTCGGCCTTGTATAGATGTAAAAGAGAGAGTGAGATTGGTCATAAATATATAGGGGCCGTTTGATTCGTGGTTCGAATAGAATGGAAATGAGAATGTGAATCAAATAGAATCAGAAAAAAAATGGAGTATGGAGCTCTAACGTTTTAAGTTGTCCTAGCAACCGGTACAATAGCTAGTAATTACTGTTTTAACGGAGGGTGACGTCACTAGGAGTGCTGGAGATGTTGGTCATTAGTTCATACTTGTTTTCAAATTTGCACCGTTGCGTAAGTTATTTGTGTTTATGTCATCATATTAAAATTTAAAAAAAAAGACAATTTTAACTCTTAAAATTTTTTAAGCAATTTATTACATCATTTTGTAGTTAAAAATAATAATTTAAATTATATAAATATCGTTAAAGATAAAAACTTGATATGCAAATACAGTTATTTTGTCTTTTGGTAATTCAACCTTTTTTTTTTCCTTAAAATCTCCTATATAAAAAAAAAATATTAATAACAAACAATAAGACAAAAAAAGATGTCAAATTTATATACTTACGCTAAATAGTTAACCAAATACAATATTACAAAAAAAGGATAAATTGTTGGAAAGTATTCAAATTGCATCTGAATTAGATAAATTATATATCAGAATTAAAGATAAAAAATGCAAAAATTGAAACAAAACATCATAAAAAATTAAAGCTGCAAATCTAGAATCTTAAGAAAAAATCTGCTTACGTTAAATTGCCTACTCTTTAAATGAAAAATGGAAAATTGAGCTTCTGCCCTTTTTCTAATTAATGGCATGACTTTCTTTTTGTTAATGTTGCCCAGTTAGAGACAAAAAAGAGAGTGGAGAAGAAAAGAAAAATAGACAGAAAAGAATTACAAAATAATTGATAGATTAAATTATATAATTAAAAATTTATAAAAAATAAATTAACTTTATTAATTTTTTATCATAAATAATAATTTATTTGATTGTAAAATTTAATTGATGGATTATTTTATAATTTATTTATTTATTATTATTTTTTTTTTTCTGTTCGCGTATACTTTTTCGACCAAAAAACCATCGACGGCTTATCCGAGAAATCCACGTACAGATTTCATCTATCATTGCTCGTCTTTACTGCCGTTGAAATAAAGCATGTACACATAACAACACAATTGACTCTAAACATAAACTGCTGCCATATACCTAAATTCATGGCATTCTTATTTAACTTAAATTGGCTACCTTTAAAACTAGAACCTGATATTTAAGAAAATACAAAAAGAAATAAAAAAAAAAAACAAAAAGAGAACGCGCTTGAAGAAACATGCCTTGGAAGCAACATCTTGTTTCAAATGACTATCTGTCAAAGTAGAATCCGATATTTATAGAAAATATAACAAGAAGAGAATGAGTTTTTTTTTTGGTTTAAATTATTTTGCCGTCACCTCCTCCGCTTCCGGCCCTGTCGAGATTTCCTCCGTAACTACCTGCTATATTGTGGTAATCAAACAGGTTCCAACTTAAGAAAATTAGAGGGTCTTTTGTACATTATAAAAAAAAAAAATCACTATCAAAGCGTACTTATATGAGTGAGAAAATGAAGTAGTAGATTTTAATGGGTAGACTAACAACTTAAGAAGTTTAAAGATACTCTACTAAGAAGGCTCAAAAAAGAAGATACTCTACTAAGAAAAAAAAAAGATTAATAAAATACGGAAATTGAAATTATCCTCATTTCCTAAAACCTCTCAGCCCTCCATCTCCTAAAATTCAGCCCCAATTATTTCCCCTCTCACGATAGTATTCTAGTCTAAATTAATTTCCCTCTCATAATAGTCGGGAAACACGCTCAATAACTCTACCATTGTAGTGTTTGCTCTGCCACTTCTATAGTTTTATTCCTTAGTTTTCTTTTGTGTGACATAGTTGTTTTTTATAAACAAAAAAAGAAAATAATATCTATATTCTATTTTTGTGAATCATGCCTGCCACGTGGCATACTTCATGTTTATTTGAAGGTGATTTCATGAAGTTTTGATAGACGATGAAGGTGGTGAAGGTTTATATTAATAATTATTATCAAAAATTATTATATTAATATTTTTTTTCCCTTAAACTTAATGATTATTAGTTGTAACCTTATTCACATAATTAATCATTAATACTATTTATATCGTCTTAAGATCATGTAGGAGAGGAAGGGTTTTTTGGTGTAGAAGAAGGTGAAGGGTTATGGTAATATTCGCCTTTTTTGAACGAGAAAAATGCTCTAGAATTCAGAGGATTTTCAGAGTCATTATTCCTCCTGTTTGGTTCATATTCTTTCTATCATTTATAACTTCTTTTTTTATAAATATTATTCTTATTTGGTTCATATTCCTTCTGCCGTTTATAACTGCTATGATTATTGGAGTCCTTAGTTCAATGTATCCATTCCCTATATATAACCACTGCACACGTTGTCCAACATTTGCAGTTCATCTACTTATTTTAGTTGGTTGTTAGGCCACTTGTTCGTTGTTTAAAAAAAAACAAAAAAAAAAAAAAACTCGCATCTTTTGACATAGCGTCTCACTTTAATTTACTTTACCCTTCCCTGGTTTGTGAATTTAAAAAGACCGATAAGCAGATATGGGTAACCATTTCTACACTTTTTGTGTTTATGTCTTCCTTTTCCTGCACCTCTTCCTCATTGACTAATAAACTGTAAGACTTATTTATGTATATGTTTTTAATGATGTATCATGTATTATAAAATTTGTTATTAAATTGTTTGTATTAAATTGTGTATGAGATAAAATACAACACTCATAGATAAACTCTTTTATCAGCTGTCAAGAAATAAAGTTGTATAACTTTTTACAAAATTTATTTAAAAGTTACACAATTAGACATTACTTTTTATGTATATTTAATTTTTTCTACACAAAGTTTATATACAAAAAATAATAATATAAAAATATCTAACTGTAGTGTGGGTAATGGAACTAGTAGTTTCCCCAAATTTGAGGATTTTGTGGACTTTGCCACATCAGTAAAAAAAAAAAAAAAAAAACGCTTCAAAATCAAGGAGCACAAAATTACACTTTTCTCTCACTTAGACAAATACTATATAATATATAAATGTTTGACAAGAATAAGAATGTTAGAAATGAATTTCCAATGATAACAAAAACAAATTTGTCAATCATAACAATCAAACAATAGAAAAGCATTTACTTTCTAAAAAAAGTATTTTTTTTTCATAAAAAAATAGTTTTCTAAGAAAAAAATAGAAAGTGCAAGCAGACGAATAGTGAACCAATAGTGACAGAAGAGTGAGAAGGGATATGCCACTTTTTGTTGAAGAAATGAAGGGAATACTTAAGAAAATAAAAGTGAGGAATTAGACTTTATAATCTTTGATGGGAAGCATGAGTTTACAAATAGTGATAATGAGCAGCTTAAAAATGCAATTAATGAAGACAAAAGGCAAGACGAATAAAATAGACAGAATAGTTGGTCGGTGTTGTAGAAGGAGATCAAATACTAGTGAAAGTGAGAATCAAATTGCATAAGGCGATGATAGTAATACAAAATCAAATTTATCTGATTCTGATGGTGAAATTTTTTTGAAGAAGTGCGATCTAAGTTATGGGATCAAAGGGATCCTTTACAAATATAAAGAACATGGTAGAGTGAAATTAGTTAATAAGCAATTATGTAGGTCAATTTACATGTTTAAAAAAGTGTTGAGGAAGCATGCAATGTAGAAAGGGATGAATGTATACAAAGAATTAAATAGAATAGTTGGTACTAAGTGTGAAGATCCACAATGTGATCTTTATGTATGGGCCTCCCAGTTGCCTGAAAGTAATACGTTTGTGATAAGACGATTGTAATTCCAGTACTTATGTTTCAAAGTCGAGGAAGTTAGGGACGCAACCACAAATTTAATAGCTGAGATGTTACTACTTTAGTTTAGAGTAGATTAGTGACATAACTACCAATTAAAGTATGAAGCACTCAGAGCTATATGTAGTGCCAAGCTTCATGAATTTGTCGAGGGAAAAAAATGCTATGGAATTGATAGAAGGGTCTCACACTTACTCCTTCAAGTTGCCTAAGTATGAAGATTTTTTGTTAGAAATTGACCCAGGATTAATGGTTAAATTTGGCTACGAAGAGAAGCTGATCTAAATGATACATCCCTCCTATTTTCCAATGAATTTTCATCACTTTAAGGCATGCAAATTACTTGTGCATAGCTGATGGTCAAGTAAAATTCATAGGGGTAGTGCCTCCACATTCCTTATGGGATCAAAAACTGTTAGAAGAAACCCCATACAAGATATAGCTCGAAGAGAAGCCTGACCTAAGTAGTACATCTCCTCCTATTTTCAGAGAATTTTCATTACTTTAAAGCATGCATAGATAGCTTTGTTGTTGGTTGCAGACCTTTTATTGGTCTAAATAGCTAGTATTTGAAGAGGTCATACACTGATTCTGTGTTGTTAGCAATTTTAGTTGATGGTAACTTGAGAATATTCCCTATTGCATTTGCAATTTTTGAGAAACAATGAAATGCTTCATGAGATTGGTTCATGAGCTGATTATACACTTGCATGGTATTTACAGCATAGGGGAAGGTTCTTACCTTTATGTCTGACAGACAAATGGTAATTTCCACTAAGCTTGTTATTTGTTGTTTTATTTTTGCTTGATCTTTTGAACTATATATAATTACATGATTATGTATATGACTTAGAGAATCATAAATGTTAATGAAGATCATTTTCCCATTGCAATTCATAGGAAATGTGCTAGGTTCTAGATCAAAAAGAGCTGGTCTCAAATTAAGAAAATTATTCTGAAAAGCGTGTAAACCTTATTGTTACGTGGATCACATCAATGCCATGAAGGAGATTGGCATAGTTTTCAAGGATGATAAAGCTGTAAAATATTTGAGGGAGACTTCAAGAAGCCAATGGTGTAGATGGTTATTTGACACAAATGTCCAGAGTGACCATATTACAAATAACTTAACAGAATCCTTTAATATCTGCACAATAAAGTTCAGGAATAAATAAGTTCCTACTGTTGGTCTCGGTGGCAACCCAAGAAAGGGGTAAATTGGGTTCAATCAAATTTTCAACTCTTGCACCTCACCACACTTAGCCCAAGAGATCAATCCCAACTATAAGCTATATTGAACATTCTCCTAACTCAATCAAAGTAAATAATCATAATATTAAGTACACTTAAGTAAGTAATCATAATGTTAAGCAACAATCAAGCACAAAGCATGCAAACAATTAAGTATAAACAACTAGAAAGTAAAGAAGAGCAAGAGAGAAGAGAGTGCACAACGATTTTTTATAGTGGTTCGACTCAAATCTGGAACTTATGTTCACTCCCCAAGGTGCTAGAGTATCATAGGAGAAATAAACTCTACAATCATAGTCTTTAGCTTCATAAGTTCAAACTGATTTTCATGGTAATCTCTTGAACGCTTCATTTACTACAAATTGCTACAATAACTAGAGCATATAATATCATGATACCATATATAATAATAGCATTATAGCCATCGTCATAGAGTTTGCTATTATGTCTATGTTGTGTAACTTGACAAATAACTTTCAGAAGTTCCCTTTCATTATTTATAATTTAGCATTTATAACACTTGCATCCTATTGATATTTTCTTCTCACTACAACATTATGAATATCATATATTCTGGCATTCTCTTTATTGAAAGTATTTATTGCTAGGCACCAACCTACAAACGAAGCACTGCAACTTCTTTTTTCATAGCAATAATAGAGCATGTTTTTATTCCTTTCCGACTCTGATACCTTCATTGATGCTTGTTTGTTACATGATTTACATTAGACATTTCTGAACTTTGGCACTTCAAACATATTGGAGCTTGTAGTAGATAGAGATATTGTTAAAGGCTGCACAGAAAGAGAGTGCTGGAGGTGGCAAGAAAGAGAAGGGGTGAGGGAGAAGATGGAAGGAGAACTCGATAGCTGATGAAGTAACACTTTTGATATTATAAGAGTAGAAGCAACGACTCCTTTGTTTGGGTTGTTTTTGCCATTTTTCATCTTTTGTTTGGCTACAAAAACAAGTGCCAACGGTTAATTTTGACTATTTTACTTGTTACACCCTTTAAACCATTTATAATATTATTTTTGCAATTAAAACAAACTGTGATCACTAGATAAAGATTAAGACGTGTTTTGTAAGTTTTGAAAACTAAGGATGTCAAATGTAATTATGCCCAAAATTTAGGATATAAAAAGTAATTTTTCATTGTGGTTGAAAAAGGGTCCAACAAAGGGTGTAGATGAATCTAACGAGAATTTCTAATTTGATTCTTTTTTTTTAATTAGTATAACTCACTTATAATTTTATAGTATATAATAAATGAGATCTCTTAAATAAAAAATAAAAAATATATTTGTGTGTTATTAGATTATTAATTAATTTTACTCATATAAAAAGTGATTAAAATTAATAAGCACTGAATCTAATATATTGAAACTGCCATCAATGGTAGACTGCCTATGATTTTAAAATACAAGCTGCTAAAAAAAGGAAAGTCGAAATTTTAATTATTGAAAACCTCAATTTGTCTGCTCCTTTGTACTAAACTAGCCACTTGATGGATCTTATTAAAGAAGCAACTGAAATATCGTAGCTTCAAATACAATATTGATCCTTGCTGGACTGATATTACGCATGGGGCGACGTAGTTCTGGTTTCGTGTGAAGCTTTTGGTCATATTATCGTACTTGTCTACTGTAGATTTTTCCATTAGAAGGCTTCTAATATCTTTTTTTTTTAAATATTGAGATTGCCGTATTGATTAATTAGAGGTTGTATTCTTATGGAAGAATGTAGACATTCCAAAATTTTTGTTATACTCTCGACTCTTCCCTCATTATAAGGGCACTTCATTTAGTAATCTTCTATAAATTAGCTCTCTCTCTTTGTATTGTAAATTCGGGTTTTGAGTAAGACAGAGTGAGTGTGAGGGAGAGAGACAAATAAAGAGAGATAAAGATAGAAAGATGGAAAAGAGAGAGAAATTGACTAAGGTAAAATTATATTGATGAATTTTTTAAAATTCATAGTTTTTTGTATATATGTACAAAAAAAAAGAAACATATTTTTTGGCAGATGTTAGTTTATTAGTCAAACACCAAAAAAAAAATTTCTTGAAAAGATTTTTTTAATAAATATTTTACACAAATAAACTAACTTCAAATGGGACCACACCATGATACTTTCACGGATGCACTAAATGCAGCTTGAGCATGTTCGTACAAAACCAATCCTGAGTTTCGAACACAAGATAAATAGATAGACAAACATAGATTAGAGTGGAAGATGCTTGCTTTGATATTCTTCATCCTTTCTAATTAATTTGAGGTAATCATAAATTACTCGGAAGCTGATGTGTTTTTTAAGCAAATACTACTCTTGAATTGTGCAGTTACTTAACTCTATCCTGGCATTCCTACAAGCTACAGACGAGGGATTTAAGCAAAGCGCCTGATAAAAGATACATGGAAAGAATGCAAAACTATTAAGATATATATGATGCATAAAAAAAAAAAAAAAAAAAAAAAAAAAAAAAAAAAAAGAAAGAAGGAAAGACTCTGGCAGAGTACGCCCTGAAATATTTCTGAAGGAGAAAAAAAAAAAAAAAACAAACAAGAAAGAAATTTGAAGGAAAGTTGTCCATAAATAGTCCAATTTGGAAAAAGTGCCCAACCTAAATCTCGAGAACTCGCATCCGTTAAAATCAACAAGAAAAAAAATATTTACGGTTTTTAATTTACTCAATTCGCTGCAGGCGGATCGGTAACGGAATAAAGATTTTAAAAATCGCCAAAGAGAAAACCGACCTACCACCAATTGAAAGTTAAAAAATATATATATTTATATAAAACTATGTCTTTTTACATTAAATTTTTAGCTTCGTATTACCGGTTGCGGTAGACTTACAGATAAAGTTTGGTTTTAGTTGAAACCAACGTCGTGAATAAGGCACCCAATGGAGACTTGTTTAATTACTTTTTGATTTTTCCTTCTTTACATTAGGACGTGAATTAAACAACCCAATACAGGACTAGCTGCCAAGGATTTTCGTGGCGATAAGCGTCGATTCAAACACATCTTCTTCTTTTTTTTCAAACGATTTAATCACATCTTTAGAGGTGAGACATCATGCATTTTGATTTTAGTCTACTATTAATGCTTACTGAACCGGTAATGAATACAAGAGTCCCAACTGAAGGAGATAAATGGAGGTGATAAAAGTTGATCTGAATCAAATTATCCGTTAGAAGTCTGACTTAATTCGACTTGTATTGATTGAGAAATCAATGATCCGTAACTTAAAAAATTCGAAACCGAAACAACCTCAAACTCAAATTAACCCAAATTCAAATAATTTGAATTAGTAAGACTCGAAACAAGAAAATCCAAACAAATCTTAATCAAACTCTGACCTGAAATTTTTATTAATTTATTTATTTTATTTTCTTTTATTTTGAATGATAATTATCTTTTCAATTATTCAATTTAAAATTTTTTAAGTGATGACATTTAGTATATTTTATATATGTTAACCATATGGACCTTATGATACGGTCAACTTCCAAGTAAATTTTACACCAAATAAAATAAAAGAAAATAAAAAGAAAGAAAAATACTAGAATGTTATAATTTTAATGTTTATTACTGAATTGACAAGAAAAACATTAAGAGGAAAATAATTTTTTATTATAAAAAAATCTAAAAATTGGAAAGAAAAGATTCATAATAATAAAAGCAAATGATCATATAATCTTTTATTCTATACAAATAAAATCATAAAATATATAATAACAAAGTTATAACAGTTCTATTGGATTAATTTAATAATTGAGATTTTTTTTAATTTGAACAAAACTTATCAAATAAGTAAAATGAAATGAATTTTTTTGTTTATATAAATATTTTAAAGTAATGAAATGAATGAATTATAAATAAAGTAATCAAATAAATAAACTGATATTTCAAATCATATAATTTTCAAAGAATAATGTAATAATCTAGTCAATAGTTGTGATTGAGAGTAAACTCTTAATTCTATTAATCTATATAAATTTTGTTTCTTTTAGATATGTAACTTTAAAATTAAATTATTTTTATAGTTGTTAAACTCAAATGTCAATCGGATGGATCTGATTATATCCCAATTTTAAGTCTGGTTTAGGTTTGTGACTAAACCCGAGGGATCACAAACTTGGGGAAAAATGATCAACTTGCTGGTTTGACCAATAACTCAACAAACTATTTCCAATTTGACCAATTTCTTTAGGTTGGTTGGTTAAAACTATAAACATAATTTTTGTATTGAATAAAAATATCATAATGGATCAACCCGTAATTCAACTGAACTCGATTTGAAATTTGAAAATTTGAAACCTAAAATACCCAAACATAATAAACTCGAAACTTGATGAATTGGAGACCTGAATAGTCCAGACCTGAATAACCCCGAACCCGAAAGACCCAAAATTTAAATGATCCAAAACCCAAACAATCCAAAATCCGTATAACCCAACCCAAAACCCAACCCACTTGTTTGCCACCTCTAGAGGTAATTATGCAGGGCAACAATGTGACTCTTTTAGTGGTTTGTGTTCTCGCTTGTGTGATTTTACTAGTTTTACTCGTTTCAGCACATAAACTTAAACCATCCAAACAACCCACAACCAATCCGCGAGTAGCAGATTAGTTGTAGGCAGTTTGTGAGGTTAGTTGATTGGTGGCGTTTAGAATTTTATAAAACTGCTAATGACAATTTAGATGCAAAATATCTCTACAAACTGCTCAATCCAATCTACGAACCCTTACCTAGCATCCCCAAAATCCACAGTCGAGGTACTAAAGCAAACTCCAATAAAAGATACATGGAAAGAGGGCAAAACCATGAAGATATATATAATGCCAAAAAGATTATAAAAAAAAAAAAAAAAAAAGGAAAGACTCTGGCATAGTTCAATCAGAAATATTTCTGGAGGAAAAAATAAAAAATAAAAAACAACGAACAGGGAAGAAATTTGAAAGAAAGTTGAAACAATAAACCCAATGAAAGGGAAAAAGGGCAAGCAGAAAGATGATGCGGGTAGCATTTCAGGATGAAGAACAGCAAGGCTTCTTTGTATTAGCCTCAGATCCTCCGACTACAATTGTCTTCCCTTCTTTAATACTAGCAGGTGTGGGCTCACCAGATGAAATTGTTTTCTTACTGATTATACGGTATATCTCCGAGAGTATTGTCTGGAAAGCTTTCTCGACATTGGTTGCTTCAAGAGCTGATGTTTCTATGAATGAAAGCCCTTCTTTCTCTGCATAACCTTGAGCATCTTCAGTAGCTACTGCTCTAAGATGCTTCAGATCAGTCTTGTTCCCTATCAGCATGATCACAATATTGGAGTCTGCGTGGTCCCTCAGCTCCTTGAGCCAACGACTGACATTTTCAAATGTTGTTGGTTTCGTAACATCATACACTAGAAGGGCTCCAAGAGCACCCCTGTAGTAGGCACTGGTTATTGCTCTATATCGCTCCTGCCCAGCTGTGTCCCATATCTGAGCTTTCACAGTCCTCCCTTCAACCTGAAAAGAAGGCAAATATCTGTATGTTAATGCAACAAAAGAATATCCTAACCAAAGACACAAGGCAACTAGCACCCCAAGGATTAAAACATAGTTGCCCATGTCACCTGACCAAACCCACATGCCGGCTATCATATTATTCCAGCAAGGTCCAAGCCCCTCCAGTGATCTAAAATAAGGCTTTTAAAAACTAGTAACAAAGTCAAAAAAATCAAAGAGGGCTCCTAACGGATGTCTCCTCCTAAACAGTGTGAACCAATTGGACCATGCTCCCACGCTACAAATTATAGAGACTCCACATGTCATAATATATGTGACTTCTTCCTGTACATTTTCATGATGAAGATGTACCCACAATTGGTCTTTTACGTAAACTTATTTCGGTCTGTTAAACATCCTTAAAAAAGTGGCACTGTGTAAGACAGGGTATTTTTCCAGACGATATTTTATAATGCTTATAGCAAATCAACACAACACTATTTAATTAGAGCAGTAACCTGACAACAATTAGAAATCACATAAATTCATTAGTTCTATTCTGCCATTCATAAGGCCATACTTGATTTGCAATAGACAAAGTCTCCGCTTCCTATTCTTGTCCCTTGTATAGAACTCACTGAACAACCCAAGGAGATTCTGGTAGCACGCAGATCATTGTCATCAATCTCAATTGTCTTCGTAGAAGCAACTTTCTTGAAATAGTGTTTTGTGTCCTTATATTCAGTATCGATTTCATTCATGGTACACCACTGATTCCGTAAAAGCAAAACGGAGATACAGAAGTGAAAAGCACATTTATGCACCAAGTCATTACTCATCAAACCACCAAGCCCAAGAGAATCTTGTGCAGCAGAAATCAATATTGTCCAGCAGAAATTATAAATCCGATATGATTACAAAAAAACTTTTGATTGTTTCTCTAAGACTTAAGACTTAAGACTTACCCTATGAAAGCCTTAGATTTGACATTTCTAAGTCATTACCTACAAAAGAAAGCAAATTCTACTTCTTCGTGCATAAATAATACAGAAATAAATAACAAGAGGAAGTAGGATTGAATCGGATCGTAACTGTGAAAGGAAGCTAGAAAGTTCCAGATTAGAAACTTCTAAAATGAGCACTAGTAGATCAAGTCAAATACATAACCTAAGCGCGCGCGCACACACACAAACACACACACATAAAGAGAGAGAGAGAGAGAGAGAGAGAAAGAGTGCCTGGAGAGTGCGGGTGGCGAATTCGACGCCAATGGTGGACTTGGACTCCAAGCAGAACTCGTTGCGGGTAAATCGGGAAAGCAGGTTCGATTTCCCTACTCCCGAGTCGCCGATTAGAACCACCTTAAACAGATAATCGTATTCCTCGTCCGGTCTCCTCGCCATCTCTCTCTTTCTCTCTCTCCCTCTCCCTGTTTTTCTTTTCTTTTCTTTTCTTTTCTTTATCTTTATTTTTCACTTGCGCGTATGACCCAGACTTGGGCAAAATGATACTGTGCCCATACATATGTAGACAAACTAAACTCTCGCAAATACTGGGATTTTAAAAATGAACATGACTAATTAATATAAATTTTTTTTTTAATATAAATTCATTAAATTGAATAAAATGTAATAGTGTGTGTTGAAATAGACCCTTTTTTTTTTTTATTTAACTATTGTTATGCTACTTAATGTGAGAATGTTTTAAGACAATTAGACTTATTAATATTTATAAAATTTTAATCTTAAATTCATTAAATTCTTAAATTCATGTGAAATACTTTTCAACTGAGTTGAATAATTAAAAATAACAATAAAATGTCGATTTTTTTTAATGTCCTATGTTTTTTATTTCATTATCTAATATTAATTTCCAATAATAATTCATTGTCCGCTAGATAATTAAGAAAAATTGTTCTAGTTAGCGTTAACATTTTATAATTTTGAGTATTTTTTTTATCTTTTTTTTATAATAAAAAGAGAATCAAATTTGTAATTTTTTAAGAAAGCATTTATTTCTTTTACCATTTTTTCCATTATTTTTATTTTATAAATTAAGAAAAACATCTTAATTTATGTTGAGTTTATGCTGAGTTTAAATTTTTTTTTAAATCTTCAATTTTTTATTTTTTTTATTATTTATGTTGAGTTTCCCAAATGAAAAATGTTATTTCTCGCAAATAATAGTTCACGACTGTTCACGAATGACATGTAAAATTCTTGTTTCTTTTTTTTTTTTTGTTATTTTAGACTCAATTAGAATAATTAAAAAAGAAAACAGTAAAAGTAATCCTCATTGGTCAAAATAATTTTTTTAAAGAAAAATAAGATTTATGATAACACTAATTATATTTAAGATTTAATTTTTTTTAAAAAAAGATGAAATCTTATGAGATTATCATGTTCTAATATCCTAAAAACTAAAGAAAAAAATTTAAAAAAAGAAAAAAGAAAAACAAGTTATAACCGCTCTTTCGTGAGTTACTTGGGAACTCATTTTCCTATGAAATTGCACTAACCTTTTCATATACAGTAGATGGACATGAAACGAGGAGGGTGAGAGAGAAGAAGAGACGAATGGTATTGCGCACAGTAGTTTTTTTATTTAATATTTTTTATCGTGTTATCCAAATTGATTATTTGAATAATAATAATAAAAGTATTCTTTTTTTTTTTTTCCATCAAGGCACCCATAGGTTAAAGTCATTAGACAACGAAAATTATGTGACCCTGATATCATAACTACCACTGGAGATTTGCTATTATGTGCCTTGTTGTGCTAAGGTGCACCAAGTGCATCCCTCGTCTCTCATCGCTCGGTCGGTTGTGGCCTGAGCGTCTAGTGCTCTAGTGTGGGCTTTGCTAATCCTTGTAAGTTTGGTAAGGGCTCCGGTCCCCTTTGGTTGGTCCTCAACCTATGGTTTTAGTGGTGTTTGGTGTCGTGGTTGCTTCGATCAATTTTTTCTTATTCGTCGTGCCTAGTTCGAAGGTGGTTTCTTGGTGGCCTCCTGTTATGGTCTCTCGCAGGCTGTAGGCGAGCTCTTGCTCGGCCTCTACCCCGTCGAGGAATTTTCACGAGTTGGAGAAATTCCCAAGGAGAAGCTCTCAAGAAGAACTTGTAGAAAACACAATATTTTTGGTGGAAAGATCAGAATGATCCTCCGTTTTTCTATTAATTGAATATTTATACACCATACAAGAAACTGAAAGAGCCAAAAATAAGGAATGCATAACTAGCAGCACTCTCCCTCAATGCCCATTACATGGAGATCATGGGAAAGTGGTTTAACTGACAACTTAGTGGCTAAAAACTAGGAAAACATGGCTGAAATGTGATAATGTATCCTAAATAGATTGAGTGGCTTAATTGGAGACTGCAAGGCCTTTAACATTTCCCCCTTCCTTGAATTTGGTCTTGTCCTCAAGACCTTCTTCGGCAGATTCCTCTACACTGATGGGTAGTTTTTCTTGAACCTGGCCAATTGTCATTTGCCTTTTGAGTAAGGAGACATGTATTATAGGATGCACTTTGCTTCCCTCCGGCAAATTTAATTTGTAGGCTACCGGTCCAATGCGCTCAATAATCTGATATGGGCCATAATACCTTGCTGACAGCTTATGTTGTGGCACCTTGGATAAGGATAATTGTTTATATGGTTGCACCTTCAAATAGACCCACTCGCCCAGCTCAAACTCACGATCCTTCCGGCCTTTGTCATATGTAGCTTTCATCCGTTCTCTAGTCTTGGTGAGTTGTTGTCGTAGCTGAGAAAGTATCACGTCCCGCTGCCGCAATTCCATGTCAACATTTGGTTCTCTAGCAGTGCCTGGTTCATAAACAACGAGAACAGGTGGGGGCCGTCCATACACTGCCTCAAAGGGGGTGATTGTAGTAGAAGAATGCCAGCTGGTGTTGTAGCAGAATTCAGCCCAAGGAAGCCAACGAGTCCATTGTTTTGGATTGTCACCTGAGAAACAACGTAGGTACATCTCAAGAGTTCTATTAGTTACCTCTGTTTGGCCATCGGTTTGGGGATGATAGGATGAAGAAAATCGAAACTCAGTCCCTTGCAAACGAAATAATTCCTTCCAAAAAGAGCTAGTGAACAAGGGATCTCTATCACAAACAATTGACTGTGGAACTCCATATAATTTGAGGACGTTTTCATAATAAGCTTGGGCGACTTTGACTGCGGTTATCGGCTGAGATAAAGCAGTGAAGTGTGCCATTTTAGATAGCCGATCCACCACAACCAAAATGGCAGTTTTTCCATTTGAGGAGGGAAGCCCAACAATGAAGTCCATCGAGACATCAGTCCATATGGTTGATGGTATTGGTAAGGGCTGCAGAAGACCCCCTGGAGCTCCATATTCTCGTTTGTTGCGTTGGCACACATCACAAGCTTTAATGGTGTCTCGCACTTGTCGCTTCAATCCTTGCCAGTAGAATTGGGTTCGGATGCGTTGGAGTGTCTTTTGTATTCCTTCATGAGTAGCCATATGAAAACCTTGTACAATTGCTGCAGTCACGGGAGAGGAAGAGAGAATGTAAATTTTATCTTTAAAATAAAGAATACCATCTTTGCATGACCATGGGCCCAAGAGTTCGCCCTCTTGGAATAGAGCATGTAATCTTTGCATTTCCATATGGCTTCTATTTTCTTCCTGAATTTTCTCTAGCCACTCTGATTTGAGAAGTGATATATAGCCATCAAATTGATTGGATCAGCCCTTCGCGAAAGCGCATCTGCCACTGAATTCTCACTGCCTTGCTTGTACTCTATGGTGAAGTCATAACCCATTAGCTTGCTAAGCCACCGTTGTTGAGACGTGGTAGTGATTCGCTGGTCCCACAAATATTTGAGGCTTTTATGGTCTGTACGTACCACAAAAGTCTTTCCCAGCAAATATGGACGCCATTTTTGAACAGCTATCACTAATGCCAGCATCTCCTTGTCATAGGTAGACAGAGCAGCATTTTTTCCTTTTAAAGCTTGACTAAAGAAAGCGATTGGCTTTTTATCCTGTCCTTTAACCATGGCCCTTTTAAGCTCAATGAATGCTGCCTCTGCTTCAGAATTCCATGTGAACCCATTCTTTTTGAGCAAGCTTGTTAATGGTGCTGCGATTGTGCCATAGTCCCGAATAAATTTGCGATAATAACCCGTGAGGCCCAAAAATCCTCGCAACGCAGTAGGGGTTGTCGGTGTTGGCCAGCTATTTATCGCTGAAACTTTGTCAGGATCCATCGCCACGCCCATGTGATTGATGACATGCCCCAAATAGTGTATCTCTATAACTCCAAAACAACATTTTTCCATTTTGACATAAAGCTGATGAGTGGTTAGAACAGAAAATACAGCTTCTAAATGTTGTAAATGAGTCTCCCAATCTTTGCTGTATACCAAGATATCATCGAAAAATACTAAGATGAACTTTCGTAAGAACGGCCGAAAAATATCATTCATCAAGGCTTGAAATGTGGAAGGGGCATTAGAAAGCCCAAAGGGCATTACCAAAAACTCGTAGTGTCTGTCATGGGTACGGAAGGCCGTCTTCTCGATGTCATCTGGATGCATGGGAATTTGATGATATCCAGCTCGCAGATCTAGCTTTGAGAAATATTTGGCATCACATAACTTATCCAAGAGTTCGTCTATAACAGGAATTGGGAACTTGTCTTTGACTGTCGCCAAGTTTAGAGCCCGGTAGTCCATGCAGAATCGCCAAGAGCCATCTTTTTTTTTTACCAATAAAACTGGAGATGAGTAAGGGCTTGTACTGTGACGAATAACTCCAGATCCTGTCATTTCTTCCACTAGTTTTTCCATCTCCTTCTTTTGGCAATATGGATACCTATAGGGCCTGACTGATATGGGTTCCGTTCCAGGCTTCAAATTGATCCTATGATAGTGGCCTCTATCAGATGGAACTCCGCTGGGCTTCTGAAAAATAGTCTCATATTTATCCAAGACCTCTTTAATTTGCTGCTGCTGCAAGTCTGTCCCTGAATGGGAGAGGAAGTCTTGGCCTTCTCCATAACCTCCGAGAGCCCCATTCCAGCCCAATTGCTGCCTTCCCTCCTTTTTAGAACCCAACGGAATTATTTGCAGTAGCGTTCCTCGACCGCCTTGCGCCCTCACCTCCTTCTCGATTTGTCGTTCATCCACCGCCTCTAATCCTTTGGGTTGCAATCCAGCCAAAGTCACCTTCCCTATGGCTCCTTGGAAACTCATATTCATCTGGGAGAAATCCCAAAGAATTGGCCCAAGTGTCTTCAACCACTTAGCTCCCAAAACCGCGTCGCATCCCTCCAACTCAATCACATAAAAATCTGCCCTGAACTGGTTGCCTTGGATACAGAGTGGGATGTCTTGTAGGTAGCCTGAGCATGGAAGCTTGTCTCCATTGGCTACCATCACTCGTAGTCTTTTCCCTTCCTCCGGCTTTAACCCGAGTCGCCTTGCCCAAGCTTGATTGATGAAATTATGAGAGCTCCCAGAGTCAATTAGGATTATCAACGATCTTCTATTAATAATTGCTGGAACACGCATGGTTTGTGGTGCATCTGCTCCAGTGATGGCATGAATTGAAACCTCAGCCTCTCCTCCTCCAGGTTCGTCTCCTTGGCAGTCAATGTTCTCTCCATCTTCTTCTTTGCAATCAATCAAGAACAAGCGTTTACAACGATGCCCTGGTGTATAGATTTCGTCGCAATTATTGCATAAATTGCGGCGTCTCCGTTCTTGAATTTCCTCCGGAGACAATTTTTTAATTGGTGGGACAGGGGTTGGTCTTATTTGGGTTTGTGTTTGGGGAAATTTTGGGGAAATTTGTGATGGGGGGTAACTAGTTTTTTTTGTTTCAAATTGGTGGGCCTGTTTTTTTTTGTGTTTGGTTTCATAGAGACGGGCAAGACCTGCAGCATGAGGTAGTGTTTGGGGGTTCGCTGCTCGCACATCAGCACGCAGTGACTCCTTAAGACCACTGACGAAACAACTGATTTGCTGTGATTCTGTCATTGTTCCTGCACGTGCTAGGAGTCGGTCAAATTGTATCTGATAGTCACGAACAGACCCCTCCTGAATGAGCTTGGTGAGGTCTCCATAGAAGTCATCTAATATGGTCGGTCCATAGCGGTCATTCAATGCTCGCTTGAACTCTTCCCAAGTGATCCACTTCCGGGTTGCTTTGAATGATTGATACCATAGATGCAGCCCGCCCTCCAAATGATAGGCAGCTAAGGAGACTTTTTCAGTGGTAGGTGTTTTATGGAAGTTGAAGAATTGCTCGGCTCGATCAATCCATGTGATAGGATCGTCGGTACCGTCATATTGTGGAAAATCCAAACGAACTACACGGGGTACGATTGTCCCTGATTCTGCTGGGTTGTTGGGAGTCTGGTGAGAAGTCCCTGCCTCATACCTCTTTGAGCTTAATTCATCCATCTGTGTCTGCAATTGAATGAACATCTCGTGCATCTCACGCTGCAATCGTAACATCTGCTGTTGGGTGTCATTTAAGGACACATCCATGGGCAGTTTGTTGGGGTTGTTAGGAGCAGCCCCATTATCGGATCCCTGCTCTGATACCATAATGTTATGGTCTCTCGCAGGCTGTAGGCGAGCTCTTGCTCGGCCTCTACCCCGTCGAGGAATTTTCACGAGTTGGAGAAATTCCCAAGGAGAAGCTCTCAAGAAGAACTTGTAGAAAACACAATATTTTTGGTGGAAAGATCAGAATGATCCTCCGTTTTTCTATTAACTGAATATTTATACACCATACAAGAAACTGAAAGAGCCAAAAATAAGGAATGCATAACTAGCAGCACTCTCCCTCAATGCCCATTACATGGAGATCATGGGAAAGTGGTTTAACTGACAACTTAGTGGCTAAAAACTAGGAAAACATGGCTGAAATGTGATAATGTATCCTAAATAGATTGAGTGGCTTAATTGGAGACTGCAAGGCCTTTAACACCTCCCCTGCCGGGATGTGAGGGTCATTGTGTATAGCTTGATGTGCTCCCCATCGAACTTTTGTGCGATTGCTGGTCATCGCATTTTGGACGACCTTCCTCTGCCTCAACCTCTCTATGCTCTGCAGTGTTTGGACATGGTTTGCACTATGTGATTGCGCTCGACATGCTCAGCATGCGACTAACTGTGGGCTGAGTGTTTGCTGCCATCGGCCCTCTGGGGTTTGCCGATTTCTCCAATGCTTAGGGGTGCTCCTGTCGAAGACAATGGTGTCTCTAGGGTTTGGTTTGCTCCTCTTCAGGGCTTTTTTTTTCCTGGGCTATAGGCTTAGGTCGAGTTTTCCACTATACTGCAAGGTTGCAGTAGGGCATTTGGGTTGATTTGGGCTTGGTGGGCTGTGTTATGTATGTATGTTTGTGCAGCTGTGTAGACATGTAAAATTGCTGTTAGCTTCCTTTTGAAATGACCATCCTTGCACTTAGTTTATCTAGTTATGAAATGAACTGTTTTCCCTTTTCTCAAAAAAAAATATATATATATTTCCGATTCGATAACCGGTTCAGTTCTGACAACCTTATTTTAAATAAGGGACTTACTTGTGTTTTTTTTTTTAACATAAAAAAAATTTATCATTGATATGTGAGTCATCGGATATACGGACCTTCGTCGGGAGTCACTCGTTATGTTTTCATTTAATCTTTCTCATAAGGAAAATCCCTCACTTAAGCACTGATAGGAATAAATGTGTTTTCCTTACACTCGACCTCAATATTAATTAAAATTTAAACCAAATATTTCATCATAATACCTCATCTACTTTGTAAGAAAAACGATGACAGTAAAATTTCAATGTGGATCAATACAAAAGAAGATGTATCAATTTGTCACTAAACAACTACTTTGGGTGGCGGACTTACTTGCATTTGAGGCATACATATTTGACTTTGAATAGAGTTCCAATATACAGTCGAAAAAAAATTATTTGAAAAAATACATTTAATATAATAAATATAGAATATTGTGCCACTATATTCATAAAATATTTAATTTAAAAAATAAAAATTTACATTTTATTATTATTATTACACAAATTACAATAATTATTATATTACCAACACTTATAAGAATATATACATTTTTCCTTTTGAATAATGCTTAAACGCACGAAGCCTATTTACTAATTTTTACCAACTTCTCCACCTGTTTTTTTTTTTAATTTCTTTTTTAAAAAAAATCAAAAGGATGAGCCAACTATTCACCTTAACTTTTAGCAAAAATAAATTTGTTTATTAAATTTTTTTTAAAATTATAATTTAAAGTAATATTGAGTATATTTAGATAACACTAAACTTTATTTAAGATTTATTTTTTTAATAAACATTAAATTTATGGTAATACTAAATACTACTTATCATTTATTATTTTTGTAAAACTTTTTTTTTTCATAAAAAAAATTAGAACCCAAACCACAAAACACGGAAGGATAAGAACCACTGGATATTCATCATCTACACCAGCAAAGTCCGGATGTTTCGGTATAATTCTTTCATGCTGAATAGTATGCATAAAAACCGGTGTCACGAATTGTACGAAACATCTTAAATCTATTTTTATTTCTGTTTTTCGAATTTGTTTTCTCCCATTAATTTGGGAAAATCAAAAGGAACTAAGTGTAATGCTTTAGCCAAAAAATATATATATATATTTTTTTTTGCCTATCAAGGTTTAAAGTATTATGTCGTATATTTAGAGTAATACTAACTACTGTTTAAGGCTTATTTTTTTTAAAAGAAAGAGAATATAATAAATAAAAAAAAGAGAGAAAAGAAGAAAAAATTTAACATCTTTCGTACAATTTGTGACACCAATTTTCGTATTCTATAACATTAACCTTTTGATAAATAAAAGGCAAAAAGAGTTTGAATTGAGTCATAATATTTGACTATTTTTTAAATTAGAGTCAATATATATATTTTTTAATTAGTACATGGCGTCTTCTTTGGCAATAATTTTAGTCTTTTTCTGTTTTTGCCATTAAATGTTCCACGTTCGGGTACTATATGATATGATTAGTATTAAATTAGATGTCACGTCATTATTTTTTGATAACGTGATATTTCTAAAAGTTTAAAAAAATTTAAAAATAACAAATATATATACTCAAAAAAAATTTAAAAGTATTCAAAAAATCTGAAAACTCAAAACAAAATTTGAGAATATTTAAAAATCTGAAATTTTGAATTTTCAAATTAAATTGAAAATATTCAGAAAAAATCTGAAAAAATTTTCAGCTTTAATTTTTTTTATTTTGAATTCAACATTTCAGTTTTTTTTATAGATATTTTCAAATTTTTATTTTTAGTTTTTATATTTTTAAATTTTTTTTGAATTTTTATGAGTTTATATTTTTTATGTTTTAATTTTTTTTACAATTTGTTTATATATATATATAGATATATATATATCAAAAATGATGATTTGGAATCAGAGTTAGGACTGGTCAACCAACATGGCATACTCAACAGCGAACTAACAAAAATGACCAAATTCATTGACGGATAAAACTTTAGAGACCAATTTTAAATAAACAAATGGACTTCACTCTAATTTAAAAAGTAGTCAAACGTGATGGCCTAATTCAGATTATTTGCTTTTACAAAAATACAGTACACCTATAAATAGCAAGTTTGTTGTGCATTAAACCAAAAAATACAGTACATTAAACCAAAAAAAAAAAAAACAGTACACCTATACAAGTAAAATCTCCTAGAGTCATTTGTTGTGCAAGTACAATAAATAGCAAGTTTGTGTGGTTTAGCATCTGAAGATTCAAAAAGTATTTAGAAGATTGAGCATCTAAATCTTACTATTCAAATGTCCACAGTAATTTGGGTTGATGACATATCTATATCATATAATTTCATCCGCAGATTATTTTAAGTTTCAGTCAAATGTAAACATATAAGTGTGATCATAATGGACACAAAATTTCTTGTTATGTGTGTGATATAAAATTCAGGTAACATAAATTCTCAGCCTTATTTTGTTTGAGGAATACTGCACAGCTAACTTTAAAGACCACTAGTAGTCATGTGGCAAATTCTTGAGCTCCAAGCTTCTGGGGGGATAATTTTGTCCAAGCCTTTTGTGAGATTAAAATGGTAATTGACCAGGAAAGATTAGAAAGGGGTTTTACAATACAATTTTCTTTTAAGGAAAAAAAAAAACAAAAAGAAGGAATAGTTTTATCTTCCGCAATTCTCTCTCTCTCTCTCTCTCTCTTTGTGTCTCCGTTCCTTGACTTCTTTTTGCTATGTTTGAGTATTAAGTCGATCTAATCTTTGCACTGCTTTTTTTCCCCTTCCTTCGCACCCAATTTGTGTCACTTAATGTCACCTTAACTACTTTAATTCTTTTTCTTTTTGACGGATATAACTACTTTAATTCTTGGACGATGAGGTGTTTCATAATTTTGAATCTGACGAAGAGGGGCACTACATGAGATCGAATGCGACGGAGAGATACAGAAAAGCTCGAACTGAAATTTTGGGTTCTAAGTCATTCTCCCGTTGCTCCTTTTGTTTAGATAAAAAAAACTTTCAACTATTGATTTTGTTTTTGTTTTTTTTTCTTCTAAATCCTAAATATTTGTTGTATTGCGTTGTCACTAAGAGTTACATAATTATTTCAAATCTATAAATATTTATGTATAATTTGACATTTTTTATTCAGATGCATGGTGTACCTTAACCTCACAAACCCTGAAATACTTGCTAGTATTTCTTCCTCCAACCAATGCTTAATGTTTATTTTATTCGGGATTGTGGAGGTTCTCAGAAGGCTATATGACCTTTGGGTTCATTTGAATGAAACATGTTAAGTTGAGTGTCTCCCAACTGAGAGAATCAAAAACTTCATATTCTGTTATTATTATTTGCATTTCTATTGATTTGGAGTAGAACCATAGCCTGTGGGTGGTCTATGGATTGTTGAAGTGTGTGTGTGTGTGTGTGTGTGTGTGTTTTTTTTTTTTTTAAGAGTTTTCATAGAGGTTTTTTTGCAATCTGGTGACATGTTTGTGGCTTTTTTCATTTATTTATTTTCATTTGGCTATATTGTAGTTTCATTATTTTGATCATTTGATGGCCCTTTGATAAATGTTTTGTTACTTCATTACTTATTTTTCTTTTCTCTTTCAATATACGGTACTTACTAATTAGAAACTGAAACTGAGTGTCAATGTGTTAAATTTTGAGTATTTAGTCAAAGACGAGTTAATAGTTTAATGTGCTCATGTAAACTCATAAGTACAAGAACCATAGAGTGCCAAAGATTCACTTTTATTACAATAGTTTAGGTGTGATGAGATTGAAACTAATGTAAAAGTCGTAACAAGGAAAGCATTATTGTAGTCTTGTCAATGATCTTACAGGTGCAATATTGTTTAAAGTTGGTTTGTATTATCGGTGGCTCTGTCAACCATAGGTCTTGCGAACCGAAACTTGATTTTGTTGAAATTAGTGCTGCTGCTATGTACTTTAATACTGTGTTTGGGAGGGGGAAAAGTGGGGAGAGGGAGAGGAAAGTGAGAGAATTAAGGTAAATTGTTGTGTTTGGAAAATGTTTGAAAAGTGGGGGAGATGAAAGTTTCTAATTCCTCTAATCCTCCACACCCCACCAAAACCAATCCTCCCAAAAATGGGAGGAAAGTTGTTAGTTCTCATACTAAATTTATTAAATAACTCAATTACCCTTACATAATTTAAAAATTACAATTTTACCTAAACAAAATATCTTAATAGAATTTATTATGAAGGATAAAATTGTTATTTCAACATATTTTATATTCTTCTCCCCCACTTTCCACCATTTCCCAAACAAAAGAATTTATAATTTTCCTCCCTCCCATCACCTTTTTCCAAACACAAGAGAGGATAGAAAATATTCTCTTCCTCTAATAATCCTCTCCTCCACTTTCCTCTCCCTCACTTTCCTCTCCCTCAAGAATTTTATCCAAACACAGTGTAAGTTGCAGTAGTTTGTTGGTTGTGGTTAGACCTTCTGTTGAAATGCATCATAAGTTTCTTAAGTTAGTTGACATGGTTACTCGAACATGATCTCTCCCTATTTGATGTTGGATTTAAACATTAATTTTGGTTTTCTAACTAGCTATTAGAGTTTTTTATTTTTCAATTTGAAATATGGTATGTAACTAAGCTTTATATATAATGTGAATGATGATATACGAAAGTGTGATTTATGCCTCTGTCAAATATATGAAACTCTCTTTCCATCTCTTTGGCTACTATCTCTATTTGTGGTTTCCCTAAGTTTTGGCTATTGCAGAATTTGAACGATAAAAAGATAATTGATTTAACCTGTTTATGTGGACATTTAGATTTATGTTTATCTATTGGTGGAATGTTTACTCATCGTATTGATTGTGATAAATTTGTTTGTCATTGTGTTTAAGTGAAGTATTCATTTTGTTTTTATGAGTGTCTTTCACGGAAAAACTAAAAATATTGTTTGTTATTGAGCTATGACCTCATATTATAAAATTTAAATGAGATGGGTATGTCATAGAGTATATTGCATTTTAGTCATAGAAACGGGAGAGAAGCATGGTTATTTATAAAAGCATTGGCAGAGATTAATTGTGGAGATATATGTAGGCATTTGTTTTATTTGTCAAATAGTTAATTGTGAATGTAACAAGTATTACGGATGATAATCAATTACTATCAATAATGATCCAAAATCAAAGATTTCCTAGCTGGCTATGCTGTCAATCTCCTAGCTGTGCTGTGGTGTCCATATTCTCAAATTTCTATCACTTTTCTAGTTGTATTGTGCTGTACATCTAACTAGTTTCGGTAGCATTTGTAAATCAAAGATCTCTTTCCATTTTTAAACTTGTAAAAATGAAAGTGTATATAGCTCATACGGGTTACAATGAAAGTGCATTGAAGTTATTCCAACTTTTCTCTTCTTTGCAAGCTCTTTATGGTATCAGAGGTCTAATAAACTCTCATGAGTGTTTTTTTTTTTTACTCAATCCTTTTAAAATGGTTGAGTCATCTTCAGTCTTTGCCAATACTTTAAATGAAAACCAAATCTATAGTTCTGTTCCGCCCAATCCCAACCATCTATCATCAATCCTCTCAAAAACACCTCTGCCCTTTTCTCCATCAATACTACCACTCAAATTTCTATCAAATTAAACTCCACCAACTACACCTCATGGCGTTTTCAATTTCATGCTATTCTCATAGGTATGGCCTTATGGAATTGATTGATGGCTCTCGACCTTGTCCTCTGCCTACTGCTATAATTGAATGCATTCTCTAGATTTGACAGGATCAATTGATTCTTAGTGCCATTGCCGGATCCATTTCTCCAAACTTTATTCCATTCATTGCTTCTGCCAAAATTTTCCAAGAAGCTTAGACTATCGTTGCTAACACATATACCAAACCATCTCGAGGCTATATAAACTGACTCAAAGAGAGCCTTCGATTTCTTCAGAAGGGCACTCATTCAATTACAGTATACATGTAACAAATCAAAATCATGGTAGATGAACTTGCCATGCTTAATGCACCTATTTACAATGAAGATTTGGTGCTCAAAATCCTTGCTGGTCTTGATGATGACCACAAAGATATTTTACTCAACCATAAATGTCCGCGAAACTCTAGTCACTTCTGATGAACTACATGAACATATCAACCATGAAGCCCATCTCAAATCTGAAGTACAAAACAAGTTACCCATCATGTTTGCTTCTCCAATCCTACCCACAAAATGTCTTTCAAATCCCAATAGATACGCGTCCTTCTCTCTACAAAATTACACTTGGCCACCCTTTTAGATATAGCAACCCTTATTTCCACAATCTCATGCTTCTGGTAAGCATAAACAATCCAAAGCTTAGCTTGGTAAGTGCCAACTTTGTGGTACCCAAGGTCATTCTGCCAAAAGGTGTCTCACCTATAAGCATATTCTCTTGTAGAACAATACCTCTACTTCCCCATTCTTCTGTCTTGTTCCTCAAGCCAACACTGCAACTTCAATTCGACCATCAAATTCTGAATTACTTCTTGACTCAGGTGCTTCTCATCATGTCACTACGGATCTCCAAAATCTGTTCCTTCACTCTAATTACCTTAATGACAAATTATAATTAGGGATGGGACTAGGGTAACCATTATTCATACTGGTTCTACCACTCTCTCTTCTCCTTCTAAGTCTTTTCAATTGAATAATATGCTTTGTGTTCCGTTTGTGAGACAAAATCTTATTTCTATTTTCCAACAATGCTCAACTAATAATGTTTGTGTTGAATTTTTACCCACTGCTTACTTTGTGAATGATCTTCAAACTGGAATAGTGCTCTAGCAAGGAAAAACTGAAGGGGGTGTATGAGCCTGGCCCTGCCTATCACTGTCAACCCCTCTTCTTGGATTCTCTTCCATCAAGGTTCAAGCTGACCAATGACATCATTGTCTCGGTCATCCCTCATCTGCTATTTAAAATAATCTAATTCCACTAAAGTTGTACCCATAACATCTTCTTCCCCTTCTTAATTTTCATGTAATTTATGTCATTGCAATAAAAGTCACAAATTGCTTTTATGTATTTTTCCTGTTACTAGCTCTCAATCCATAGAACTACTTTACTCGGATATTTGGACCTCTCTTGTACTTTTTATTGATAGTGATAAATATTATATTATTTTCGTTGATCATTTTACCCATTATATTTGGCTCTAACCTCTCAAAAGAAATTTTGACGTCCATGCATTTTCATTCGATTTAAACCCTTTTTTTTAACATAAAATTGTTACTCTCTATGCTAACAATGGTGGCAAATGCCTATCACTCAAAACCTTTCTTGCCACAGATGAAATTTTTTGTCTTACTACTCCAACTTATACGCCTAAACATTATGGTCTCTCTTACTGCCGCCTTCACCATTTTATTAAAAAAAAAAAACACACAAAAGGACATTCTAATATTGAGTATTATTTTTTAACAAAATGAATTTAGAATTTATAGTTAATAAGATTTAGAAAAAAACAATTAACTAATCACAAGGAAAAATTTTGAGCGAGAAAATTTACCCTGTGACACGTCCCATGCTAAAGTTGATAGGAATCACAGTAGCAACAACACAAACATTTATGATCCGTTGCACATTAAGGATGGTCCAATCACAAGAGCTAAAGCTAAGAGGATGTGTCAAGCTTTGCAAGGGCTGATTGAAGCTTGTTGGGCCAAAACACAAGGGATTCTATTCATACAAAAAGAAGAAGGCTAGGTTAATTTAATTCAAGCCCAAAATTGAGGATACAAGGCCGCTTACACAAAGATCATTAATATGAACGTGTTTTCTTGTTATTTAGGGTTTATTTTATGTGCCACCATTCTGTTTAAAGATGGCTGAACCTTATTTAGGAAGATTTGTTATTATTTTCTTTGATTTAGTAATTCCAGACAACTTAAGGATTAGAGTTTTACCTTCCTTATTAAGCTCAATCCTTGTTTAGGAAGCTCTTAGGTGAATCCTATTCTAATTCTAGGGTATTCTAAAGGCTATAAATACCTTGTTAAAGCCTTAGAACCAGTAGACATTGTTAGAGAATTATTGGGACGGAATAAACTATCGTACTTTGTTTTTTTTAGAACTTAGTGATTTCATCAAATTGTTCTTTTGGTGACTAGACCAGACTTATCATTCACATCTCAAATTGTTCTTGAGTGTGATTTCTACCTTATCATCTTGTTATAACCTTGGTTCATATCTCTTATAGATATTGGGTTTTGGTTCTGCTTATAACCTTGGTTCTTGTCTCTATTATAAACAACGGGTCTTGGTTCTTTTTGCTGAATCTGATTTAGCTTTCATGGGGTTTTTTTTATCAACATATTGGTGTTGGGTTTTACCTTTCTGGTTGTGGTTCTCATCAGTTGGTATCAGAGCTTGGCTCTAAATCAAATTTACTTATCTCTTTGTTTTATCATTTTTGCATCTTTATAAATTAAAAAAAAAAACAAAAAAAGAAGAAAAAAAAAGAAAAGAAGAGCAAAAAGTGTGTTAATTTGGTTTTTTATTCAGTTTCTGCCTATTTGGGAAAAATCTTGTTTATGTTGGTTACTTTCTTATTAGGCTTATTTGTTTTCCTTTGCATTTCCTTGTGCAAAATTGATTCTGTTTGGTCTCAAACCATCTTGATTCTCATAATTTCGTTCGATCCTTGTCTAATTAATATTCTTAGCTTCTAAAATCTTGTTGCTCACATTTTCTTTGTTTCTTTTACTTATTTTTATTTACTGTCACGTTTTTTTCATTGACCTCTTAATTTATTGTGTGATTTGTCTTGGTTTGTGAGTTGCAAGGCTGGTTTTGAATACTTAGTTTAATAAAGAACTTAGAAAGGAAGTTTTGAGAGGCAAAAAGCAAGAGTGTGTGAGTACATCAGAGGGTAAAAGCCAAGTTTAATTGTGTGTAAACTTGAGAGCTGAGTGCTGCTTGTGAGTGAGTAGAGTGAAACAAGCGAGGGAGTGTTTGTGAGGTTTTTTCTAACATTCTTTTCAGGTCTTTACACCATGTCACAACACAAGAATTAAAGCGCTTCTGATAGAGAAAAGATAGATGAGAAGCTCACCTTGCAAGCGATGTTTTATCATTTTGAACGTTTGGATATTATTCTCGGCTGTGTGGATGAGAGATTAGATAGATTGGAGAGGCAAGAGGGTGCATTTGCCAAATTGCAGCAAGGACAAAAAAAAAGGACTCTAGAATTGCATGAGGATGATCTTGATGATGAAGGGACAAATTTGAGAGATGAGTATGTGCAGTTTGATAGGCCTTATAATGACAACATGGGAAGATATATGGGAGGCCATAGAGGCATTGGTAGAGGTGGTCATGGATATAGGCAACCTAGGAAGGAAATGAATTTTGGTAGATGGGAAGATAGACAAAATATGGATTTGGGTAGTATTAAAATGAAGATTCAGTAGTCCAAGGGAAGTTAGATCTTGATGTGTATTTGGAATGGGAGAGGAAGGTAGAATTGGTGTTTGAGTACCATAATTTTTTCGAGGAGAAGAAAGTGAAGTTGGCAGCCTCTGTATTTGTAGATTATACATTAATTTGGTGGGATCAAAGGGTACAAAAAAGGAGGAGAAATCGTTAGAGACCAATTGACACTTGGGATGAGAGTAAGGCAATTATGAGGAAACGATTTGTTCCTAACGATTATTATCGTGAGTTTTTATCGTAGGTTACGAGAGCTTACTCAAGGTACCAAAAGTGTGGAGGAATATCATAAGGAGATAGAGATTGCCATGATCAAAGCAAACATTGAGGAGGATAGAGAAGCAACAATGGCAAGGTTTCTATAAGGGCTAAACAAGAACATAGCTGATATAGTAGAACTGCAACATTATTTGGAGTTGGAGGACATGGTTCACATGGCTATGAAGGTTGAAAGGCAACTCAAAGGGAGGAGTACAACATCAAGATATAGTCAAAATTCGACTTCTTCCTCAACAAGGAAGCTAAATTGGAACAAAAAGGAGGATAAAGTTCCAAACAAATTCAAGTCCGAACCAAACAAAAGTAAGGAGGTTGGGAGTAGCCAAAAGAAGAGTAGGACTAATGTGTCAGAAGGTAGATCTAGAGATGTTCAGTGTTTTAAGTGCTTGGGAAGAGGACATGTTGCTAACCAATGGCCTAATAGGCGTGTAATGATCTTGAGGGAGGATGAAGATGTTGAATCGGGATCAGATTCGGATGAGGAGTCTATGCCACCTTTGGAAGATTATAGTGATGCTGAAGGAGAGTATCAGTTTCCTAAGGAGCAAGTGACACTTGTAGTGAGGTGTGCTTTGAATAAGCAAGTAAAGGAGGTTGATGACGTGCAACGCGAGAGTATCTTCCATACTATATGCATCATCAAGGATGAGGTATATAGTCTGATCATTGATGGTGGTAGTTGTATTAGCGTTGCTAGTACTTTGCTTGTAGAGAAGTTGAATCTACCTATTTGAAGAATCTAAGACCATACAAGTTACAATGGTTTCATGATTCTGGAGAAATAAGGATGAACAAGCAAGTTCGAGTTCCATTGACCGTTGGGAGGTATAATGATGAAAAATTCTTCTCCTAAAAAAACGTAAATCCCTTATAAAAAGTCTCAGTTTAGATGTAAGTCTAAACAAAAACTACAGATTTTAGTGAAATGATCAGTTATAAATGCAATCAATCAGGTTACACTGCTAAATTCTGTAAACTCAATAAAAGGATTCAAGAGATTGACCTTGATGAAGAAATTCGCCAAAAAATACAGTCTGACCTTGATGAAGAAATTCGCTAAAAAATACGGTCTCTTATTTCTAAAATGTCTAAATCTAATGTTAGTTCATCTGAAGAATCTTTTCAATTAGATGAATTAGCAACAACTAGTCTAGATACTAGTTCTGATTCTGACAATGAAAACCAGATTAATGTTCTTACTGAAGACCAAGAGTTTATTCTCGAAGTTATTAAGAACATTAATAATCCTAAAATCCAAAAGTGATATTTGCTTCAACTTCAAGAATCTCTTGAATATCCTCAAACTTCAACCTCTGCATTAAACTCTCAATCACCCCATATGATTTGACTACTACTCTCAATAAACAAAAACATGCTAAACCTTCTAGCATTCCTCTACAAGATTTGCAGTCTGAGATTAAAACCATTAAACTTGAGCTTAAGGAAATTAGCCTTAAACAACAATCTGATTTAGTTCTTCTGCAGCAATTACTCGTAAAGGAAAATGAGGATAGTAGTTCTACCTCTGAGGATCAGAATCACTCAATAAACTTGATAAAACAACAGTTTCAACTGAACCTATTGATTTTCTAAATGTTTTAGAAGAAATCACTTCTCGAAAATATTTGATAAAAGTTTCGATTATTTTTTCAAATGATTTTTCTCTAGATGCTAGTACTTTGTTTGATACAGGTGCAGACCTAAATTGTATTAAAAAAAGTATAGTTCCTAAAAAATTTCATGAGAAAACTTCTGAAAAGCTTTCCATTGCTAATAACACTAGATTAAGAATTAAGCATAAAATTGATGTTTATATTGTTAATCAAGATATTACTATTAAAACATCTTTTTTGCTTGTAAATGATATCCATCACATTGTTATTTTGGGTACACCATTTATTAGTCTGATAACTCTTTATAAGGTAAAGTACCATGGTATATCGTTTAAAGTAAAAGAAAGAAAATATGTTTTTAATTTTATTGAAAAACCTAAACAAGGAATCTCAATATTATAGAAGCTTATAGCATTTATAATAATGAGATTAATCTTTTGATAAAAACAAGAGAAATAGAGCTTTCTAATCTAAAACAACATGCTTCTTTAAAACAGATTGAAAAACAATTTTCAAATGATTTTGTGAAAAAGAAGATTTCTAATTTACAAAATCTTTTTGAAAAGGATATTTGTGCTGATTTGCCAAATGCTTTTTGGGAACGTAAACAACATATGGTAGATTTATCATGTGAAAAGCATTTTGATGAACATCAAATTCTTACCAAAGTTAGGCCAATCTAAATGAATGCTGAGTTACAACAATATTGTAAACAAGAAATTTCTAATTTATTTAGAAAGAAGTTAATCAAAAAATCAAGATTACCTTGGTCTTATGCAACATTTTATATAAATAAGAACTCTGAAATAGAACCAGGTATTCCAAGACTTGTGATTAACTATAAACATTTAAACAAAACCCTTAAGTGGATTAGGTATCCAATACCTAATAAACGAGATATGCTTAATAAACTACATTATGCATTCGTATTTTCTTAATTTGACATGAAATTTGAATTTTTTGCAAATACAAATTGATCCAAATGACAGATATAAAACTATATTTACAGTTCCATTTGGCTAGTATGAATGAAATGTAATGCCATTTGGTTTGAAAAGTGCACCAGTGAGTCTCAGCGAATCATGAATAATATATTTGCTGATTATACACATTTCATCATTGTTTATATTGATGATGTATTGGTGCTTTCTCATACCATTGATCAACATTTTAAACATCTTAAAACATTTTTCTTCATCACTAATAAAAATGGTCTTGTTGTTTCTAAATCCAAGATGTCTCTCTTTCAAGCTCGTATTCATCTCTCACGACATTATATTACTTAAGGAACGATCACTCCCATTGAGAGATCTCTAGCTTTTGCTGATAAATTTCCTAATAAAATCCTTGATAAATCTCAACTCTAACGATTCTTAGGTAGCCTCAATTATGTTATTGATTTCTGCCCTAACCTAAATCGTCTTGCAAAACCTCTTCATGACAAGCTTAAAAAAAAATCTTGTTCCTTGGACTTATAAACATACTGCTATTGTTCAGCAGATTAAACAACAGGTTAAGGAAATTCTTGCCTCTCCATTCCTGACCCTTCTACTCCCAAGATTGTAGAAACTAATGCGTGTGACTTTGGGTATGGTGGAATTTTAAAACAAATTTCTAATGACTGGGAATATATAGTACAATACACTTCTGGGCATTGGAATAATTCCCAAACAAACTATCCTACTATTAAAAGAGAAATTTGAAGCATTGTTTTGTGCATTTCTAAATTTCAATCAGATTTACTCAATCAAAAGTTTTTACTTCATATCAATTGTAAATCTACAAAAGAAGTTTTAGAAAAAATGTCAAAAATATTGATTCTATATAGATTTTTGTAAGATGGCAGGTTATAGTTAGTATATTTGATTTTGAAATTGAATATATTAAGAGAGAACACAATTTTGTTCCCGATTTTTTGACTATAGAGTTTCTCCAAAGTAGACCCTCTTCATCATGCCTCTAAAGAAATCTAAAACCAAAAAAGAAGATAAAGGTAAAACCCAGGTTTCTGAAGAAACCATTGAAAGCCCTCTAAAACTTAAACCAACCATCGATAAACTTATGGCTTCTGTTATTAAAGCCCAGAACCTTTGGTAACCCCTTCAAATTTTAAACCTGTCTCTTCTAAACCCATTAAACCTAAATCTTGGATTGATATTGTGGAAGAAGATGAAGGAGAAAAGAAAAAAGAAAAAGAGGTACAGGTCTAAAAATGGGCTATAGAATTAGCTCAAAACCCAGAAACACTCATTGCCCTCCAAAATATTTCACAAAATAAACCCCAGCAAGAAGGAGATAAACACTCAGGTATGATCTCTAAACCCGTTTTAAAAAAAAGGAGATAGCGACATTTTCTTCTCAAGCTCTATCTCATAATGCTTTTAACAAAAACTTGTTTACTCCCGAGTGGACAGAATATTTCCCAAAAACTGTTTTTCAAATTTTGTTTGTACTTGAGGATGGGTATGAATTTGGAGACCCCTCAGACACAATGCGAATAGTTTTTGGGGACAATTGGGAATGTAAACCTTGGGACTATGAGAAAACCATATACTACTATATGGCCATTCTTTCTCAAACCCATTTAGTAAATTTCAAGTCCCAACCCAATGGCTAAAAAGAACCTATTTCTGTATTTGACCCAGATACAGACTATTCCTATTCCACTTGCCAAATTCTAAACATCCTTCATCCAATAGCTTTTGGTTTTCCATATGGATTAGACATTTTTGATAAACCCTATCATGAAAAATATACCCATTCCCCATATTTCTCCTGTTGGGATTGTCAACAGGCATGGTTCAATGTCTTTTGCTACCAAAATAAAAGACAACTCCATACTTGGTTGATATACTTCGATAAAACCTTTCAACTTAAAAATATCCCAAACTGGTTTCTTCAATGGTGGGATTATTTTGGTTGTATCCCTGACATCCTTGATCCTAAAATTGAACCTAGTTTTAAACTTTTCAAAACCCATTATGTACCATCAGAAGTGGAAAAGAAATTTCCTCCAATCTTTTCCTTCTGCACAAATTTTTTTGTCCCATGGGTTCTCAAATGGGAATATGCATATACTCCCCATAAAGCAGGAACCATGTTCACCAGACAATTTCATGTCTAATGGTGGAATCAATACAACATGCCACCATCATTATCCCTTCCAGCAGTTGAGAAATGGCTGAAGAAACAGCTAAAATCTTTGTCAGAACCATCTAAACCCCAGAAGGTCAACATGAATAAAGAACATGTGGCCTTCCTTGCAGAAAAATCTCACTGGCAGAGTCACCTTGCTGCTGCTAAACCAGAGATGAATATCTTGCAATAATACAAGAAATGTCTCAAGCTGTGTCTCCTCCATCCTCTTCTAAAAAGTCTGAAAGCAAGATCATCAATTTAGCCCAAGATCATGAAGATGAAGAAGACGAAGAAGATGATTACTTTGCTAATCATTCTATGTAAATTTTCATGTAAATCTTTATGGTAACTGTTTTTGTACTGTTTGTAATATTTACAAAAACACCACCGGTCATGAACAGTAAATTACTGTTCATAAAAACCACAAAAAATCGGTCAGTAACAGTACCCAAACAGTATTCTCAACTTCTATAAAACCAAGCCCCCACTCCATTTGCTCGACAAAAGTTGAGTAGCCTCCTCTCTCTCTCTCTCTCTAAAATCCTAAACACTCTCCCTTCTCTCTAAAAATCCTCAATGGCCTCCTTCTCCAAAAAGTTCCTTCCTCAAATAGGCCCTCTATGTTTAAACCCTTTCTTCTGTAAGTATCCATTTATGTAATTTTAAATTTTATTAATAAAATTTCAATTTCTTTATATCTCGGATAAAGCACCAACACGGACAGACTGTGCCATCCACTTGATTGTCATCTATTTTAATCTATTTATCTATTTTGTTCTCTGCCATCTAACTCAATGGCTGGTTAAACTGTCCATCTTATAAACTACTTTATAAATCTAAAGTATATAGGTTGGAAACCAGTACCTAACTATATGCTATTAATCCTCTGGTGTTAATAGACAGGTTGACCACGGTGTTATCAATGATTATCAATTATTGTGACCATGTTCGGTGTAAGCATAGCGTCAATCACATTCATCATACGCTATATAGAAGTGATTATTTTGTGTTTTTAATCCCTTTTTGGTGCTGGCTGTACCAGTTTTCTACGCCAATTGGCAAAATTATTTTGATATATAAATATAACGCCTTGTAGAACAAGAAAGAACCCTCGCCAAATTAAGATTTCTCTCATTCTTGCTTCCCACATGGCGAACTACACTTGCTCTCTCCTACCTACCAACAATTTCTTTCAACTAAGTAATGTGTATTATGTACTAGGGGTTTCATCACCTGAATATCTGAGCGCAAAAAAAATATATAGATGAGCTAATGTTGTTATAATTATTTATTGTATATTTATATTCTTTATTGTTAACTAGAAAACTCATCAAAATACAATAAATATACAATTAACCGTTTCGTTATGGTGTGATAATAATATTTATACTTGTGTCAAAAAATATAATTTCATGTAATATTTACGTACGTCTAATTCTCGGAGGGACAAAGTGAGTTTTCCTCTTCAACGTTAAGCTATCACAATCACAAGTTAATTCGTGGAAATTTTGCGATAACTCTATTATAACATATAAAAGAGTAATGGGTATTGTTTTGGAATTTTGAAAGACACTCAAAAGTTAAAAAGTTTCCTTTTATTGTTTTTTTTTTTTTTGGGATTTGCAACATGAATAGTAAATACGGATTCCATTACATTGGTATGCAAAAATTTTTTCTGTACAATATCTATATGATACCAATTAATATATATTGTAATTATAATTAAAAAAATATAAATTAAAAATTAATGATATTTTTTATTTTATATTTTATTATTTTAATTATATAAAATTCACTAATAATTCTTTTTTTTTGTCTGAGACCGTTCAGTATCCAGTCCAATAGACTGACTAATATGAATCGACTCGGATAGGACTTCAAAAGGTGGTAAAGGACTCCCAATAAGTATTTAACGCGATTGCATTATCAAAAATTTAAACTCGAGATCTCTAATTAAATAGTAATAAATTTTTGTTATTTATACAAGCACTTGTTAATTAATAATTCTAATATAGACACTACACCTCTAAATTTACGGACTGGATATCAAAGATTCAGGGTCACCGATGGAAAACACCTAACGAAAATGGTGCTTCTTTCTAAAAGAAATAATTTCCCGACAGTCTCTGAAGTAACAATAATATCCAACCGTATACAAGTCAATTTTGCAGCGAAAACGTCCTCTGCACATTTTTTTAATTATATATATATATATATATCATTATCATATTTATGAATTAATATTAAATTTTAACTTGTTGTAATTTTTATTTAATTTTTTATAAAAAAATTTATTATTTAAATATTATTAAATTTAAATAATTTTTTTATATTTAATTATAATATTAATAAATTTGAAATTTTTGTTCTTATTCACATTAATGGTTAATTAATACCCAAAAGAAATGCCAAAAAAAGAGTTAGGACTATTAGTTACTCATATCGAATATTAAGATCTTCAGTTTAATCAACGGCTCAAATTAAACGCTCACATCAGATATCTAATATTTCTCACCTGCCCCATTTTCAGTTTCAGTTCAAAATCGTCTCTTTTTTCTCTCTCAGCTTGGTGTCCATTTTCTTCTCTTTTGCATTTCTGTTTCCATATGTTAGGGTGATTCCTTTGTTTCCTTTGGTGTTTAACGTGTATAGCCAACTCTTTTGTGTGTATATATTTGAATAAACGTGTATGTGTATGGTGGACTGCCATGGAATTTTCTGTCATTCTGCTGTGTCCATGAACTATGATCACGTTGCCAATATAAATCCGGCATCAGAATACGTATACACTGATATCTACAAATATATGCACATATATTTGTATGCAACTTTTTTTGGGATCAATTTAGCACTTTATGTACGTATGTACCATTCAAGGCTACAAGTCTGATTTTTTCCTTTCTTTTTTTTCTCTGTTTTGGAAGAGAGAGGGGGGAGGGGGGGGGGAGGGTCTCTTTTGAGGTAGTTGAATTGTTCAAGTCTGTGGCTGGTTAGATAGAAATGGGTTTTATTTGGAATGTATCAGAGTTCAGTGGAAGTTGGAATTCTGTGTTTGTTTGGGCTAATTTCTAGCAGATTGGGTATCTATGGAACAGTATATGTTTGTGTCAGTACAGTATTAAATGCAAAAAATGTGTTAATACATCTTGGGTTGGTGGATGACTAATCAATTGTAGGGTAGAATACTTTAATTACTATCTGTGCATCAACAACTTCTTTCCTGAATTTTTTGGTGCTCTAGAATGGCACACCTTGCTGCTGATTAGAAATCTAAGGCAAGTAATTTGAAAAGGTTTAATGAGGGCTGATTTTCTTTTATTTGTTTAAATTCAGAAAACATGTCTGAAGGAAAGACACTGGAAAATTGTTTTGATGAACAAATTAGAGATCTTTCTGATTCTGCATTGGATAAGGTAATGTACAGGCAATGTTTCTTTTTTTTTTTTTTTTCTGCTTTTCTGTTCTTTTTCTTTTTCTTTTTTTTCCCAACAATGCTCTCTTTCTTCTTAGACTGAAAGTTAAAATTGTGAATGCTAAACCAAAATCGAAGCAATATGTCAATTAGTTAATGTTTGGAAGTGAAGTTGACTTCTTTTTGCACTCTTTGTTAAGTAAGATGATTCTTTCTTTCATTCTTTCTTTTTTGTTTTTTTTTTTTTTAAAGCAATTACAATAACAAAAGGGTACTCTACTAGATAAAAAATTTTAGCATATTTTTCTTCTTCGTAAAAAGTATACGTTTTTTTTTTTCATTTTTTCCCTTTAATGTTTGTAATTCAAAGCTGTATTAACCTTCAGAAATAATTTTTGAAAAGCTAAAACAAAAGGTAAGAAGTTAAATATTTTTTTTTTGTTTTTTTTGGTTTATTTCTGATACCAAATTATAGCTCTTTGTTCTATTTTTTAGATGATAAGTTGAACTAAATTCAGAAGTAATATCCATACTATAAATTAGTGACAGACAGAATTTTATATGTGCATGCTTCTACTAATGCATATGAAAGTTGGGAAATAGAAAACGGATCAGCAAGCAAAGGAACGAGTCTGCTTACAAGGACTAATTTCCAAGTTACTGAAGCATTCAATAACTGCATTTCCTTTCATTTCCATTGCATGATTGAATGAGTAGACCAGCATGATTGACATGAACAGGCCACATATTTAGAAATTGTTTACTTTCATCTCCTTGTATGTTACGGCACTTGATAAGGGAAATTCAGCTGAGGATATTTTGCAAAGCGGAGTAAAACTGGAGGTGCTTTTTTGTTCCTTTCTATTTTTATCTCCCTTGTCATTAAAGTGACTACAGTTGACAGTTTATACTCTTTCTTTTTGTTTATTTGTTTTGTAACTTTTGAAGAACAGTTCTTTCAGATAATGTTTGAATGCTCTTTTTGTATCTAATTTCTTTTGCATTTGGGTTAAGGTTGATCCTGGAAAACCTGCACCACTGACTTGGCAACGGAAATTAAATAGTGAGGGAATCGCTCCTTTGGAATTCTCTTTGAGTTTGCAGGAAAAACTTCAGTTGGTATGCTTACGTTTCCATATGCTCATTTTACTCCCATTCAAAGTCTTTAATGCCTGTACTTCCCATGATGTGTGATGTGCAAAAAACCTCAATCATCCTCATTGACGGACTTGAATGCAAGTAACGTTTTGTACAGGATGCCTAGCCTGCTGTTTGTGAATAAAACAGGAGTGCTATGGTGATTTTCCAGCATACAAGTTTTGAAACATATTGTATTGTATCTGATATGGTCTGGCAGAATCAGCGTGCTTAAAGGATTTACCTTTTCTTTCTTGCTAATGGTTTATGAAACACAAAATACACAAACATGTAAAAGATGGAAGAAGAATTCAGAGTAAGGAAAGAGGGAAAAAATTGCAGCTCAAAAGTTGAGCTCTTGAAACTCGCTTATCTTGCTCCCTGTACTGAGCTCTTGTTTTCCCTCAGATCTAACACTGTTGGCAACAACGGTAGATATCTGTATTGATTGAATGTTAATTTTTCCTCAATTTGAGACAGATTGACCGGAATTCTATGAGTGAGAGAGACATGCATTAATTTGCTTATCTATTTGCTATTAACATAAATCAACTTATTCCATTCGGCTTGGAGAGGCTTGCATTTTTGTGCATTTCATACGTTTACTAGTGCACTGCCTGAAAGAAACATTCATACCGAGTCAAAAATACATATCGTGGAATACTACATGCTTTTAATATTTATTTAGTATGATGAATTCTATCATTGATGCAAAACATACCATTGCATGGATTACGTCCATTTGCCTACTTGTTGGACATCTTAACACGTGAGGTAGTAATACATGAAATGCAGGGTACTACGACCATCATTGAGGTTTATAGGTGGAGAATATTTTTCCTCTACTTAAGACATTTCTCTGTCCATAACATGGTTGTATCTTATTTTGCCAGGCTCCTATAGGTATCCGGTTGTGGCGATATGTTCGAGAAGAAAATGCCAAAGGAAAGGTAATTTCTTTGTACCATGCCTGCATTAAAAAAACATTCAGTCTGATTTGTGGAAGGGAACCTCAAGATCAGTCTGACTTTGATTTATCTTCACAGGGGGGTGTTATTGATCCATTTGCCAAGCGATTTGTATCATCTTGTCATGGCGTTCCATTAGGCGGCATTGGGTAGGACTTCTTGTGAACCATTTTTAAAAAAACATCGTGTTCTATAGTGTTACATAGATCAGAAATGAGTGTTTATGGACTGTATGATTCTAATGTTTGTCCAAGGCATGAAATTGGGTAGCATTGTTGTTTTGCATATGTATTTTTTTGCATTTAAGTCATCTTGTATTATTAAGCCTAGCAGCCAGGCTATTAGTCCTAGCTACCAGGGATCAAAGCTTAGCACCAACAAACCAAAAAAAAAAGTGTTTAGAAACAATTGTTTTTATGAAGTTTACTGCAGACTAAAGGCAACATATTGGAATGCAAATTTTCGTATTAAATTAAATGGCTGGTCTCCAGTTATACTGATTCTGTGTTGGAAATTGGCTGGCTGGATTGCTAAGATGTGCTCAATTTTTATCTATTGCATTGTTTTGTTTTTTGGCCTCCAATTATTATAGATCGGGAAGCATTGGAAGAAGTTACAAAGGTGAATTCCAGCGCTGGCAACTGTTTCCTACAACCTGCAAAGATAAACCAGTGTTAGCAAATCAATTTTCTGTAAGTTGGACCCTTGAAGTAAGCCAATAAGACAATGATGCATATAATTTCTTCAATATTGACCTTCAGAAGCTTTCATTATCAATTCATGCATATATCTAACAGAAATTATAGTTTGCAGCTGGGCTAATATGACAATAACACCAATGGAAAAATAATGCTACCTCTCTTTTTTGGTATTTATGGGAAGTCATTTCTTTGTTCAACATCAAATTGATTGTCCAATCATGTGAGTTTGATTATGTCTGATACCATGCAGCTTTTCCAGAATGAGATTCTTTGTGTCTTCAAGTCATGTTTGCACCAACATTTTTGTAGAAGTCTAGTAAAAATTTGATTACTTGTAACTCCAAAAGAAATTTAGTGGGCTTTCAAAAACAAGGAAAAAAAAAATGGAGAAATTTACAGATGAACTTGTCTAAGTAATTGATGGTGAGCTCTATATGATATGAAAAGGTTGGTGAAAATATGATTTTGCATGGTGTGGAAAATAATTGGGATTTATAACTATTTCTTGGCAAAGCTATGCAGCTTAAATTTAAATTTCTTCTTTGCATGCAGGTTTTCGTTTCACGCACGAATGATAAAAAGTACTCTAGTGTACTTTGTGCGAGGAGTCCAGAGGTGCTTGAGTAAGTGAATTATTGCCCAATCAAGTTATGACTGGTAAACTTGTGCCGCTCTGAATTTAATGGGCGCGGTAAACAAGATAGATTTTAGAAAGACAAATGAAGCAAAGAAAAAAAGTTCAGAGATAAACTTACTGATTCTCATGTCCATACTTAGAGGAGCCGCAGTTTCAGGGATTGGATCTTGGGACTGGAATCTGAAGGGCCATAATTCTACATATCATGCTTTGTACCCCAGAGCTTGGACTGTTTATGATGGTATTGTTGATGACCAAGTGATGATGATCATTTTGATGATGTCCCAAAATGAATGATGTTATAAATTATTTTTCACATCTGGCCACCCTCCTCTTCTAAATGCAGGTGAACCTGATCCAGAACTTAAAATCATTTGCCGTCAAATTTCCCCCATTATTCCTCATAATTACAAGGAGAGCAGCTTCCCTGTCTCGGTTTTTACTTTCATGGCAAGAATGACTTTCTTAGAAACTTTATTTTAGGAGATTTAGCAGAGGTGTCCTTATTATTAAGCTCAAGTATTTTCTTCAGCTCCATAATTCCGGGAGGACTGATGCAGATGTCACCTTGCTTTTCACATGGGCAGTAAGTAAATTTTTTTTTTTACTCTTTTATTCATTTCTTTCTGGCAATGTTTCTGCATTGTGCTTTCACTTTACTTTTTCAGTCTTGTATATCTCAATGGACATGGTGTGGAAACCGCACTTTTCATAGATATCTGAACTCGATATGATATTTAAGAAGCCGTCATAACTGACACAAAGATATTGTTGTCTATGCCCCCCATTCAGAATTCTGTTGGAGGAGTTTCTGAGTTTTCCAGCCAGCATTTTAATACAGAGATAGTGTAAGAACAGTTTTACATCTCACTAGCATTTTTCTTAATGATAGATTATCCGTGTTTGAAATTTTACCTGTGAATGAAGAAAAATTGTTTTTGTATGTGTGAAACTGTGCTATGATGGTCTGATGGTCAGTTTACACTAACCAACTATACTAACTTACCAGGATGGAGGATGATGTGCATGGTGTGCTTCTACATCACAAGTAGGTTCCTTGTATTCTTGCATAGAAACTATAGTTCCAGATTAAATGTAAAGTTGTGCAATTGTCTCAGGTCCTGTTCATTAAAGGTCCATTATTTTCCAATACAGGACAGCCAATGGGTTTCCCTCAGTGACTTTTGCCATTGCTGCACAGGAGTCTCTTGGAGTTCATGTCTCAAAGTGCCCTTGCTTTGTGATATCTGGGAACTCCGAAGGTGTCACTGCAAGAGACATGTGGAATGAAATAAAACAGGTGGAAGACCATTTTTTGTTCTCTTGAATCAAATTTTGTTTAGGGGAGGGGAAGGGCTGCATTATTACTTGATATTGGTTTGCAGATCTGCAGCAGGATATTCCCAAATTTCTTTAACTATTGGTGGCTTTTTCTGAGAAAGTTGTGCCAAGATTAAATGATTTATTAATTAAAAATTACAAATGTTATGGGGCAGGCTGGGAGGGACTGGGAATTAATTTTGATATTTCCCTTTCAGGGGAAAAATAGGAAACAAAACAGCTATCACGAAAACTCCTGATTGAGAATCATGGGCCCTACATATTTTTTTTCATAATTAAAAAGATTGAAAACCCAAAATGGACCCGGTACTTCACGTAGGGGGCTATCATGCTTCCATTTTCAATTTACAGTTCTCCTATTTACCGTTTGTACTTTTTACCAGATCTTGCCCTGCTCTGACTCAGCTCGGATGATCTTGTATCCATTTAAAAACGAAAATGCTCATGTCCCTTCATTATTAGCTTGAGTGAAGGACAAAATCGTTCATGGGAAATGAGGCTGATTATTTCAATAAGTATTTTATTTGTTCTTAGGTGCATTGTTTGCTGCACGTCATGGTAATTGATATGTTTTCTTGTGTGATGATAGCATGGATCCTTTGACAACTTTAGGCCTGCTGGAAGGCTCATGCCTTCAGAAACAGGAACTTCTATTGGGGCAGCCATTGCGGCCACTGTGATAGTTCCACAAGGTGCAGCACGTAAGGTTACATTTTCGCTGGCGTGGGACTGCCCCGAAGTAAACTTTAGAAGTGGAAAGACATATCATAGGTGGGTTGACAAAGGATTTCCGGGAATTTATGACTTCAAAGGTTAGTCATTATACACTAAAAGTTTCCATGGACAGGCGCTACACAAAATTCTATGGTACTCATGGTGATGCTGCTGCAAAAATTGCGCATGATGCTATACTTGGTAGGACTCTACCTGTCCCTTTTGATTAATGACTGTGCTTTCTTTCAGAGTTTGGAAATGACCACCAAATGTTCTAGAGCAAGAGGGTGAATAGGAATTTTGGACATTAGTTTTACATTTAGAATGACTACTCCAATCCCATATTCATTCTAAAGGTGTAAATTTTCTGTTAACCTAGACCATGGCCGTTGGGAGTCCTGGATAGAAGCCTGGCAAATGCCAATTCTTGAAGACAAGAGGCTCCCAGAATGGTGAGCTTTGACATCCAATTTTCCTATTTTATATGAAGACATATTAATTCTGAGATTCTAAAAATTGCAGGTACCCTGTTACTCTTTTTAATGAACTCTATTATCTCAATGCAGGAGGAACAGTTTGGACAGGTAGGTGTATTTCAGAGACTATAATATTTTATTGTGACATTTTCCAATCAGAACCTATCTGATCCTTTTCCATTTTTATTGGCATTTTCATGTTTTGAATTTCAATACTCATGCCAGCATGCACATGTTGTTTTACTTTGCAGATGGAGCACCTCCAGTCCATAGTTTAGCGAGTATTGAAGGAAGGAAGTTTTCCCTTGAGGGATCAGGATTAGGTTTGAAGGGCCTTATCAATGGAACATACAAAAGAGATACTACTTCGGACATTCTTGGAATGATGACTTCTATTCTTGAACAAATTCACATTCCTGTCACATCAATGTCAGCTTTCGGTGCTAATTTGCTTCAAGAAGGAGAAGAAAATGTTGGCCAATTTCTATATCTTGAAGGGAATGACATGTGGAATACCTATGATGTTCATTTCTACTCTTCTTTTGCACTAATTATGTTATTCCCCAAACTTCAACTCAGCATTCAAAGAGACTTTGCAGCAGCAGTAATGATGCACGATCCTAGTAAGATGCAACTCCTACATGACGGGCAATTGGTCTCCAGAAAGGTTCTTGGAGCAGTTCCTCACGACATTGGAATAAGTGACCCGTGGTTTGAAGTGAATTCCTATAACCTTTACAATACAGATCGTTGGAAAGATCTGAATCCAAAATTTGTTCTCCAAGTTTATCGGGATGTTATTGCCACTGGTGACAAGAATTTTGCTCAAGTTGTTTGGCCCTCAGTTTACGTTGCAATGGCTTATATGGACCAATTCGATAAGGATGGTGATGGGATGATTGAGAATGATGGCTTTCCCGATCAGACGTATGATACTTGGTCTGTGTCGGGTGTGAGTGCATATAGTGGTGGGTTATGGGTGGCAGCATTGCAGGCTACATCAGCCCTTGCAAGAGAAGTAGGTGACAAGGATTCTGAAGCTTATTTTTGGTTCAAGTTTCAGCAGGCAAAAGTTGTATATGAGAAATTGTGGAATGGCTCCTACTTCAATTATGATGACAGTGGTGGCAGTAATAGTTCATCTATTCAAGCCGATCAACTTGCCGGACAATGGTCTGTTGCAAATGATGAACTTCTATCAATTTTTAGAATGTCCAGTACTTGAGATCATTGGCAAGTTGTTTCTACACAAGATGAAAGTTTTTCAAGTAGATTCGTGTTTTTGAATCCAGATGAAGCTCCATAAGTTTTTCTCAGTGCTTAGTGCTGCAGGATTTTCTCATCCTAGCACATAATTCTTTTGCATCATTGTTTTCTGAGTTGCTCCACTTGCAGGTATGCAGGGGCATGTGGACTTTTTCCAATTGTTGACAAAGACAAAGCGAGAAGTGCATTGGAGAAGGTTTATAATTACAATATCCTGAAGGTGAAGGATGGGAAGCGCGGGGCTGTAAACGGCATGCTACCAGATGGAAGAGTTGACATGTCATCAATGCAATCGAGAGAAATATGGTCTGGAGTCACATACGCAGTTGCTGCAACTATGATTCAAGAAGAATTAGTGGATATGGCATTCGATGCTGCAAGTGGGGTTCATGAGGCCGCTTGGTCCGAAGGAGGACTTGGGTGAGTTAGTTAGTTTGATCGAAACTTTCAGATTCTAATTAAAATTGCTGCTGTTCTGGTAATCAATGGACGTAACCAAAGTGCTGCTGTTCTGTGAACAGTTATTCCTTTCAGACTCCAGAGGCTTGGAACACGGATGACCGGTATAGATCAATGTGTTACATGCGCCCTTTGGCCATTTGGGCAATGCAGTGGGCTTTGTCAAGACCAAAACTTTATAAGCAGGAAATGGTATTGGCAATAAACGAGAGTCCTCAGTTTGTGCACCATCCCGGATTTGCTAAAGTCGCTCGCTTTCTCAAGTTGCCTGAAGAGACATCATCTAAAAGCCTTCTTCAGACTTTGTTTGAGTATGTTGTCAAGAAGTTTGGATATGTTTAACTCTTCATATGTTTCTCGTTGTTGTCACTGACCATGGTGCAATGCATTGACTGCTCACAAATAAGAAACAAAAGTTCAGATGCTGCCTACATATTATTTGATTAAGGTAACTATTTGACATTTATATAAAAAAAACAGAGATGTGCGGTTTAACTAGTTAGTGTTCTTTCACCTGCTCTTTGGTGCTTGTCTATATGATCTGTTTTCGTCGCAAACCGAACCCGATTTAAACCAAATTGAAATAAGCACCATACATTTTCAAAGGTGAATAAATCAATCCTAGAATTGAAAATTTCTCGAAAATTCAAAAATTATATTTAAATAACAAATAAATTGAAAATTCAAAATTTCTAAACCCTAATGTTTGATTCAGATAACAAATAATACTCAGTCAAATCTTTATCTAAAAATGTTTAGGATAATTGAAAAAATGTTATCTTTAATGTCATTAACGGATTGAAATTTCATTATACTTTCATAGCATCATCTTCTCTGACGAATTACGGTCCGCTGCGACAAACTCCAGAATTCTGCTTACAAAATCGAAACCACTCCTCTGCGATCTACGATCCACCACTTTTCATGTTTCAAGAATTAAGATTCTGCGAAAAAATGAGAAATTAATAACAATTATAACACAAAATGTTAGTAACTTTAAATTTAATGCATTTATAAATTGTAGAGCTCCTATTTATTATCAGAATGTCTGAAGTTATTTTCTTTAATAAATTTTGACACGCTTAGAAGCTTATTTTGTATGATTTGAAAGTATATGATATTATACATCATATTTTTAAAATATGTTTTCTTTGATTTATTTATTATAGATACTAAATTATTTCTAGTAAATTTAAAAGAGATATTTAATCAGATTAAATACTAATGTTTGAATAGATTTTAAAAAAAAATAATAATATGAGTTCTATAATTTTGATTATTTCTAAAATAATATTTTACAAAATTAGAAGTTTTCAAATTTTTTTGTGGTTAAATGCCAACTAAATTTTTAATACTTAATAAGATTTATAGTTGAAACTTTTTTATATGCATTTGTTGGGATAAGACAAAAAAATAGTCCTATAAGTTTGCAAAAACAGCAATTAAGTCCTAAACGTTAGGATAGATTCGTTTAAGTCCTAAAAGTTAAGAGATTCACTTCAATTGAGTCCTACTAATGACAGAAAGGGGTTTGACCGTTAGAACAGAGGTTTGACCACAAATAAAAAATTTGAGAATTGAGACAAACAAATGAAAAATAAGGAAAATACCTTTATAAAATCAAAATACATTATTTTGGAAAATAAAAATGATATCAATTATCTCATATGCGTATTTTGGAGAAAGGACATACATGAACCACAACTTAGTGTTTATGAAGCCTAAAATCTCATTTTGATCGGGAACTCTAAGTTAATACCTCCTTATTCGATAGAAACCCAAACCCCTCCCACTTGCCGATTCATCTCAATAACATGGAAAGACAATCGAACCAAGAGTAACGAAGCCCACTTTTGAAGAAATTCTGGTGAATTTTTGGAGATTTTGCTGTCACAACCCATCAGAGAGGTAAAAAAATCCCCTTTGAATTTTGTTGTTCTATCATTTTCAGATGTGGGGTTTTTGTTGGTGATAAAGTGCTTTTGATTTGTTTGGGTGTTTGTTAATTTGGGTATTTGTATGTGATTTAGGGGTATGGGTTGTGGGTTTTTGTACACTGACCCTACAAATTGTTTATGAGCTGGCTTTTTTATACTATACATGGTGCAGAGGTGTATTTCTATGGGGATGTATGTCACCATTGTGTGTTTGCTGTTTGAGGATTTGATTAGGCTTTACTGTATTGTACTAGAATGAAGGGCATTTGCCCAGAGGCTTTGGGTTTTTCTTTAATGCAAAATATGAGTTTTTATTTTTTTTTTAAAAATGTTTATGAGTTGGTTGGACCACTTGAATGCTTCAAAGTAAAAGGTTCTCCTAACATCAATTTTGTCTGTTTGTGAGCTTGTGAGTGGGTGTACAGTAATGATGTGCATTTTGTTGTCTTTTTGTGATATGCTTTGTAGTTGTGCATTTAAAAATTATTTACTTTTATGGTGTTGGTTTGTTTATGGTAGGGTAGGGTAGTGAATATTAAATGTATTTTCTGTCTTTTTTTTTTCCTATTTCAGAATGGATGTTGCAGATGGATACCTACATGTACATCATGGTGGGGTCTTTAACACTGACCCAACTATTAAATATATAGGGGGTAATATGAATGAGTTACAGGTTATACTATTGGAATTTTCAAGAAGTAGTGATAAAGGATTTAGGGTATCCTAACTTTAAGGGGATAATAACAAAGCAGAGGATAAATTCAAGATTTTGGAAGAAATTGACAAAGCTGTGATAGAAATTTTAGAAATAACTCTCAAGGATAAGAAGGTGCATCTCTATGTGATACACAATGAGGAAGATGTCATAATCCAAGGGATTGAGGGCAGTATTGGGGATGAATTTGTTGGCAGTGGGTTAGTGAAGGGTGGGGACAATCCTCAAGTCAATGAACAGATCTATAAAAGGCGAACAAGGATTCATGTCAATGTTATAACAGATGAATTCCTGGACAGCATTGATTGGGATTCCATAGAGATTATTGTTGAAGCATCAAACAAAAGCAAATCCACAGACCAAGCCAATCAGGAGACATCCAAGAGCAACAACAAATCTGCAGTGAACAGTTCCCCAATCAAGGACAATAACTTGGTACCCACTCTTGAAGAAGAAAGTGATGATAAGGAAGAAGATGAAGAAGAAGAAGAAGAATTTTGTAGGGGCACAATCAGGGTTGCAAAGTTGTCTGATGATGTTGACTCAGAACTAGAAGAGGCTATGCAGAATTTGGAGAAATTCAGTAAAGGCAAAACTCATACAGAAGGCAATGTCCATGCAACTGACCATGTGAGAACAGAAGGGGAAGAATACAACCAGGTATAATATTAGAATATATATCATGAGAAGACTTAAGAAGAATAGAGATTCGGTTCATGGATGGAATATGGACATAGGCCCTAGGATAAAAAGAAAGTTTAGGTATAATATAATAGAAAGTAGTCATTGTGAGGTTGAATGGAATGGAAGCGACAGTTATGAGATGAAGCACTATGGAGTGACATATGTTGTAAAGTTGGATGAGATGACATGTACTTGTAGAGCTTGGCAGTTGAGTGGGATCCCATGTGCACATGCATTGTGTGCTCTAGAGTATCAAAGTGCAGACCTAATGGCATACATTTCTGATTGGTACAAAAAAGCAAGTATATAGCTGCATTCACTCACATGATGCAGCTAGTGAATGTGGAGCAGTTTTGGCCTGTGACTGGGGAAGAGCCCATGTTGCAACCCCCTTTCAAAAAGACAGTTGGAAGGCCTCAAGTAAAGAGGAGACAGGATTGGGAGAAGCCAAAACCTGGTGCCAAAAAAATGTCTAGAAAGGGTGAGAAACAACAATGTAGATGTTGCAAGAAGACTGGTCATAATTCCAGGACATGTCCTGGAAAAAAAAAAAAAAAAGGAGCTGAAGAGGGTGAGCCGGTAACAAAAGCAATTGAAGAGGGTGGTCTAGAAGGTTAGTTAGCTAGGCAACAACATGTAGCTGAACAGCAAGCTGGTGAACCACTTTTAAGGAGTGCAATAGCCTTGCACCAGCAAACTAAAGCTCCATCCGGTTCAGCTGCCAAAAAGGTATAAAATTTTAATTTAATTTTTTATATCCCAAAGCTATAGTGCAATTTGCTTTTTAACAAATGTACACTTTTGCAGGGAAAGAGTCAGGGTGAGAGAAAAACTTTAACTGCAAAAATGAAGCCAAAGAAACCATCCAAGAATTCAGCCTCTTCATCTGCCAATAAGAAGATGGATCAAGGAAAAAGAAAACCAAGTGAGGAGATTGCACCAGCCATCTGCAATTTTCAAGCAATGAACAACCCTAAGGCAAATTCTCTCCCACTGTCAACATCTCCAAATGCAACCAGGACAATAAGTTGATTATTTTATATTTGAAAACCAATATCCAATTGTAATTATTATTAACTCATACACATTATTATCTTCTTTGTTTGACAGTGTCCAAGATTTTAGCATTGTATCTCTGCTGCATCAAAAAGGCAGGCTCAACAAAATACTGTCATTCTTACACAAGCAAGTCATGCAACTAATTGTAACTCGAGTAGCTCCAAGCAAAAGCAGGTTCAATCCAATGAAAGTAGCAGACTAGTAACTAGGTCTAGCTCCATTGTGATAACACCACAAAAGTTGTTGGTATGGTTTAATTATATTTAGACTTGGTTTATGGCTTCATTACCTTTGTTGTTTTAAAAGTGCAATATTTTTACTAAACAATTATTCCAATGTATGCAGATTCAAAGTGAAGTAAAGAAGAGGAAATTCGAAAGGAAAAGGAAAGGAAGAGAATGAAGCTTCCAAAATATTCCAACAGTGGCCTAGCTTTTGCTTTTAATTTGTTTTTGTAAATTGCCTCGGATGGCATGCTTATGAGTGGCATTTTGATTAGGCCAACCCTTTTGTTTTTGTATAGGCCAAACTCTTTTACTATATGTTTGTGGTAATAGTTCATAGTGCATTGAGAGAGAACAAATACCTCTCTATGCTATTTGAACTACCCAATTCTTTTCATTTTTGTTGGGGCCAAACTATATATCTACAACAAAGACAACTCATTCCTGTGTATCACATCATTTGGTTTGTTGGTCATGAAAGTTCTTCTTCTTTAACTATTATTCAAAGTGTTCATTTTACTTGCATAAAATTTCCAATTCACTTACAAATCATCACCAACATCTTGCAAAGCATAACATCACAATTTCATTTCATTTTTTAGCAGTCACTGGTAGCACAATTATACTGCAAATCACTTCAAAATTCTGCTGTCATGGACTGCATTTGTTACAAACAACCCAACACTAATAAAGTCAGTTCAAGAGTTAAGGAATAATTTAACTAACTCAACTACATTCCAATACAAACAACCCTATACTAATAAGGTCCCCTTCACTAGTTCCTCAAACACCACATGACTTTAGAACCCAACTCAATATAACCACTACCAAAGGAACAAACACAGCAACAACAATTCTCAACACCAATATCTCCCTCTTATAATGTGCTTTTTCCTTCTCCATATTGCTTATTCTCTTCAGCAATCCTACAATAATTTGCCTTGATCTATCGCACATAGGAGGATTTGTCCACTGAAATGTGTCACATCCTCCATGTTGCTGTAAAAACTCAAAGGAAAAAAAAATAATAAAAACAATATAAAACACATATATCAACATGCACTTTTCATTCATCAAAAATAGGGGAAGACATTAGAATTTTGGTTCACCACTTACCTTCAAATGCCCACAGGAAACAAATCTTCTCCCAGGGTTGAGATCCTTCCAAGCAGTGCGCAATACCGCTTCTTTCCCACATTGGCACATCGTACTCATATTCCTTTGGGTTTTCTTACAAGATTCTTGCTGATAAGGGATTAGGGTTTGCAAGGAATTGCTAAGCTAGGGTTTGCAATGTTAAGAAAAGAGAAGTAGAAGATGGATGTCAGCGCCATTGAGGTGTCGAGTGTTTGATATAAAGAGGAGCTGATTTTGTCCTTTTTTTGTCTAATTCTTTAACGTATGTTATACACTTTGTATATGTATTTTACTTTTCTAAAAGTATTCTCCTAATTTTTCCTTTGTTTTTCTCAATTTTTAAATTTTTTAATTATAGTCAAACCTCTATTCTAACAATCAAACCCCTTTCCGTCATTAGTAAGACTCAATTGAAGTAAATCCCCAAACATTTAGAACTCAAATGAATCTACCCTAACGTTTAAAACTTAATCGCAGTTTTTACAAATTTATAAGAGTATTTTTTGTCTTATCCCTTTATTTGTTCAATTTTACACATAAATGTTTACGTTTTAATTAATATATGTGAATAAGAGACATGTGAATTGTACTGTAATATGACGCGAAGTACTCGGTCGTGAAAAAAAAAGGGCTGCGTTTGGCCATTCTATATGTTTACATGTGTGTGGTAATTTGGTGGTAAATTAATGTATTTTTGTATTATGAATTTTAAATTTGAGTCTCACATTTGCGTTCCTCCTTGACTGGCCTATACTAGGGACTCTATCTAGTGTAATAAGTGATACATAATATTGAGAGCAGACTTGCTCGCTTGAATTTTAGTGACGGAGTTACGCTTGACTCTACTGATACTCAGAAAGTGAGTTGGATTCTTTAGATTTGTTGAATGAGATTTTAATAAATAAGAGTTATTCTGACTTTAATTCATGAATCTGATAACTGATATATTTTTTTTTTTGGAAAACAAAAAAAAGAAAAAATCTCCTTCCGTCCCTAACGTTCCAAAAAAAAAAATCTATCTTCGGATATGCTCCAATTTTTTTGACTGGCCAAACGTTACTCCTCTTTTTGTATGTGTATGTGTGCGCTTCAAATGAGACCGCAAAGTTCCAGGTTCCATAAAACTTGGATTGCCAACCGTTTTCTTTGCCCCAAGTATTTGACCGTTAAACAAAAAACTGAAAAACGTAAACAAAAGGAACTGTCCTCAACATATAATACAGTGCCACCCATAAAAGTTCAAATTCTTTTTCCTGCATCCCAGGAGAAAATTTTACAAGTAACACCCACTGGTTGCACCAGAATTCTTCCATTCTTGTGGGAGCGGTTTCCGGTGGAAGGGAAACCGACTCCTCGCATTTAGTTTCAGATTTTTAAGTTTCTTGTACAAAGTTTTTACATTGATGTGCTTTTGATTGTCTGTAAATTTTATTTGGAGCAATTTGAAAGATCCAAGAGAAATAATTAACTTGGGACATTTTGTATGCATATACAAGGTTCAGGAGTTTCATATTTTGAGTTGGGTGTATGTGCCCAATTCAAGGTTGAACAATCAAATTGTTGGTTGCCATATATTCCATCACAGGAGATTAAGATACGGCCAGAACTGGCCAATGCTTGTCTCCTCAACCCGGAGAATGGGTGAAAGGGAAAGTGATTGGATGTGGGTCCTATGGTACCGTCCATTTGGCCATGGATAAGGCCACTGGCTCTCTCTTTGTCGTCAAGTTCGCGCATTCTGCGACTGCTGTTCAATCTCTGATGAATGAGGCTAATACCCTTGAGAGTTTGGATTCTCCTTATGTTGTCCGGTGCTTGGGAAGGAATGTATCAAAAGAATCAAATGGTGAAAGTAAGGGGAATATGTTTCTGGAGTATATGGCTGGAGGTAGTTGGAGAGATGTGGCGGATAAATTTGGAGGGTCATTGGATGAAGAGGTGATCCGGCTGTACACGAGAGAGATTCTTCACGGTTTGAAGCACCTGCGTGAGAAGGGGATAGTGCATTGTGATCTGAAGTGCAAGAATGTGCTTCTAGGCTTGTCTGGCAACATCAAATTGGCGGATTTTGGATGTGCAAAGTGGCTCAATGAGGTACATAAAAGGAAGGGAAAGTTAGGATGCTCTTGGCTATCTGTTGGAGGCACTCCTTTATGGATGGCTCCTGAAGTTTTGAGAAATGAAAGATTGGAATTTGCTTCAGATATTTGGTCATTTGGGTGCACAGTTATTGAAATGGCCACTGGCAGGCCTCCTTGGGACCTTGAAGTTTCCAACCCAATGAATGCAGTACTAAAGATTGCTTGTACTGATAAGAAGCCCAAGTTTCCTAGTCATTTTTCCGGGGAAGGGCTGGATTTCTTGGCCAAATGCTTGGAAAAGAATCCTGACAGGAGGTGGACAGCAGAGGAATTACTTGCACATCCATTTATATTCACGAGGCATTTACAGAAGCAATGCGCTTGCTCGCCAGCCAGTGTTTTCGAAATCCAGTTGTACGAAGACGCTTGTGATCCTGATGATTCAGAGACTCCCGAGGACATTGAGTACCTTTGTATGCAAGAGGAACGAACGAGAATGGCAGGGAGGCAGCATGCAATGGGGTTTGATTCTGCAGAGGATTGGATTACTGTTAGATCAGGTTGAAGATCATAATTTCTGCCCACGTTTTAGGAAAATGTTGATATATATGGATTCTAATGTACAGCTAAGTCAAAGCTAGCTCGTTAGTGCAATTTTGTTGCAAGTGGCGTTTTCTTCTCTTAATGCTCTTGTTGACGATGACAACAATCCGGATCAGTTCAGCAAATCCGTGGTGCAAAATATATAGGAACAAACGAACAATATCAATGGTAATAAAATGGGAATTTTTTTTTTTAAAAATCATGTTGCTTTATTCAGATTCCAATCGACAAATAAGCCTATAACTTGTAGTTCTTTTTTTTTTTTTTTTTTTTCTTTTGTCTCAAAGACTTAGACAAATGATGGAGGGAATCAATGCTTGAAGGTCTTATAATAGGTCAATAAGCTAGTAGAACCGAATCCTATGTTTGCGGCTCCAACAATTATTATATCCGGAAGCCAGAAAAAAATTTAAGGGTACGAATTCTATATCTATACTTATAATGATAAAATTAATTTATACGATAAAAAATAAAATATTAATATTAGTTATTTTACATAATAAATATTATAATTATATATCGTGAATTTTAATATTTTAAAATTATTTTTTTATTTATATATTTAATTAAATGTATTTTTTATATAAGTAATAATTTAATCATTTAGTCATTTGTCTCTATGTAACTGTACAATAGATTCTTCATGATTGTAGAAAAAATCAGTTTTTTTGGCATAATTGTAATTGATAAAATTAAAATCAACTTTATAAATAAAAAAAGTTTAGATATACAATGTGTTTGTAGATTTTTTTTTCTTTTTTAATGTTCATTGGTAATAATTTATTTCATCAAAAGATTAAATATTTTTCAAAAAATTGTATACAAATAAGAAAATGTTATTTAAATATTTTTAGAATAAATAAAACGAAATTAAAAAATAACTAAATATATAAGTCTCTCACATTTAATCAAATTTAATTTTAAAAATTTAAACGGTAAACTTTGAAACTCAAAAAATTAATAAAAAAATAATTCTAAAACAAAAAAAGAAACCAAAGAAGTTTTACAAAAAGAAAAAGAAAAAGGAAAAGAAAAGAAAAGGACCATATGTTGAGATTTGAACATGTGGCTGGGGAGGAGGCTAGCTCTCTTGTCATTAGAAATTTGTTAATAAAAAGTATTTATACATATCTCAGTGATTTTGTTTTAAGATGAATTGTAATTATTATTTTTGAAACGTTAATTAATATTTTTAAAATTTAAAAATAATAAATATATCAAAAATATTAATTTTAATTTTAAAAATAACAGTTCTAATTTTAATCAAGATAAAACTCAAAATACAAAATGTTAGGACACCGAATTTTTTTCATTAATAAAGATTAAGTCCAAGGACGGGAGCCGCCTCACCCCGCCTTCCTACACGTATATAGGCTATAAAGTATGAACACTCTAAAAAATGAAAGTACTGCGTATCGTACACGCTGGACATGTGGACAAGCGGCAGACACGTGTCCGACACGACTAGAAGTGTACTCAAAAATTTTTTTTTAAATAAATTCGGACATGTGTGTCGGACACGGGAAGCACAAGTGTCTGACACGTCACGAACACGCCTGAATATTTTTATAATTATTTTTAACAAATAAAAAAAATTCTTAAAAATTATAATTTAATACTATTAATTATCCATTACTTTTGAGACGCTTAAATTTCAATTTGTTTTTAGTTTTAACAAAAAAATTAAATTAATTACAAAATCTTATATCTTTATTTTATTACTTCACAATAAAAAATAAAGAATCTTAGGATATATTATTTAAATAAAAAAATTTTAAAACTTATAATAGTTATATAAAATATATTTTTAGGTGAATAAAATTTATAAAGTTATTTAAAAATATATATATGATGCACAAAAATTTTATAAATTTAATTACATATATATATATATATATATATATATATATATATATAGCCGTGTCCAAATTGTATCCGTATTTTAATATTTTTAAGATTAATATATCGTTATATCCGTATCATATTGTATCTGTACCGTCGTGTCCGTATTTGTGCTTTATAGTATTTAGACCTCTTTATGTTTGAGTGAGGATAGGGAACCGGATGGTGGTGTACGGACAATCTGTTGCCTATTCCGATGCACCATCTTTCTTCTTTATGTTTATGGCGAAGATACAATGCCGAACATTACATTCGAACCTACCGTCCAAACCACACTGTATATCTAAAGAAATGCAATTATTTAATAATTTAGTATAATTATATTAAAAAAATGTGAAATAAAAATTATAAAATTAAAATTTAAAATTAAATGAGTGTTATTTTAAAAATTAAAATATAAATTCTACTTGATATACGCTTAAAAAATTCAAATACTATTGCATTAAATATAACCGTTTGTATTTTGTAGCTAGCATTTGGACAATTAATAATAGGAAGTTATTAACTTTATCCTTACATTTAACTGTTTTAACAACAGGAAGTTACCCTAAAGGGGGTGACACATTTAGCATTATAACAATTTGCACCTTTATGCATGTAAGCGTAGATTATTATGATCAGAAAAACACAACAAAAGTTACGTTGATGGTAATAAACTCATTGCAAGTGAATAACGGCTAACCTTATTTAACAAAACATAAAAAGGGTATTCGGCGGACTTGGTCAATCAGACGAATGGGCACGCACATTTTGGCGAAAAGAAATTATCCAACCTTCACAAAAACGTTAGGGTCTATTTGGTTTGGCTTTTGAAATTAATTGGAGACTGAAAAACAACAGTTAACTAGTTTTATTATATGTGCTACATGCGGTTCTTATGTTATTATTTTGTTTTTAAAAAAATTATTATTTTATTTTTTAAAAAAATTTAAATGAAAGAAAATTAAAAAAAAAAAATTACTCATTAGGGTTGGTTACAAATCAGATGCTGTGTATATGTGCAAGATGCTCAATGACCAAGCACTTAAAATTTTACTAAAGAAACTAATTATGTAAAAATGCACTAAAAGATATGATTATATAAGAACACACTAAAAGATATGCAAGAAGCGCACAATTTAACTTATATTATATTATGTATAGATAAAACTTTTGGATTTAGAACATCCAATTCACAGATTCACTTCATATTAAATTCAAAATTGCTAACACTTCCACTTGAAATGACTAAAAACGAATTGAAATACCTACATACCCGATGGAAATTCTAAGTAATTCTAACGATTGAAGTGCATTGAATTGCAGCAGACACAGAATGAAATGCCTACTTACTCATAGAACCACCTATATTCTGGTGGATTCATCTCCTAGAGCTGGTTAAGAACTATCTTCAATTCAATATTTGCTGCAGGCAGGAATATCTTGGTCAAGACAAATAAACTAATTATAAGACATTGGCACAGAAAGTGTTGTAGTTACACACATGCATGAAAAAGACCAAATTATCCATGTCTCTGCATGGTTTTGCATTGAATATTTGAACACAACTATGCAAGTCATTCAATAACAGAACTTCTCTAATTTGATCATTTCTGAAGAATCACATAGACCTTAGTTAAGATTGAGGGACAACAAGAATTGCAATGAACCTTATCAAGTGTGCATCAGGTAAAGTTCATCTAACGAAGTCCATAACCAATCCTATCAGATGACACCAGTTAACTCATTTAATTTGAATGTCAACACACTGGCAATAACTTATCTTACCGTCTTAGCATCTTCAGAATTGTCTTCATATTGCCACGAAATTTTCTAAGCATCAAGCATTTATGAGATTACCAAAAGTAAGACATACAAAGGTTGGAGAGAGAGAGAGGAAGCTGGGTGAGTCCTCCCATCGCCTAGTGCCCCTATACATAAATAAGTAATTAAGCAGCCGAATTACATCAGTTTCATAGTAGGAGAAACTGAAGAGGTTGTAATGGTAGGACGTTCAAGAGTTTGATGTTATTGAAATCATGTTGAGCACAAAAGTTCAAGAGTTTGCTGTACAAATGTCTATCAAAATACACAGTAACTAGTCTTATTACTCACGCTACGCGCGGTTTCTATGTTATAATTATTTGTTGTTGAGGTTTTTTATTTGTAAAACAATTATATTCAAAGATCAGAATTGACTTGCAGGAATCGATTGCAATGGTCCTTTGCAGATGGTTTAGTAGAATCCTTGGAATCTAAGTTGTTAAATTGACATTCTATATAGGCTCCTATTAAGACTTGCTAATCTAAAACACATTTAAGTAAGTTTGTGGATGTTATCTGGGCTATCAGCACTAAAGGACGAAAAAAAAAAAAAAGAAAATGCGTGTTTGAAGACTGGAACAAAAGAAGTTTGCAATAACACAGGGAATACTGTCTGTACAGGGAATATTGTCTGTACATTTTCCAGTTCAGTGACAAGGGCCTTAGGGATCTCAATAGTCCAGCCCTTTTTATCCTCAATCACATCAGTTTGAATTCCTACAAGAGTTGAATACCACGATCCACATCCAGCTCCGGTTTTGCATTCAATTCTGCAAATGGATAGAACTTCCAAATTGCTGTAGCACTTCCTCTAGATTATGAAAATTGGAAGAAAAAAAAATTATGCCCTCTTGATGATCATGTTGATTTTGATTTGTCCTTTAAAATTGATGATAATCTTGCAAGGAAAATGGAATATATAGTGAATGTTTTGTTCTGATGTATAGCCTTATAAGTAATACTGGGCACAGAAGCAACAACTACGGCAAGGCCAGTGCAAAAAACTTCAACATTCATCAATTCATCTACTGAAATAACACGTTCCTCAACCTGATGAATATGGGGTTAATTTCAGAATGTATGCATGAGGCATACCTATGGTCCAATTCTATTTTTGTGCTGACACATCAGAAATTCAAAAAATTAGTTGCTTCATTTAGAGAAGAATTAAACAAGTCAAATTCACATTGTAGGCAATACTTATGATGCTTTTTTGAGTCTTTGGGAAGAATGGTCCCATTTGTAGCAGGAGTCGAAATAACATCACCCTGGAACACCAGTAATTATCAGGACTTGGAGTCTTCTAGTTAAAATAATCTGGAATAGAAACAACTACTCGTATCTATGTATTTGCTGACGTTATTATTATTTAGTTGGGCCTTTGAAATCCTGACTCACCAGGCTTAGACATACTGATTATGAATTTCCGGTTGCACATATTCATGGACCATGAGTTAAGGCTTCTTCTTCTTTTTTTTTTTTTTTTTGTGTGGTCACTATGGTATAGAAACACTTTTCTACTTTGGCCACATCCTTAGATTTGGAAAAGAAAGCCAGGTGCCTATAGATATCAGTAGCAAACTAAATTTGAAACAGCGAATAGTTTATTTGATACCTTCACAATGAAAATGTTGCTACAGGAGACTTCCTCTAAAAACTTACCATTCTCTAAAAACTTAATATTTGACTCAGAGAATATTAAGTTTTTAGAGAATGGTAAGTTTTTAGAGGAAGTCTCCTGTAGGAACATTTTCATTGTGAAGGTATCGAACAAACTATTAAAGTCAAGGTACAAGACTTCAGAAAATCCCCTGCATTTTGCTCTAGCTAAAGCTTTCAAAGTCTACACATCAAAGTTAAGGTCATGTGAGAATAAGTTATCACCTACTTCATCCCAGAAAGATGTACTTACTGGGGCATAATTGCAGATTGTTTCACACTTCCAGTTCCACCCCTCAAAGAACAATTGTACTTCTCTTCAACATACAGGTTCAAGGCCCTGATTCCTTCCTGTACAGAAAATGAGGAGAATATCAGCCTCAAGTTGAAAGTGAGCCAAATAATTAGTTTTATAAACAGAAATAAGCCCACCTTTAAGTAATTACAAACAGGTGAAGCATAAACGAGGAATGTATATTCAGTTGCTGGTGCTAGACCCAATATAGGGCCGCTGCCTATCAGCAGTGGCCCAACATACAAAGCACCTTTTCAAGAGGGAGGAACCTGCTCGGGCGACAGCACATATTCTCAAAAGTATATAAATTGTATAGGGAAGTTTTCTCACGAATCACACAGCAATTCCATCATAATATAAAGAATGCGTTCATTATTTTCAAGAGGTAAAATTTGTATAACTACCAACCCTTGTCTGCAAGGACAGTGTTCTTGACCGCATCAATAACTTGGTCAACAGATGAAGAAGGCATGCGCGTTCTTTCAGCACCAATCCTCATGTGAATAGGATTCTGATCCGGACAAAACAGAAGAAGTTGCCTATCTTATTTTCTGTATGCTTTTCTTCCTTCAAATAGTCCCTGAGCAGAATTGCAACTGGAACCCAGGGGCCCTTAAAAGTGGCATAAAATATCCAGTTTATGAACTTTCTATATGCACAGGAGTTTAAACAACTAAAAAATGAGAATCAATTAATTGCAGCTTGTCTGTCCATAATTTAAGACTCCTGCAAAAGGGCTCAGCTCAATGTTCCCATAGTGTCTAAGTTGTTCATGTTCTCATAGTGTCTTTGGAACATTTTGCCAGGTACATATAATCAGTTGGCATGAGACCAAATCCAAGACTATCCCAATACACATCAGCATACTTATTCTCACTAAAAGTACTGCCACACAACATTTAAAAAGACACAGGATAAAGAAGACAAGATTATTACACATTTTGGAAAACAGATAAAGGCTCTGCATACAAATCCACAAAACAACACACACAAAAAAAAGACAATTCAAGTGCAGAACAATGTTTGATTGATAATTTGGCTAGCGTTTAGTTTCGGCCTGCCGTTGGTCGACGTAAGTCTACGGCTGATACCTGCATACAAGCGGGCAAAGCAGTTTAATCTGATTTTCACATTCGCTTGGTGAAACGACGGTGTTCTCGGCCGACCTGGAGACGAACCAATTCATTTTGGCGAAGTTGTTTGTTGGTGAACCGTGAAACTAAACAGTTTGAAGAATTAAGCGCAAAAGGGAAATGGCTGTGGAAATTTATAAATTAAAAAAAAAAAAAAAAAAACCAAACACAAAAAACCAAAAAACAATTGGAAGATAGACGTTTTAGTTGTGGAATGTTTTTTTTTATGGCGAAGCTCAAACGTTAAAAGAATTGAACAAAAGCGTAACGACTGTGGAGTTCAGGAACAACTGTTTGTGGGCAATGAAATTGAAGAAACGATTTGATATGGTGAAGCTGAAAAGTTTAGGAATTGAGCAAGTAACGGCTGTGAAATTGAAAAACAATTGTTTGTTGGGAAATAATTGAGCAAAAGCGGCTCTATAATGGAAGAATAAGCGTTTCATCGGCACAAAGCAACTAATGGTTTGGTTGAATTGTTAAAAGGGTTATGAGAAAAAAAAAAGTGAGAAAATAAATTTATTTGAATTGATAAGGAATTTGTGAGAAATAAATAATAATTTATGAGAAAAAAGGTTGTGTAAAAAAAGTTATTTAGATTGATGAAAAAATTGTGAGAAAAAAGGGATTAGTAAGAAAAATAAATAGTAATTTATGAGAGAAAAATTGTAAGATAATAGTATTATTTAAGTTGATTAAAAAATTATAAAAAAAAAGATGTGAGAAAATAATAATTAATAATAATATTTTTTTATCAAAATTTCTAATACTTTTTTTTAATCATTTTTTTCACAAACTAAATAGGCCCTAAATAAAAGAGGACAAGAAAGTAATTTTCTTTTTTTTTTTTTGAGAAACAAGGTAAGTAACTTCGTGGCTTTGAAGATTAGAGGAAAAAAAAATTCAAAAAATAGCTAAGACGGGTGTCATGTAGTGTGTGTAATCCTCAATCATCATTATATATATCTATTTAATTAGTATAAAGGGGAAGTTTAGAGAAAGCTTCTCCTTAATTCATGCTGTCATGTGGCAAATAATCCAAATTTCTTATTTTACATTTTTATTATTTTTTATTTTTTTGTACACAATTATTATTTACAAATGATTTTGAATGTTCTCAATAAGTACCCTTTGACGTTTTAACCGTTTATATTTTTTCTAACTCTTGCACAATTATTCTCATAAATGTTATAATTTTGAAATTAATTCTCCCTTTATGCCCTTCTGCTTCCTTTCTTATTTTACATTTTTATTATTTTTTATTTTTTTGTACACAATTATCATTTACAAATGATTTTGAATGTTCTCAATAAATACCCTTTGACGTTTTAACCGTTTATATTTTTTTCTAACTCTTGCACAATTATTCCCATGAATGTTATAATTTCGAAATTAATTCTCCATTTATTCTCATTGAATGTTCTCAACAAGTACCCTTTGACATTTTAACTGTTTATATTTTTTTCTAACTCTTACACAATTATTCCCATGAATGTTATAATTTCGAAATTAATTCTCCCTTTATTCTCATGAATGTTGCAATTTTGAAATTAATTCTCCCTTCCGCTTCCTTCCTTCATTTTGAATTTAATGTGTGCCACACGACAATTTGTCTTCATTTTTTCCTTTCAATTTTATTCTGATTTTATTTTAATTAAATAGATGTAATAAATTGTTGGCCATTAATGTTAATATAGTGGTTAAGGAAAAAAACGGTTAAGGAAATCATCATAATTAGATTTTATTGTATAATTAATGGTTTGGTTTGAATTATATTCTAACTACATGATTGCTTTTCAAGTCTTCATGTTAGGCTATAAATTAAATACCGATTAAGCACTATACTCATGGAAAAATCGAGAGAGTTTATGTAAATGTTGATGGACATCAATGAAGGCAATGACAAATTTTCCCTTTCAAGTGCAGCTGATGCAAGTCTAATTTTATTGTACAATCTCTTTCTCAATCCCTCTCTCTCTTTCAATTTTTAGGGTTGTTAAATGTTAGCGATTAAATATTAACTTTCTTACATGATTTTGTAGGTTTGAGCTATCATCATATACAAAGGCCAAGAAGCAACAGTAGGAGGATTCAATCGAATGGAGAAAGATAAGACTTCAATGAATTTTTCTCTTTGACGGTTAGTTTGATTTTATTTCGAGTTTAAATTCCATGAATTTAGAGATTCTTAGGTAAATATGGTCCACCACATATTTATGGATCTAAAATAAAACCTATCGTATATTTAACAAAATTTTTATTATGACAGGTTTTTTCTAAAAAGACAAATTCAAATTACAAATTCAAATTATGATAATATATACAAAAAGGTTTCCTTGCTTTTTCTTTTTTTGGGGGAGGGGGGGAGAACGATGTCTTAACTACACAGTTTTATCTTACTAGGGATGAACTAGGCAAAATGCGAATGTTGAATTTTTTTTACATCATTTAAATTTATTTTGTTCAATTTTTACCACTTTTTTAAATAGATTTTTATATTTTTTTATCATGTTTATTCCAAACTTTACTTAAATCTCAATAAGTGAAGTCCTAATTTACATTTTCTCTTGCAGTTTGAATGCATTCTTTTGATGTATGTTGTGAACAAATTGCCAACAATTTTAGGTAAGACCTAGAATCTACTTTGGAAGATGACTTGGGTAATGTTTTTGATATCACTGACCTACCGGATGGAAATTGAGATAAAAAGCATATTCTTTTGATTATTCAAGGTTTCCTATTTACTTTGAAAAAAAAAATTGCTGGTATTCACATCTTCTGTGTTTCATGTAACATGTTGCAGATCAAAAGGCTAAAAGAAAAGTTTAGACTAATACACAACCATATTTATTTACATCAAGTAAAGACAGATGTTAGTAGTAGTTATTAATAAACTTATTTTATGTAAATCAGTGCAAAAACATAAATCAAATATGGAAAAAAAATAAAATCACTAAAAAAATTATTAAATCCTCGAAAATTGTGGGTCCATATGGCACAACCACACATTTTCCTTTTAATTTTTTATTTTTTTAAAAATGTTTTAAATTACAATATAATATAAATATGATATTAAATACAATAATATTTAATATATATTATTAGAGATGAAACTGAAAATTTGGACTGTTCAACAGTCAATGATAACGGTAATTAAATAAATTTCTTCGAATAATTTTACTAATTTTAATTTAATATGAAATAAATATATTGTAAAATCTATTTTTTAAACGCATAATTGTCAACTAATTGTCATTAATTTCTTGCCTCATTGACCATTATTAATATTAAAAATTATCGGTTGTGATTTTGTTTAATGCTCGCATAATTGCTAGTTATAATAGTTAATGTCAATTTCGGTTATTATTAATATTAAATTTTAATACATGTAAGCAAGGAGAAAAATTGTTGTTAATGCTCCCATAATTGTCAACTAATTACCATTAATTCCTTGACTCATTGACCATTATTAATATTAGTAATTGTCAGTTACAATTTTGTTTAATGATTAAATATATATAAATTATTAGAAAGGGTGAATTGAGAAAATAGTAGAAAATGAAGTAAATTCAAAAAACAACAAAAAATTTAAAAAGAAAATTCACATAAATTGCCACGTGGTAGTATGGATTAAGGGGAAGATCTATCTAAACTTCTCTTTTATACTAATTAAGGAGAAAAACTGCTGTTAATGCTCCCATAATTGTCAACTAATTACCATTAATTTCTTGGCTCATTGACCATTATTAATATTAGTAATTGTCGGTTACAATTTTGTTTAATGATCAAATATACAAAAATTATTAGACAGGGTGAATTGAGAAAATAGTAGAAAATGAAGAAAATTCAAAAAACAACAAAAAATTTAAAAAGAAAATTCACATAAATTGTCACGTGGCAGCATGGATTAAGGGGAAGCTCCTTCAAAATTTTTTTTATACTAATTAAATAGATATATATATAATTTGATGGTCACAAGTTAATAGCCGAAATTAAAAAACATCAGTGTTTAGTAAAATAAATAATAGGTTTCCATTACATAAGCATATAATTTTTTTTACTGTGTCTACATGCATTTTTTTTGTACAATTACAAGCGTTTTTTGTGCAATCATAAGGGAAAAATGTGAAATGAAAAAACAATAATATTTTTTATATTACTTTTTATTGTTGCGGTTGCACAAAAAACACTTGTGGTTGCACAAAAAAACGCATGTGGACACAGTAGGAAAAAATCGTATGCCCACCAAATTTTTCCCTAAATAATAATTGTTGTCATTACGTGTAAAGTGATAATCAAGGTGATTGAATCAAATATGGGCTTAGTCGAACATTCACCCGGTCTTTTTTTTTTTTAACAACAAAAAAAATTTATTACAGATATGATGATCATTGAATATGTCAGTCGAAATCGAAATAACTCTCATTCGTCAATGCCTCATTCAACCATCCTAAAGAGACAAACCCACCGTTCTAACACAGTTAAACCTAACAGCTCTTCTTTACTCTCGACCACGGTGTTAACGAGTCTGAAATTTGCAACTGCGCCTCTTAGTAATCTCCAAATTCAGGAGCAGGCGCAACTATTACAGAAATTCAAACTTAAATCAATGTGAAAGAAGACACATCGAATAACCACCAATTACCATCTCGAGTGATGTATTCACCACCTCATGTTTTGTCTCTTTTTATGCAAAAACAAAAAACTGAAGGATAAAGGCAAGATAGAAAAACAAAAAAAAAAACAATAATAATATGCGAACAGTGAGGGAGAAAAGCTTTGAAGCATATTTTAATCCTTTTCCTTACATGGAACATGTCTAAAATTTTAGTATTCTAATTAATGTTCACAATATGATAATGCTAATAGTTTAATTTTTATACTAGAAATTAAAAGTTGGTATTTTTCTTTGTAAATATTATCAATTTTATTGTAAAAATTATTAATTTTGTTTTATTTAGAATACCAATCAAAATACTAAAATTCTGCACACTAATATTTTATCTTATTTAAAATTTTCTTAACAAATGATATTAGATTAAAAAAATGATAAAAATACTTGCTGGCAATGTGCGAGGAACAATAGTAGTTTTGATGTTTTGTTTTTATTACGAGATATAAACAACCTGTTTTTAAAAAAAATAGGGGTGGCTAAACAAGGAATTCAAAAACTAGGTTTACTCCAACCCTAATCCACATATGTTATGACCATCATATCCTCGAACATCTTTTTTTATTAACCAAAAAAAAAAAAAACAACTAATTTCACGGATCGCGAAACATAAACAACTCCACCTCCTTCCTATCAATGAAAATCTATTTGATAGAATTGGGTCGTGAAGTTTGCAAATTTTACATATCTACTAAACAATATTAAAATATTAGAATATGAGTTTTTGAGATTAATTGAAACTTTTTCCAATAATGTCAATTAAATTAATTTTACTTTTTTAATTAATTTAGAATTTAGTAAAAGTAGTTGAGTGAAATTGAAATTGAAATTGATTTGGGTCATTGACAATATTTGTTGCTCTGGTTTGTTTCAATCCTTTAGGCTTAGAATTGAGTTTGAAAGATTATAAGAGATAAAAATTTTTCAATGAAACTACTAATTGCAATGTCTTGTGGTAGAGTTTAAGTTTTTTGTTATGATATCTAATTGATTTAGAAGTACTTTCAAAATTAGATTTATTAATATTTTTAGAATTCCAATAACTTTATTAATATTACTATCTTTTTAAATTAAGGAGGAGACTTATGCCTTACTAACAAATAGGTTGGTTAATATTTATATACATATTAAATATTTCACGCATACAATTTTATTAATGAAAGCATCGTTTATTTTTTGTATTGTTTATGTATGCATGATATTATTATAAAATAAACTTCAAAAATAAAATCTACGAAATAAATATATTTTGCAAAAATAATCATTATTGAATCATAATTATGATATATTTATTATATAAAAGTATTATCATAGTCATTATGTTATTGAGATTAGATATTAATAAAATTGTGAGATTGCACATGCACATGTGATGTTCTATTTTTATGAACTGAGCAATTGATCTCATGGACTAAAATATGTAGATACTTGAATAAACATGTGGATGCTTGTGAGATGAATAAATTCATTAATTAATCCATTATGAGAATTTTTAAATAGAAATTACTTATTTGCCTGTGAAAGTGTTCATGTAATGGTCATTTAAGGGATCCTTATAATTGATATCACCAAGGTATCTTATATAAAAATTATTATTCTTTGATTTAACCTTTTATTTTAATCAAAAAAGGTGTATTGCATATATGTTAGTTAGTACATATGTAAACCGAGACTGAGGGTCATCTGTTGATTTCCTTTTTCAATCTCTTTTATAAGAAGGACTCACCACCTAAGCTCTATTAGACTTAAGTGAGCCTCTCTCGCATCCAACTGCAATATTAACGAATCTAAGACCCAACACTGCGCCATAGACATAAATCTCTATTGTTAGGGGGCAAGCGATAATAAGGGGACTCAAATTTTGGCCAATGCAAGAGGAAGCACATTAGATCACCAACCAAGCAATTACCTCGGGTGGTTGTGATCTAAACTCGATTGTCTTAATCAATGATCAATTATGAGAGCTTGCATTTGACATAATATAAGACAGAAATCAAGTTAGACTTCATTCAAAAGATTAAAATATTTGAAAATAGAAAGACTAAGTGCAATTTTTAAGAACTTTAAGCATGTCTGAATATTAGGGTTCAAATGTTAAAATCTTTATAAATACTCTCTTATGAGGTTTGCCAAAATAGGCCAAGCTAGTAAAATAGTATGATCTTTTACTTCTCTTTCCCTAAAAAATTTTAAAGAATTGTTTCTGATTATCTATGTGGATCACTATTAGAACTTAAACCTTTAACAGTGGTGATTTACAACAACTCATTAAAAGGGTTGAAAGAAAAAGAATCAAGAATAGTTAGTAATAATTTTTTCTTTGTACCAGTTTTATAATTATATGTAACAAGTGTCTGATATATTCTTAGGAATCAATTTCATAATGACTATTTTTACGATATATTTGTATGATAAATATCATAAACCTTTTTGACTTGAAGGATTTTTGAGATTCAACTAAATTTCTCTCAATTTGTTCTATATGAATATATACTATGATAGAGCTGTACTTTTTTTGTACATAATGCTTAAGGTTAGAATATTACAATCTTTTATTTCATTTTTTTATTATCCTAAAGAAAAAAAAAAAGCCAAGTCACGAGAGTCACGAACTGATCAGATTTGACCCTAAATTTTTGGACTATTTCAAGTCTATATCTAATTTGGTCTTTTTTTTTCTTGTGAAAAAAACACGTCACAAAAGTTATAGACTAGTCAGATTTGACCATAATTTTTCAGATTATTTCGAGTTTGGGTCTAATTTTAGCGATTTGTTTGAATGGATTAAAAAAGAGTTGTTTGGTCGAGTCAATATTTGACAATTGCAGATAATAAAATACTTTAAATTTTGAAACTCATACCAATCTCATAAATAAATTACTCAGCTATTGAACTAGTGAATTTTTGTCATTGTTTTTGTATTATGGCTTTTCAATATCTTATTTTCAACAAAAAGTTTTAATTATAGATGACTACAAACTCGCAAAATTTATTGTAAAAAAAGATGTTAAAAATTTAGTTTTCGAGAGATTTTTGTTAGATGGCAACTTTTAGTTTCAAATTTTCATGTTAATATTACATTTGTTAAAAGAGAATTTAATTCTTTATTAAACTTTTTACATAAAGAATTCTTGAGAGAAAAAAAAAAAGGAAAAATTATTGCTAAAAAGTCTTTTTAAATGGTAAATTATAAAAAATCAACTCATTCTTTTGTTATTAATAAACTACCAACTTTTACTTCTTCACCTAATAAATTGACTACATTAGTTGAACTACCACTTACTCTTACTAGTTGAAAGAAAAAATCAGAATGTAAATAAAAACACCAAAATTATAAAAAAAATACTAAAAAAGTTGGCTATGGTTGATAAATTAACAGCCAACAATTCATGTTCAATAAGATGGATAACAAGTTTGATATATCTTTTGGAAATTTGTAATCTCTACACAAGCCCTCAATAATAGCTTTTACATCATACATTTGATATTTATAGTTGATTTCATCTATATGTGTGACATATTTTTAGCAATTTATCTTCTCTACATAACTCTTCATTGATAACATTTATATCTTATATTTGATGCAACTAATGTTCAATATCAATTGCAAGCTCTTATTGAGAGTGTATTACTAAAAAGGGCAATTTATCTCTCAAGTAATAAATAACTCATAACATAAAACCCTAAGTTTTAAAAAGTTTTCGTATGTCAATATTGCTTTTCTCATACCATACCTCTTCAGCAACATCATGATTATGAAAACATAATGAATCAGATAACACTTTCTAAAAATAAATTTCTATATCAAGACATATCTTTTATCGTATTTTTCACATATGTTATCTATTTTGGAGGGATTGTCCACATATTTTTCCTCTAAGAAAGTAACTATTTTTCAAAATTTAGATCATCACGCCACTTGCACACTTAAGGATCTAATTACATTATTTAGATTAACCACAGTAGATAGCAGACATAAAATGCCAATTTTGAAAGGATAATATTGTGGTACTAATGTTGATAAAAAGTACTATTGATTGTTTTTGAAAAGGATAAAAAATGTCTTATGTTGTAGCGTGAAAATTAAAAACCTTGATTCTCCCACTTGCAATGAAAATGATATGACCTTTAAGCCTCAATAGCTTGGCTTCATAAGCATAGAAACAAAAAATGAAAGGTTTTTTGTTGTATTAACTAGACTATCTATCATAAAGTTATTTTATAAATTAGTTACAAGCTTCTCATGTCTTAAAGAAATAGAATGTAAAATTTTATTACAAATGGGTTTGAAAGACAATATGATTGAAATTTCATAATCAACATTAATCACTTGATCACAAGAAATTAAAATAAGACATCCCTCTACAACAATTATTTTAGAGAATAAAACCTAACGTTTACATTTCATAAGTTTACTAAACAACACACATTATGACATAGAGTTTGGAAGCAGATAATAGAGTTTATTTACACTCAGGCTGTAAAACAACTAGCTTACATCTTTAAACTCTTTAAGTCCATCTGGAAGATATCTAGACTTTTAAAGTAGAAAAAATGTTTGTAACTTATAAGGGATATATACTATAGACAAGTCCACAAGAGTGATAAGATGCTTACAAGAGTAAATTAAACTTTATGAACACATGATAAAAAAAAAAAACAATTATGAACCATACTCACAAGCCTTGCTATCTAAATTTCATATTGAGTATGTGTGATTGAAATATTAAGGTAAATTTAAGTTTTTACATTGCTAAAATGTTTTTATGTAGAGTTTCATTGCATTGAAATAAAATTCAAAAGAAACCAAAATTACAAAAGCACCAATGTCCGCAAAAGAGACCTAAAGGATTTGATCACTTCAAAAATTTGAGATAAAACCTGAATCATTTAAGGACAACCTGCAAATTAAAAGACTAAACAATAAAATACATTATAAATGACCATCTAAACTAAGAATTCTGATGAAAGAAGAATTTACATGGAAATACTACCAAGTTTATAAGAAAGACTGGCTACCCCCAGAGCTCGATTGATGTAAGTGAAAATATAACCACATAGTACATGTTGTGAAGTTTTATAATATAACGATAAGAAGGATTCTTGTCTCCATAAGGACATAAAATCCTAAACTTCACTAATTAATGTAATTAATAATCATAATTTTATTTGGAAATCAAAATGATAGAATAAGAACAAGTAAAATATATCTTAAAATTAAAGATAAAAATTGTCAAAAGTAAAATTTAATGGGTTAAAGTTCTAAAGGTTCGACTTCACTTATAGCTAGAGTATGATTTCCTTTATAAGCTAATAACTGATTAATAGTTTAGTTTATGACTCAAGAATCCTAATTCATTCAATTCTTTATCTCGAGTACTAAATCAAATATATGTTCTGTTAAAGTTCCAATTTTGATATTTCTATAAAAACAAAAAAATTGAAGATTGATTAAGTATTATAATTCTCTTGACTAATTCCACAAAACCCAAATACCCTCTCGAGTCATCTAGAATTTTATGTTGTGATACACGAGTCATATCTAGAATTTCCTCTCTCAAGTGTCAAATTTTAAATATGTGATCATTCAATAAATGATTAATAAATTGAACGCATTAAGTGTAGGATAATACAAATAAACTGAAAAAGATCATATCATATCATTAACTTGCAAATATAAATCATAAACATCAATATAAGATCCAACTCCCTTTTAGAAGAAGAAATTCGTTCAACATTGAAAGAATAAAAGCATCACAAAATACTATTGATAAAGAGTTCACAATGAAATTGAAAAGAAGAGAAGGTGGGTAGATAATGAACACAAAAAACCCCTTGTTAAATGTCATTGTCTTTTCCAAAGCACCGCCCTATATTCTTCTCTAAATCTCCAATTATATATCTCCTAAAATAAAAATTATGGCCCAATAGCCAAAACCTCTCTCAAATTTTCTCATCAACTAGGTAATAAAATAAAAAATTCCTAAATAGCCATGACCATGGCTCTAGGTTATAGAGCTATAGTGCTCCAACACTTTCTAAATAGTCAAACCATTAGCCTTGTGATGCTCTAAACTATAGTTACGACTCCAGTACATCTGTCTTCATCCCCATGATATAATTTTTTGTCTTCATCCTCATGTTATAATTTTTGTCTCTACAGCCCTGAACTTCATAGCTACAGCTCTGGTCGAACTGTCTTAAAACTTGAAATTCCTCTCCCTTTTGTGTTATTTTATTCATCTTCACTTAGACATTAACAAGAACACAATATTAGATCAAAACAACCTAAAAACTTAAAGGTTCTACATTATATTAGGTGTGAAAGCACGACTATAACTCTTTTTTAATAGAGTTAATGACAAACATATAATCTTTTTGATGCCCAAACTTTCCCAATTCATTCCCCAAGAATTTCTAGTCAAAAAAACATTAATTCCCGCATAAGTGGTTGTATATCCCACAAGCACTATCGCATGATCTTGTCGGGGTTCTATACCCATGTCTGTTGGCCCTCGGTAAATCTGAACAACAAAAAAAAAAAAAAAACTTTTTATGGCTAGTATATCTTATTCGGCAGGCAGTTTTTACATTGGCATACTGTTGAATATATAATACTCACATGTTTTGCAAACTCACATCTACCAAATTCTCTTGAATAGTTTAATATAAATGCTACAGGATGTTTAGTTAATAGCTTCATAATACCTTTTTTATCAACCATCTCTATCTCACAAGTAGTTTTCTTTTAACCAACAACCTTGTTTGATGTCACTACAGACAAGAAAAATATATAGCCCTTAAAATTTAGTAACTAAATACAAAAAAATATATATATATATAACCCACCCTCACAATTTGGCAACTTTTTTTAATGAATATAGTTGACATATTAAAGTCAACAATGGTTGACAAACTACCAAGTAAATTGGAAGGAGTGGAGGCTTCAATGTAGCGATTAGTAGCATTATTGAAGATGGTTATAAATATGTAGATGATATTGTTGTAAGATGTCACTACATTCTTTATCACCTTACTTGTAAATCAAAAAACAAAATCTCTAATTTGCTTATATTGATTTGTCGAAGATCACAATTCAACTTCTTTCCTCTTTAATATAGGATCTCTTTTGCCCTCACAAATTTTTCTCTCCATAAATTTGTAGACCTTCTTGAGTGTGAGAACTCCATTGTTTTTTGTCTTCTTACTATAAGTTTGATAATATTAAATGTTGTACTGAGACCACTTTTGTTGGTTTTTTTCAACCCCCTTCCTTGAGTTGCTTCTTGTAAATAGCTTTTGTGACTCCTGCAAACAGAAAGCTAACGAACAAAATTTTAGTTAAGCTGAAGTAATTCCATAATATCATCTAATTCAGACCTTAACAAAAAACACTATTATCATATATTTTTAGTAATTTACTCTAACTATCCATAAATCGAAAGTTAAAACTACTACTCTTAAAAGCTTACATCCTATTGGTTTTCATAAGAAAACAACATAAAAGAAAAATAGACATTGTCAAAACAAAAACAAAATTCCATAAAAATATATAAATTGGGTCTCCACTTGTTTACTGCTTTTTTTCCCTCACTCTATTTTCAATGCTCAATCAACAAACAGAAAAGAAAATCACAATAACCACAAGCAAAATGAAAGAGATATTTATGGGAGCAATTTACCAAGACGAGTTCAATAAGCCTGATGAAAAAATTACACAATAAAATCAATAAAATGAGAAAACTATAAACCAAAGTTAAGCTATTGGTGTAGAGTAAAATACAGTTCTATATTTCTGGCTCTCAAATAAACTATATGATTTTGCCATAGCTCTTTTTTTTATAAAAACAATAAACACAGGAAAAAAAAAACATTCAAATCAAAGTAATCATGTGAGCTTCCCCAACATAAAGAAAACCAAAGTGTGAGCAATATAATGCCCTTATATTTGGAAAATTCCCTCAAGATTGGTCAAAAGGAACGACGACTTTATTTTTAACAAATAAGTTGAAATCAAATGTTATTATATGAAAAATAATAATGCAGGATCAAGTTAGTTTAGTTGATAAATGGACTTTGAAAAAAGCAACAGAACTCGTTAAGGAATGTGTAAGACAATTAGAAGTAGTTGAATATATTGGTGGTAATGTGGAAATTAAATTTTCACATAATAGATCTTTTCGCTTGAATTCAAGAGAAAAAGACCTTTTAGTCAGTATTTAATTTACTCAATTCTTTAATTATGATTGGAAAGATAAATATAGAGATTACTAGAGTTAAAGGAACAAGGACTAGTGATTATATTTTTTAACCACAATATAATGTTGAACTTCCTCTTTCTATTGTTGCCTTAATGATTAATGAACCACAAAAGTCAAGAAAAGTATCTTATAGACTGCCATAAAAATTTATATAGCCTACTAAATCAAGCTCTTCTACTCTACCTAATATGGAATATGACGATAATGATGAAAGCAGTTTCGTTATTACAAAATGCTTCAAAATTAAATAATCAACAAGAGAATTATTTTATTCTCAACATAATCACATTAAAAGAAAATGATTTTTTTATGACTTTTAATGAAAGTTAACAAGAATTGTGCATATGCATTATAATCGCAATGAAAAATAATAAAAACAATAATTTTTAGAATTATGTTCAAAAGGTCTATAATATGCAAAAAAAAATAATAATAATGACCTAGTCTAACCAACAATACAATCCTAATAATATGAATTTTATTTCTTTATTTTTCATATTTTTATTTAAAAAGATCTCTAAGTTTGCCATTAGCAAATATAAGGTATGCAATTTTCACTAGATATGTGGGAAATATAACATGTATGTAACCTACTATCTCTTGGACACTCAACTCATCATCTTTTTACACATATATAAGATGGTGTGTTACGTGAACAACCAAGTTTATAATGTGGTAAAGAATTCCCAATGCAAACCATAAGTGCAAAAATATTTGTGTGTCATCATTGCTTTTTCGTACAAATTTGTTTAGTAACATCATAATTACAGCAATGTAATGAATCTGATAACACTTTTTAAAAATGCATATCTATATTACGACATGTCTTTTATTGTATTTTTCATATACGCTATCCACTTTGGAGAGATTTTTCTCATGTTTTTCATATAAGGAAGTAATTGTTTTTCAAGATTCAAATCATCGTGATTTTCATTTCTCGATAAAATAACTAAACCTTCTATTTATTCTGTGTCTAAAAATGTGGATGGTTTAATATAAAGTTTGTGTATTAACTTCTATAATTGAAACAAAAAATCAAAATGAAAATTAAAACACCAAAATTATAAAAAGAAAAAAATTGAAGAAAAAAAGATTAAGATTGATAAATTAACATCCAATAATCTTTGTTCAATAACAAAGATAACAAGTGTGATACATCTTTTGGTAATTTGTATTCTCCGCACAACTCCTTAATAACAGCTTTTATGTTATACATTTAATGCCTAGATTTGATTTCATTTATAAGTGTGATACATTTTTTGTAGTTTGTCTTTTCCACATAACTCCTCATTAATAGCTTTTATATCTTACATTTGACGCAATTAATACTCAATATCATTTGTAAAGAGTATATTATTAAAAAAGACAATTTGTCTCGTGTAATAAGCAACTCCCAACATAAGACCATAAGTTTTTAAAAGATTTTGTGTATCAACATTGCTTTCTCGTGCCAATCCTCATTGACAGCATCCTGATTATGATGACATAATGAATTAGATAACACTTTCTAAAAATGAATATTCATACCAAGACATGTCTTTTATCGTATTTTCATGTATGTTATCTACTTTGGAGGAATTATCTTTTTTATCTAAAAAGCAACTGATTTTTAAGATTCAAATCATCAGGACTTGCATTCATCAATAAAATAGCCAAACTTTGTATTTGCATCATATATAAAAGACGTGGATAGTTTAACATAAAATTCTTATATTGTTTGCAATAGATGAACCAAAAAATTAGAATGAAAATTAAAAAACCGAAATTATAAAAAAAATGAAAAAGTAGGTTATGGTTGATCAAATCACATCCAACAATCCATGTTCAATAGGAATGATAATAAATATGATATATCTTTTGGTCATTTGTATTCTTCACACAAGTCCTCAATAATAGCTTTTACATTGTATATTTAATGCCTGGAGTTTATTTTTTTTAACAAGTGTGATACATTTTTGACAATTTATCTTCTGCACACAACTCCTTATTAATATATTTTATATCTTACATTTGATACAACTAATACTCAATATCAATTGTAAGCTCTTATCAAAAGTATATTACTAAAAAGGAAAAAAAAAATATTAAGAGTATACATATTCCTGAAAGGAATTATCAATTCAACTTTGAGGTAGAAAAATTATCGTCTAACTATATATGGTCAAAGCCACATTGGAATATATTATCCAATAGAAAAATTATACAAACATTTTTCTTCAAACAATGAGAAAACAAATGATAAGAATTGAAGAAAAAAATTGAGCAAATTCCTTGCCCAAAATATCTTATTCCAAAATCTATTATGGTTAAACCAGGAATAGGAAAATTGGTTTTATTTAAACTTATGCCTTCCCAAGGTACTGATTATAGGATTTATAAAGATAAAGAAAAATCTAGACTAATAAGTGAAATTATTAAGTGACTTAAAAGGTAAAGATTAGAAGATAAAAATGTTATTATTCTTGAAAAAGAAGAAGAATTTGAGTCTAAATCTTAGACTTCAGAAATTGAACCTGAAGATATTATTCAAGGAATTGAAAAGACATTACTATGAGAACAAAAGTTAAGAGAATGACCTTTTTATGAAATATTTAGTTTGGTCTACTGTGTTAAAAGATACAGGAGTTTGTGTAAATATTGGTGAAGTAGTCTAGTTAATAGACTAGAGATAGAAGAACGTGAATGTCTAAAAGTAATTTGTAGGGTTTCTTGACAATTTTTAGGAATTTTCTTTTCAAGTGTGGTTAGATTAAGAGTTAGTTCAACTAACAGAGTCAACTTATTAGGTAAAGAGATAAAAGCTAGCAATTTATTAGTAACAAAAGAATGAGTCTATTCTTTATATGTTACCATTCAAAAAGACTCTTTAGTAATATTTTCTCCTCTTTTTTTTTCTCTAAAAAATTCTCTAGATAAGAAGACAAGTAAAGAATTATATTCTTTCTTAATGAATTTGACATTAAAATCAAAATTTAAAATTAAAGCTTGCCATATGACAAAAATTCGTTTGGAAACTAAATTTTTAATTTCTTTTTCTGAATCAAAATTTGCAGATTTGCAATTAATCTGTAATTAAAACTTTTCGTTGAAAACATCATCTTAAAAAACAATAACAAAATCTCCTTTTCAATAGTTGACTAATTTACTTGTGAGATGAGTTTTGAAATTTAAAGTTTTTTATTATGTAGATCTAGAATTGTCAAACATTAACTCAATCTCATAACTCTTTTCGAATCTTGTCAAAAAAATCCTCACTCAAATTAGACCCAAACTTGAAATAATTTGAAAAATTAGGGTCAAATTTGACAAGCCTGTGACTTTTGCAACTTGACTTTTCTTTTTTTTTTTTTTTCTCACAAGAACAAAAAGAGTGAAATAAAAGCATAATACTTTCTTTATGAGAACCTTGGTATATCAAGTATAAGGATCACTTATTAGATAGCAAAGGAAACAAATTATTCTCATTATTCTCATAAATCACAGACAAAGAGGTGGCAAAGGAAACAAATTCCAAAAATTTCGCCAATTCTGGGACGAAAGGTATTCCCGTAAATTATTCTCATTATTTGGCTGATGTGACTAGCTTGGATACATAAACCCCAAATACCCCTAGTGAGAATATGTGTTTCGACCTAGCTCATGTCTCAAAACCCAATGCTCTTATGAACACGAGGCCTACCTCCCAAAACTGTTTATCTGGATTAGATGGCAAGGCCATAGAATCCGTAACCCAGAACACTACAGCCGATGAGTTTGTGTCGTTAAGTCAGAAGAAGTTCAAACGTGTTACTCGAGCTAGGGGTTCCTTTAAACAAGGACAATATGCTGAGCTGGTTGGTAAAAGAAAACAAAATAAGAACTCATAGAGTGACCAAGAATGTTTACTCGAGGGAAGCTCAAAGAAAGCAAAGACTTCTTCCCCTGTTCTTCAGCACAATAAATCGTTTTTTTCAAAGGCGGGGACTGCTCAACAGCCTCGCTGAGAGCCATGAATTGTTTGAGCTGGAATTGTCGTGGGCTTGGGAACCTGTGAGCAATTCAGAGATTTAAAAAGTTGTTACAACTTGAAGCTCCCACCATATTGTTCCTTATGGAGACCAGGTTGAAAGCTTTTGAGATGGACAAAAATCAAACAGTAAGTTCATTTTCCAAATGGAATTTTTGTAGACTGTGAAGGTTCTGGACGACAAAGAAGTGGGGGTCTAGCTTTGTTCTAGAAAGATAATGTCTCTGTAAGCCTCAAATCCTTTTCACTGCACCATATTGACTCCAGTGTTGCTGATTCAATGCAGAATTTAGAATGGAGATTTACCGATTTTTATGCATGGCCTACGGATGAGGAAAAGCATCTATCCTGAGATCTATTGCACACCCTTCGCCTCTCACAATGTTTGCCATGGTTATGTTGCGGGGATTTTATTGAAATCCTTTCTTCGAGTGAGAAACGGGGAGGTAGACCAAGACCAGGACATTATATGATGGATTTCCAAAGAGCTGTGGAAGAGTGTCAGTTAGAGGATTTAGATTACACTGGCCGAGCCTTTACGTGGTCTAATGGTCGAGGCGGAATAGAAAATATTTTGGAAAGGTTGGACTAAGCTTTTGTAACACGGGATCTCTTAAGCTTATTTCCAGTTTGCAGAGTTCAAAATCTTCCACATTTTGGCTCATACCATAATCCCATTATGATTTATTTACTTCCAGCAAACTATAAAGATACTGTGAAGAAAAAAATGTTTAGGTTTAAGTGGATGTGGGATAGAGACCCAACATGTGCACAAGTTGTTGAAAAGGCTTGGAAGGAGGCTTTGTCAAGTAGGTCTACGCTGGATTTTCCTAGAATTACACATGTGTGCAGTCGGCCTCTCAAGAGGTGGGAGAAGGAATTCTTTGGTAATGTCAATCAGCAAATTCGAGATTTGAGGCAAAAAAGGCTAAATTGGAAAAACGGGCCCCTTCAGATGTGACTTTCCAAGCTATTAAAGAACTACAACGAGAAATTGATGAACTACTAAAGAAAGAGGAAATAATGTGGTAGCAGCATTCCCATGTGTCATGGCTCAGAGAGGGGGATTATAATACTTCCTTCTTTCATGCTAAGGCTACTAGTCGAAAAAGAAGAAATTTCATTCGCCAAATCATGAATGAGGAGGGACAATGGTTCAGGTCGGATGAGAAGGTGGGTCAAGCCTTAACTGATCAATTTGCAATTTTATACATGTCACAAGGCACTTTGAATGAGCACGTGGTTCTTGAATGTGTTTGGCCAATGGTGATGGAACCGATGAATGATCAATTAACAACATTGTTCACTTATGAAGAGGTTTTCCAAGCATTGCACCAAATTAACCCCCATAAAGCTCCAGGACCAGATGGCTTTCCCGCATATTTCTTTCAGAAACACTGGCAAATAGTGGGGGAGACAGTTGTGGCTAAAGCTCTAGACATCCTTAACAACCAAGGGGATCCAGCATCAATCAATCATACACACCTCTGCTTGATTCCTAAGGTAAATTCTCTGAATCGATGTTCTGAGTTTCGGCCAATTAGTTTGTGTAACGTCATTTATAAAGTTGTCTCAAAAGCCATGGCGAACCGTTTAAAATTCTTGCTTCCCCAGATTATTTCTGAGACTCAGTATGCTTTTGTACCGAGAAGGCATATTACTGATAATGCCTTTGTGGCTTATGAAATTTTTCATTAGATGAAAAATAAATATTCTGGGAAGAGAGGATATATGGCCTTAAAGCTTGACATGAGCAAAGCATATGATCGCGTGGAATGGAACTTCCTAGAAAAAATTATGCTACGAATGGGATTTGCTGAAAGGTGGGTACAGCTTGTCATTAGATGTGTATCATCAATCTCATACTCAGTGGTGGTAAATTCCACACCACGGTCTATTTTTCGCCCCTCCTATGGTCTCAAACAAGGTGACCCCATATCTCCATACCTGTTCATTCTATGTGCAGAAGGTTTGTCTTCCTTACTTATGGATGCTGCCACTAAAGGTGAAATTCATGGCATTAAAATTTGTCACAGAGTCCCAAATATTACCCATTTGTTTTTGTGCTGATGATAGCTTGATATTCTCCTCTGTTACAATGGTGGAAGCTGAAAGACTAAATAACATTTTGAGCTTGTATGAACAAGCCTATGGACAAAAGGTGAATATGAGCAAAATAGAACTGTCCTTCAGTCATAATGTCGATGATGAAGTGAGAAATTCTATTCAAGAATGTTTGGGGATTGTGGCTGTTCAATCCCACCAAAAGTATTTGGGGATGCCAATGAGTGTAAGTTTTTCTAAAAAACAAGCCTTCAACCAAGTGTTGGATAGGGTATGCAAGCGTGTAGCCGGGTGGGAAGAGAAAAAATTGTCACGGGCTGGGAAAGAAGTACTCGTAAAATCTGTTCTTCAATCTATACCTACATATTTAATGAGCTACTTCCTGTTACCAAAAACGCCCTGTGAAGATATTGCTATCCTGGTAAACAGATTTTGGTGGGGCAGTTCTGAGACTAATTGAAAAATCCATTAGCTATCATGGGACAGAATGACAACTTCAAAATTAGTGGGGGGTCTGGGCTACTGAGATTTCAGAGAATTTAATTTAGCCATGCTTGGTAAGCAGGCTTGGAGACTTGTTTCACACCCCCAGTCGTTATTCGCAAGAATATTGCAAACCCGGTACTACTATGGTAAATCCTTTTTGCATGCAGAGCTAGGTATTAATTTGAGCTATACTTGGCGAAGTATCATGGGTGCAAGGCCTTTGCTGCTCCCTAGCAAGTAGGGAATGGTGAAACACTTAGAATCTGGTCTGATCCCTGGCTTCCAGATCAGAATGGTTTTTGAGTTTGATCCCCCAGGCGGGAAACTGAGGCAATGTTTGTATCCTCCTTAATTGATCGGGACACCAAGCATTGGAGGATGGGGCTAGTGGACCAATTGTTCATGCCATCTGAAGCAACTCAAATTATCTCAATCCCAATTAGTTACAGAGCTACGGAGGATAGATTGATTTGGCACTATAGTCAGGATGGAACTTATTCAGTTAAATCGGCCTATGCACCGGCGAAGGCCAAGAGCCTAAATAATCAAATTGGTGCATCTTCTTCAAATGGTGGTAGGCTATGGAAAAAGCTTTGGGCATGCAAAATTCCAAACAAAATTAAGCATTTCATTTGGAGAGCTTTAAAGGGTGTATTGCCAGTGAATGAGGGTTTGCAGGGTTGTGGTGTCCAAGTCCCTACAAAATGCATTTTTTGTGGTATTGGTGTTGAATTGGTCACTCATGCGTTGCTTAACTGTGAACGGTCTATGAAAATATGGTTTCTTAGCCCTTTGTGAGTCCGTTTAAATATGGTTGAACAATTGTCTTTTGAGGACTGGTTCTGGCGGATATTAGAGCATGCAAACTCTGTTGCTGTTGAAATGGTGTGTATGTTTGCATGGTCTATCTGGAACTCAAGGAATTATCATATTTACGAGGGTGAGTGTCGGTCACCTGCACAGGTAATTACAACTGTCCTTGACCTTTTGGATGATTATAAAAGGGAGACAGGAGTGCAAAGTTCAGCGAGAATAGGATTGTCGCAGGCTAATTGGCAACCACCGACAGTGGGGTATTTCAAGATAGACACTGATATTGCTTGGAGTAATGAAGGGATCGGCATGGGGGTGATTTGTAGAGATGACAAGGGCTCACCTGTATTCTTGGTGGCTAAATATTTGCCAGGCAGATATGTTGTGGAGATAGCTCATGGCAATAAGAGAGGCAGTGAAAGAGGCAACTGAGAGGCCTTTGGCTAAGGTTGTGGTGGAATCAGATAGTAGTCAGGCAGTTCATAGTATCCATTGCAGACAACAGTGTTGGATAGCTATGGGAATTCTGGCAGGAGATATCAAGGCTATGGCGCTGTCATTCTTTTCCTTCATGGTCGCATATTCGGAGCGTCGCACAAATGCTGCTGCACACGCAATTGCAAAGTTGGCTATTGCTCATCCGACTGAGACATTGTCTTCAATTTTTTGCTTAAATTATGTTTTTGATCTGATTAGAAACGAAACGTTTTTCCTATGACTAATATTATGTCCTTCTCTTTCTCAAAAAAAAAAAAAGTATAAGGATCACTTAGACAACCATCACATGAGCACTTTCACAGATAGACAAGTAATTTTCTTTTGAAAATTCTCATAATGAGTCAATTAATGAAATTATTTATCTAACAAGCACCCCCAAGTTTTTCAAGTATCTACATATTTTAGTGTATGACTATTTTGTTCATAAAAAAGGAATATTATATGTGCGTGTGCAAGTCTCACGACTTTATTGATATCCAATCTTAATAGCATAATAAATGTGAATAATACTTATATATAATAAGTATATCATAATTTTAATCCAATTATAATTTTTTTTTTACCAAATATGTTTGTCTTGAAGAATTTATCATTTAAGATTATCGATAATAATATTATGCATGTAAACAATACTAAAAATAAATAATGCTTTTATTAATAAAATTGTATGCATGAAATATTTAATGTCTATATAAATATTAACCAACCCATTTGTTACCTAAGTATAAACTAACAACGGCTTCTCCTTAATTTAAAAAAAAAATATTAATATTAATAAAATTGATTTGAATTCTAAAAATATTAGTAAATCTATTTTTTTAAAAATACTTTTAAATTAACTAGAGTGACAACCATAACTAAAAATTCTCTCATTCAATTTTAATTTCATATTATTTTTCAAACTCAATTAGAAGCCTAAAAAAAAAAATTAACTAGAGTAATTTTAGCCCTCAATTCCTTTTTATTAGGACCACGACGTCAGTCCAGTTACATGCAAATGTTTAATAACATGCATTTAGATTATAGAAACTAATCTAAGATAGAAAACGGGGAGAGATAGGCTTAACTTCATTTTAAGTAGAACTAGTTAGCTCTAGGAATAGTTAATTTAGACTAAAGCCCTAATCTAGCTCAAATCAGACTAAACGTGACCAACGAAAGCTAATTAGGGTTAAACAGCCATTAATCAGAATTACTTAGGACTTAAGTAAAATTTGTGGACCTTAATTGCAATTAATTTTAATTGTGATTAATTGATGCTAAATAAAATTTATAAAACCCTAAAAACCCTGATTGGGGACAAATTGGAATTGATTAAACTAATTAAAATTCAATAAAAGCAAAATGATACATAGGTGGTTAATTTACAAAAAATAATGATTTAATATTTGATATAAATAAAAAATAGATTAAATAATAATATAATATTATTGAAAAATATAAAATCGTTAAAACGCAAGGTCGGCTGTGTTTGTTCAAGAAAGAAAGACAGAGAGCAAGAGAGATGGGGAGAGAGAGACACAGAGAGAGAACGAAGGTGAGAGAAGCGAAAAAAAAGAGAAATAAATCAAAAAAATAAACAGAGCGCTCATCAAAGATCAGCTCATTGAGCTTGACAAACTAACATAGCTTGTGACTGGTGTTTTCAACTATCATTTCAAGTTTTTATTTTCTTTTAATTTCAAAAGTTGAATTTTTTTTAGTTTATTTTGATGTCCTTTCACTTTGTTTGATTGTTAATTCATGTCTTTTGATGTTTGGAGCTTTTGTTTGTGAATTTTAATTGAATTTTGATTGCATAAAAGATAGAAAAACCGAGAGAGGGAGAGAGAGGGGTTCAGCCATGGAGAGAGAGAGAGAGAGAGAGAGAGTTTGTTTGAATGATTTGCTTGTGTTTTGATGCTTGGCCTACTTATTTGTGAGCCTTAATCGACTTTTTGTAGCTTAAAATGAAAGAAAAATCAAGAGAGAGAGGGCGAGAGGTTTGTTTTGATTGATTTATTTTCTATTTTGAGGCTTGGTATTCATGTTTGTGAGCCTTGATTGATTTTTGGTAGCTTAAAACAGAAGAAAATGGGAGAGAGAGAGAGAGAGAGAGGGAGTGTTTAAAGGGAATTTGATGAGTTGGGGAGCAAGTTAAAGGAAAGAGTTTTCAAAAACCTAGTTTGATAGGTTAATTGAAGCTTGGGGTGCAAGGAACTGAGAGAAAGAGAGAGGGGGTATTCGGCCAAGGTAAGGGGAAGGGAGAGAGGTTTTGAGGCTTTGATTTTTGACTTTTTGTGTTGCAAGTAACCTTAGACATGAAAACCCTAGGCTAGAGACAGAAAAACAACTAACGAGTTAGAATTGAGCTAGAGTCGAAGAGAGGGAGAGGAGAGAGACTCTCAGCCCATAGAGAAACAGGAGAGAGAAATTGAGTTTGGAGCTAATTTGGTTAATCATCCGTTAATTACCTAATTTGGACACAAACGATGCTTAATCAGGTTTAATTTGCAAAAACTTGTTAAAATGAAAATTTTAAATAAGTTAGGGACTAAACCGAAAAGTTTAGTTAATATGAGGACTTAATTGATAACGTGATGAACTTGGAAGGGTAAATTGGTAATTTGGAGTAAAAAGATGAGATAGTGGCAAAATCATAATTTCGAAAAAGTTTGAGGGCTAAATTGTAAATAAGGGAAAGGTTTGAGAATAAAACCATAAATTAGGAAAAAGGTTCAAACGACATTAAAAGCCAAGTTGCTTGCCCTCTCCCGCAAGAAACAGTCGTTGGACCCCGATAGCCAAGCACGGGTGCCATAGAGCTGGTGAATTGTTTGATGTTTTATGTGTTTAGATAGAATTCTATATCATTGTACATATTCATAAATGCATGTATACTTAATGGAGCATGTACACGCATGCACGAATAATGGTTGCATTAGAATGAGAAACAAAGTTGCGAGAAAATTAAATTTACGTGAATGTTTTTAAGCATGAAAATGTTTTCATCAGGACTTGGCATGTGATACAAGGCCTAGGCTTTATAAAAATGTTTCTAACCAATTGGTAATAGATGATGGTTCCAGTACAACTAAGTCAGGTTTGGCTCTAGTGTGGTAGCTGATGCAATTTTGGTACCACTAGATAAGAGTCAAATTGGCCAAATGAAAAGTTAATATACACCATATGAAAAGTTAATATACACCTTGATTTTGGTGAACATGCATCTTCATTCATGAAAAGTGATGAAATTATTTTATATTGATGATAAAGTAAACAAACCCTAGGTCACTTGCTTGACAATCCAGTAAAAAAATGAGAAACATCATGAAAGGTAAGATTCAAGAATGTGTAAGATCACGAGGATCAATAAAAAGGAAAAGATATTGGATTGTTCTTGTGAGTGACATATGCATTTCATGTTTTATGACATGTTCATCGCATTCATGCATAGCACCATTTACTAAGTATTATTTGTACTCACCCACCTGGTGATGACAGGTAATGGTCTAGCTAGTGATCATCATGTTGCCCCAGACTCAAGGTATGAGATCTATAATCTTTGAATCAAATAGTGACCTATTGCTACACGTTGTAGATGCCAGTTACACTATGGTTCGTAGAGATGACCCTCAAGATGACTAAACGATTGCACTTTCCTCGTCCAATCGACTAAGCATGCGACCGTATTGTAGATATATACAGAGGGTCGTGTGAGGGCAAGCCAGACAATAATAACAAAGGACCATTAAGACCTGAGGGTCAAGCATGGTAGTTTGTATAAAATAGATGTCAGGAGTCTTCCAGTTAATAACTGTAGGAGCAGCTACTCCCCTCACCCCAATGTAACCTATTTCCAGTTTGTACAAAGAGTTTAGTGTGTTGTATATAATAAAAAATGTGTTTCTTTTTGTATAAACCCGAGTCCAACTAAATATTGATATACTAAGAATAATTAATGTAAATAAAAATTAATATGGTAACAAAATGAGAAAGATAAAGTATAGCCAAAGAGATTCGGGCAATGACTTTAAAGTAATTTGACTTTCGTTCATGATAATGCCTACCCGACTAAACGGTGAGTCGGGCGATAAAGATCCCAGCACCACTTAACTAAGTCCTTAGGAGTTAGAAACTATTTGGAGATTGGGTAATAGGGTACATCAGCAGCACATTGACTTTTTCGGCGCCATCGACGCTAGATGTGCTTTGGGACATGACAATAATTAACATTGTCAATAATCCAAATCATTTTTAATTTTAATTTCACTCAACTAATTACTTATAAAAGTAAACTTAATTTAATTGATTTTTATTTGAAAATGTTTTAATCAATCTAAAAAAATCATATTTTATTATTTTAATATTGTCTATTAGATATCCAAAATTTGCCTGCTCCAATGCCCAAACCTATCAATTAAATTTTCATCAGTAGAAAGGAGGTAGAGTTGTTTATTTCTCACCGTGAAACTAGTTGGATGTATCAGGTAATTAAGGACAAAATGTCGAAACTACTATCCTTCCTCCCGCATGCCAGCAAGTATTTTCATCATCTTTTTTCCATATCATTTATTAGTGTGTAGAATTGGTGTTTCAATTGGCATTTTAAATAAAATAAAATTGATAGTGTTTGGACAAAATTTATAATATTTGTTATGAAAAAATTATAATTTTTAATTTTTGTTGGTAAAATTAGCAATCTTGTTATTAAAATTATCAGTTTTATTGTATTTGAAATATTAATCTGAACACAAAAATTCTGTACATATATTTATGTTCATCTTGCAAATGGCATGCAAGGGAAAGGATAAAAATATGTTTCGAAACTCCTCCTCCACACTATTTCCATATCATTTTTCTCTAAACTTTTTCTATTTTGCCTTTATCCTTCATTCACTTACATATAAAGAGACAAAACATGATGTGGTGAAATGTCCGACTAAGATCATATTTGGTTCAATCACCTTAATTATCACTTCGCACGCAGGGTGCTGGTACGGACTCGAATTGGGGAGCCGAATTTTGCAGCTCTAAGTTAAATAAGAAATGCAATTGCCACTTAATAAAGTGTAACTATATATTGATAAAATGTGAATCAGAAAAATAAAAAATTGAATCTAAAATCTAAAACTAAATAGATGTTATCTTATAACTTAAAGTACCGATCTCACATATTATGTACTAAAAAAAAATTTCTCAAAAAAAAAATTTTCAAAAATAACAATTTTTATTTAAAGTATCAAAACAGTTGCACTTTGAAACATAAGTTTGGTTCTCTCATTTGACTGACCAGTTTGAATCCAAACATTTTCTCTTGCGGGTAATGACAACAATTATTATTTGTTTTACTAAACACTGATGTTTTTTCTTTCAGCTATTAACTTTTGACCATCAAATTTTAGCTATCAGCTATTATTTTTAAGTCGCCAATTAATTTCAAAAGCCAAAGCAAATAGACCCTAAATGTGTGTCCCCAAAATGTGTGTGCCCATTTTTCTGATTGATCAAGTAATACCGTTTTTATGTTTTGCTAAATAAGATTAACCGTTATTCACTGCAATGAGTTTATTACCATCAACGTAACTTTTGTTGGGTTTTTCATGTCATAATAATCTACGCTTACATGCATAAAGGTGCAAATTGTTATAATGCTAAATGCGTCACCCCCGTTGGTGTAACTTCCTGCCATTAAAACAGCTAATGTAAAGGGCGCTTAGATAGTACACTCGTTGGAGCTGCAGACTTTGTACATGCTTCCGCGTAGGTGCGTCAAAAATCGATCCAACCCAATAACCGATGTGAACCTCTCCAAAGAAAATTGTTTGAATCTAACTCGAAAATGACATAACCAGCAAGACCGAATCCAAAGTAACTCGAATTCGAACCTGTTCAAACCCGACCCAAAACAATATCAATATATATATATATATATATATATTTTTTTTTTTTTTTTTGAAAAACAAGACATAATTTTATTCAGTCACTGGAAACTGCAAGCCTTACATCATTGCCAATAACATCGAAAATCCAAACATTCTCACCAATATTAGCGAGATTGAGCTGTGCTAGCTCGGGCCTCTACATATGGACTCGTGTAGTTCTGCTCATATGTTGAGCATAAATACTAACAAAAAGTAGTGGATAAAGCCTAGACGTCTGCAGCAATTATAACCCCAAAATGGAACTTTCACAATATTCTGAAAAATATACATTTTCTTCTTCTTCTTTTCTTTTTATTTATTTATTTATTTATTGGAACAAACTTGATCCTTAAGTTTTTGTGAGTGTTTTACATTGCTTTGTGGTAGACTGCCAAAGCTTTCCGATTAATAATGTCTTAAAATCAGAACGTAGAGGTGTCAAACACGTGGGTGGGTTGGGTCGTGTTGATTAGGTCACTTTGAATTCGAATCATTTGAGAGCATTTAGGGATATTAATTGTGTGCATATTAACGTATTTGGACCTAAAATTTACTCTATTAGTTAGTTTATGCATCTAACCAAAAATTGTAATACTCCAACCCAACACAGAGAAATTAAACGAAAGGGAGCAACTAGCGGCGGTTTGGGAGCTTTTCACTTATTGAAAGTGCAAGTATTGGATGAACCTAGAGGTGTCAAATGCATAGATTGGGTCAGGTTTCGATTAGATAACTTTGAATTTAAGTAATTTTAGGTTGGGTTACTTGTGGGTCATATCACGTTTGAGTCGAGTGCAGGTTCGGATCACTCAAATTCGGGTCAACCAGCAAGTCGACATATTACTATGCTTATTGTTCAAAAGTAATTTTCTTTTTTCACTAATTTTTTATTTTATTATCCATTCAAATATGTAAATTATATTATTATTTATATACATGTTATATTGCATATAAAATTATTTATTATAGTTATTACTTGTATATACAAATTATATATATTATTATATTATTTTAGGTGAAATCATTTATTTTGAATTATTTTGTATATTAATTTGTATTAAAATTATAGAGTATATTATACAAATTATGTATATTTATATTTTTATATCATTTTTATACAAATATGTTTGTGTGTGTGTGTATATATATATTATGGATAAAATTTTTAAACTACTATAAATTTTAACAAAAGTTGAAGATAGATAATTATATAAAACAAATAATCTAATGTCAATATAAAATAATTAAATATATGTAGAAAATAATATTTAGCGTACGAGACTCTTACATTTGCAGAGTTTAAGAAAATGCTTGATATAGGTAACTTTACTCTTATTTTCATAAAGAGGATATTTTTATGATTCAAACTTGCGACTATCATGTTATAATAAAATAATATTTTCGTTACACTAAGACTTACCATTCAAAACAATTTTGTATGTGCAATAATTAAAATTGTATAAATTAAATATGTATGTTTCTATAATATATACAAATGAAATAGTGTACATATGTAATGTGTATTCAGTTGTAATATATATAAATAAAGAATAAGTAAAAATATGAGAAAATAATAAATAATATTTTTTTAAGAATATTAATTTCAAAAATAAAAATCATATCTTTCAAGTCATGTCATTTCAAGTTATGTTATTTTTTAGTTACACAGCATTAGAATTGAGTTCAGCTCCAATTTTATTGAGTGAGTTTGAGTCAACTTGTCGGATTGGTCGAATTTGACGCCCTATACCCATGACAAAGTGGCCACTCCCCCACGCATTAGTATTGAATACATGCCAGTTTTGGTTTCTTTTCCAATGTCTTTTTATAAAAGACTCGTTGGGACAAACGATAAAGGTATTTACAAATGCTTCTCTGCTGTCCATGATCACCATTGCTCTTAAAATTATTTTGATAATTTGCGTGCAAAGGAAACAGAAAAGGCAAAAGACATAATTTCGACCTTGAGTTCACCCAAATGTTATTCAGTTGCTGTCAGTCGACAGCACAGCAAAAAGATTCCTTAGATGAAATTAAAAAAAAAAGAGAGATGGACGCATTCACTTTGTCTCCTCCAAAATATAGATGTAAATTGCATTCTTACAATAATTAACTGCACATTAATAGTATTTGTTATTAACTATGATCTTATATGAAAAATTTTAAAATATACAACTAACCATCATAATAATATAAATGTATAAACTTATTTGTGAGAGAGACGTGCCAAATTGACTTGCCTAATTTTACCAAATACAAAAGTTCAAAGATTCAAGGTGAATATGCGTGGTTGTGTGCTCTGTTTTAATTTTATCATTATTTTGTTCTACTTACTTTTTCGGCAAAAGCCAAAAGAAAATAAAGCTAGAGAGCAAAGACTTTACGGCCAGACATGGTGGAGGAAAAAGTTGGATGGCGAGGGGCGCGGAGTCGCGTGGGCGATTTGTCCATTTTAACAGAGTTTTTCAAGGTTGCAAAGATGAGAATAATTGTTAAAGATTAGATTTTTGATACATTTTATTTTAAATTTGAATTATGTTAGATTTTTTTTAATTTTTTTTATGAATAAATAACACGTAAATTTTATTAGACATTCTTAATAATCTGTAAAAATTTCTTAATCTTAGAATATAGGTATGTTCCCTACTTTTAAATTTTTGCGAACCAATAAAAAAAAGGGAGTTTTTTAAACGAGGAGAAAATTTGCCAGAAAAGCAAAAGTATAAAATTATTATTAGCTTTTTAAAAGATTTTATGCTTTTGATAAAGACACCGCGCCAAAAGCCTTTCTTATGCTTTTAAAGCCTGCCACCTCCACCTTTCTTTATACTCTATGCGGTTCCACTGTTGTTGTGAGAATGCTTAGTTGCTTACTTTTTTTTCTTTTTTTTTCATTAAAGGTTCATTGTAACATAAATTATGTAACAAAGATAATTTTTTTCATTCACATAAATTGGATGCTTAGAATCAAAACTTAATACTTGGAAAATAAAATTTTAATTTTTTAATTACTGTAATGTTTCCTAAAAGACCATATGCTTATTGTTCGATTGGTCTATGAATTTTTAAAATTTATCAATTTGAGTTGTGAACACTCAAATTTTGACAAATTGAGCCACTACCCAAATTTTTTCAGAGTTAGCTTTCCTTCTTCCAATCATTCAAAAAAAAAATACATTCATATTTTATTAAATATTTTTAAAGTAAAATTTATTTTCAAAATATGTCTTACATAATTCCTTCCAAATTAGTATAATGAAATTTGATGTGATTCAAGATATAAAAAATGTGACAAATGACGAAAACTTTAAAAATTCACAAACAAAATTGACGATAAAAAATTCTATGTGTCTAAATACTCTTTCTTTTGACGCAAAATTATTTTTACCGAGTCAAAAGGAAGATCTTAATGTATGTCCTATAGATTTTGATAAGCGAAAAGGTTCATCGCATGCAAGAGTAAACTACCAAAAAAAAGGCCTGGTTTGGTAGCTTTTTTTTGTCAAAAGAAATGGGAAAATAGGGCCGCTACCCAAAGTCTTTAGAAAGATTGCATCTGTTTTTTGGTTAATTTATTTTAATTAGAATTTGAACTCAAAACTTTTAGTTTTAAAGATGACTTAATTGATCTCTATATCATTGTTACACGATAAGCAGGTCCGCAAACTAAGAATATTGAAAGAGTAAAATCCATGGGCCTAGTAAGGGAATTGAGCCCTAGTAAGGGAATTGAGCCACTCTCATAAATGTGCATAACGAAGATCTTGATGTATATCTTTTTTTTCACCAGAAAACTTGATGTATATCTTACAGATTTGGATTAGTGAAAATGCATGCAAGAGTAAACTTATGAAAAAGTTTTCTTTTGGTAGCTTTTTTTCGTTAAAAGAAATGAGGAAACATGGTAATCAGAGTTCCATGGAGAAAGATTGTACCTTTTTGTTTTTTTTTTAATTGATTATTTTAAATTGAGATTCGAAATCAAGACTTTTAACTTTAAAAACGATTCAATTGAGTCATTGCTCATTACTATACAATAATCAAACAATAAATTAAATCTATTGAAAGAGTAAATTTTGTAGACCTAATAAAAGAGTTGAGTCACTTTCATAAATGTATATGTGTAAGACTTGCATTTATCTCCCACTAAACGTCTTAAAGGAGAATCCAACTCATAACCTTACACAGAACAACAGATCTTCTTTGCCATGAGTCCAAAATATGGGTGGTGGTTTAGTAGCTTTTTATTAAAATGGAGAAATTGCTTAATATACAACAATTTTTTTAGTAATTGCCTCAGTCGGAGGAGGAGCGATATTTCGATCCAACTTGCCCTGTAAGGTTATTTGGACGGCCACTGGGCTGATGCGGTTGAATATATAACATTTGTCGATTATTCTTGGAAACACGCACATTAGCATTTAGCACTAAAAATGCGGTCGAGCTAATGCAACGGACAATGCGTGGTTTGGTGAGCCATCGCTAGTTTTTGCACGTATTTTCAAATATTTTGTACGCTAATTATTGTAATTTCTTAATAAATTTTTAATTTTGACAATCTCTATATATCATATATGTAGATATTCATTATTACAATTCATAGTGGCATCTCTAGTGAATTCTAATTTATGGTGAAACTCAGAGCAAGCTGCAAGTATATATATATTTTTTATTAAGAGATTATTGAAATTGTAAGTTATATAGTATCATAATTCTACTTATTTTTATAAATTTAATATTTCCTTTTAAGATTATATTTTGAAACATTGAAAATATAAATATAAATTTTTAATTATCGGAATGCTCCATTAAAATCTGATAACCGATCTACGCATAAATGTATTATTGCCTTTTTCTTTTTTTTCTTTTAATTAAGTATCATTACCCGCTGCGGTTCCATACATCCATGTGACCGGGGTCATCGAACACATTTTTTTTTTTATCTTCCCCCCTCCCCCTGGCCCACAAGGCCCCATATCTCAACAACTTTTCTGTTGAACTCTATAAGTTGCCATCGCTTTGCATATATGACAACAAACGAAGCGAATGGAAAAACTCTGAAATTTATTTACGACAGGCCCAGCCAATCCATAAGGTAGAAGTCCCTGCACTTTTGTCTCGGCTGGCCTGGATGACCTGGAGTTCATCATCGACCAGGGCTGGCGACTACTGTTGGTTTTCACTTCACATCTTAAGGTATTCTGAACCAACTTCCATTCAGACTTTCTCCACTGGAATAGTTTTTGTTTGGTAATCCAATGTTTGATTCTCCACGAATTTTGCAGTTTATAGATTAGTTCTAGGCACAACACATATGACATTTACCGGAGTGGCCGCTTGCTGCTGCTGAAGAAAATTTGGCAACTTTCGAGGTAGGTGTAGTTCACTACTTGTTGTGTGCTCCTATCAGTCTGCTTCCTGTTCATCTACCTGTTTTTTTTTAGCTGAGATGCATTAATGACGAAGAGAGGATCGCTCTTTTCTTGAAATTTGGATCGTTAAATTCCTTGATTAAATTGTATTCGCATAGGCAGCATATGTAATATAACAACTTCTTTCTACAACAAGAGGTATCCAGAGACCTCTCGTGTATCTGTTTAGTGGACATAACAGTGAATTGGGTCACTTAATTCGCCTGGAATTTGAGGAAAATTGTTCATCTTTTGATTTTCTCAAAGCACAAAGATATTGAGGTACAGCATATTATGGGGTTGAAATTAATTGACTCAGCTGGCAATATGAGCAAAATTTAAGCATATGGTTGTATTTTTTTCTCAAAAAAAAAAAACTAATGTTGCAGTCAGCGTAGCAAATTCTTCCCAGTCTATTTGTAGTCACGTGGAAAGTAACAGGCACGCACGAAAAGCCCAAACAACCATAGCCTTTTCCGGTAATTCAACACTTTAAGAAGGGAAGGAGTAGGGATTTTCAATTTTTTTATCTGAAATTTTGCTTGGATTGAATTGAATGATATTTTTTATAACAAAAAAGATATATTTTTTTTGTTATAAAAAATATTATTATAATTTTAAAAAATCAAACACTTATTTTAATTTGAGTAAATATTTAAATAAAAAAATTTAAAATTCCTACTTTTATCTGTTCTTAAAACAATTAATAATGTTTGTCCGTTCCTTAATTTTGTCATTAGAAAATGTTAAAAAACCAGTCAACTATGACGGATGCGGCTCTTTGAATTTTGAATTGCACAACGTACACGGTACAACTCACTAACGAATAAACTGTCTTTGAGGATATCTAGATTTTCATCTTGGGGACTACAGTTTTTTTTTTTTTTTTTGACGAATGAAACTTTAGTTGTAAATATGAGAAAAGAGGGGTATGTAGCATGAGAATGTACGGATACATCCCAACCTCAGGCTCAACAGATTTTTTATATAAATTTTAAGAATCTTTCTCATTCAGAAAAAGTGAGTGGACTGAGAATATTGCATCTGTATTCCATGCATTGGGTCAATTTCAGAAAAATGTAGCATATCAATTTAATTAGAGGATGGCTGGCGATAGCAATTATTTCCCGCAATTGAATCGGCACTCTAACAACAACGATGTGAGCTTGTAGAAAACAATTTTTGTTTATTGTTTAATTTTTTGACAACAATTTTTTATTTTCATATTTAATATGTTAAATTTTGTAGGTTTATAGTCCAAATTTGCAAAGACACCTACACAATGTGCAGGATTCGCAAATTCTTAAAAGAGGCCAGGTTTGAATCAGTTAGCTTCATGTTCTTAATATATATGAATTTGATAACATAAATATATGTGTATATCATATATGTGTATATAGATATACATTTTTTTTTAAAAATGCATTATGAAATAAGCATTCATAGGAGCTTGAAAAAAAATTGTGTACATTCATAGGTATATAATACGGAACAGGAAATTGTGCAGATACACTACAAGTACACTTCACGACATATGCATAATTATTTGAAGGCAAATTTAATTGTATATATTTGAATGCATAGCTTTGCTTGTGTGTGTGTGTGTGTATATATATATATATATATATATATATAATTTTTACTTAAAGATATTTGAATGCATAATTTTTTGTTAGCTTTAGTTATTGTTTGTTGCTCCTTTATATCTTCAGCTGTCGTAAAAAGTAGCAATTGACTAAGCAAAATTGTTTCCATCAATTTAGTAGCTACTCGTTTGATGGTAACATAAGTCATGATAGATGGACTTTTAAGTAAGTGAAAGCAAAGGAGTGCAGAAAATTATTGAGCTTTGACTCAAAGCATAGTAAGTTTTCAATGCCAAAGAATGTTGAGTTGGATTCTTGAACTCTGAATAGGAGTGAAATCCACCTAAAAGAAAAATTATTTAAAAAAAAAAGAGTATCAAAAGAATTAAAGCTAGACAGACAAAAAGAAAATCATTTGGTTGAAATACTAAAATCATATTTGATTTTCATGATAACAAAAAAAATTGTATTAATGCATTTGTTTAAGTGTGATTACTGTAAAAGTTAAGTCAAAACAAACAAACAAATAGGAAAAGAAGCAACAAAGTTAAATCCTTCATCGATACCTTAGGCTAAATGCAGACATATTTATTTAATTAGTATATTGAGAAAGTTTGGAGAAAGCTTTTTAATGTTTGTAACTGCCACATGACAAAACTACAAATATTTCTTTTAATTTTTTACTATTTTCTAAATTATTTGAAATTTTAATATAATATAAATATGACATATATACCATTATTATTCCACTTCCTCTAATTTTTATTTTACTAATTACAGTTTAAAATGATATAAATAGGATATAAATATAATATAAATTTTTGAACGTGTTACGATTACAATTTGATGTTAATAATTGTAATTTATGATTTTTCAGTTACTATTGAGAGTTATTGATGACTGTAATTAAAAACACTCTCTCTATTTATTTTACTAATTACAGTTTATATGATATAAATATGACACAAATATGATATAAGTTTTCGAACGCTCAACAGTTACAATTGAATGCCAATAATTTCAATTCATTATTTTTTAATTACTATTGATTTATTAGAATTTATCTCATATTATATCTTTTGTATTCATGTTAATGTATTTTTAACAAATATTTACAACCTACACGATGCTTGATATCAAATTTTAGGATGAAAATAAATTGGAAGCAATGACGAAATCATTTGTAAATAGAATGAATAGAAATTATAAGGCACTGTCACTTTATTTTAGAGAGGTACGCTGGATTAAACACGCACTTGATACGTCTCGAATACGTAAAAAATTGTCTGACAAACAAATTTGAAAAAAAAATTCAGACAAGTGTGTCGAATATGGGAAGGATGTGCGTCAGACATAGTTAGAACATGTTTTGAAAAAAAAAAATTTTAAAAATCGAAAACAAATAAAAATTAATGAGACTCCTCCTACCTCTTTCTTTTTTTTTTAGGTTTTCATAAGAGGCAAGATTTATTTATTTTTTTCTGTCTTTTTTAAGTTCTATTGTTATCTTATGTTATTACCTAATATATATTATAAAATTTCAGATATATTTAAAAAATATTATAAAATTTATTTTAATAAAAAAAATTAAATTTAATCTAAAATTTAAGTTATAATTTATATTATATTTTGAAAAATAATATTTACTTAAATTTATGTGTGTATATAAATGCGGCTATATATATACACAAGTGTTCATATTGTGTTTATTTCCTATTTTTTTTTTAAGATTGAAGTGTTGTCGTATCTATGTCTGTCGTATCTGTATTGTCATGTCTATGCCCATGTAACTTTGTAAGGAAATCATTTTTCATCAAAGGAAGAGAATCGAAAAGACATTGCAAGAACAAATATAGGGAAATCGATTACAATCAATGAGGAAATCATTTGTGCATTAAAGTAAAGAAGATTTTTACTTTAATTCACTTATTACATGAGTTAAATTAAATCATTTTATTATTTCATTTTCTATACATAATTAGTTTGCATTAGTCCATATGTACATTATGCAGGCATCTCTCTCAGTTTCATTGAATTTGAAATAACCGTTGATGTTATATAGGTTCCCCATGGACCAATTTACAATATCTGCTATTGGATTCATCACTGCTGCTGGCTTGGCCTTCTGGTACCAAGATGGGCATGATGCATTAACTTATTTCCAAACCAAGACATCTGAAGAGGAGGATCTCAAGGAAAACATGGAGCGATTATTGAAGGAAATTGACTATCTCCTTGCCACAAAGGATGATGTCCAGAACAAGGTCCTTAATGCTTCCACAAATATGTTGGAAAGTTACAAGCGGTGGATTCATAGAGTGGAGGAGATTGCTAACGAAGTTTGTGCCTTACATGAAACGTATCAAAGTCGTCAATATGAGCAATTAAAATTCAGCATAAACGTCACGAAAAAGCTCGACGAAGTCATCTGTCTTCAAGGGAAGGGTGACAAATATGTATAAGTTTTTAGAGAAAATGTTTGTATGCATGTTTTTTTGTGTATCGACTGGTGTGCTGAATGTAATAAAATAAATAAAATTTGTGATAGAATTGATAATTTTTATAATAAAAAATAACAGTTTTTAATTTTTGTTGCAAAAATTATCAATCTTGTTTAAAAAATTATTAGTTTATTTCGTATTCACCACACCAATTGGCACACTAAAAATTGGTACACGTATTGGTGCTTAAGTTTTTATGTTGGATATGAGATGTTGTGACGGTGTTGCATGTGTCACATACTAGCAAGGTAGCTAGTTAGTCGAAAACATTTTGGATTCTTAGGCTGAAGTCAGTAGGTTTTGCTCAATCAAGAAAGACAATAAACTTTAGATGTTGTATGCTTAATGATGAAATCGTTCGTTTTGGATTTCTCATTCGAAGATATGAAGCTTTTTGGAGTTTTAAGTTTATTCTTAAGCGAGTTTTGTGAAAGGTGCGAACTGCAACGACCAAGCATAACAAGTGAGCTTACTATATTCTTTATGTAACTTTTCCAATAAATCAGATCATTAATGACTCAATCAAAATACCAATGAATAAAGCTTGCAATCCAAAATGAAATAAATATTAAACCAAGCAAAAAATGACACAGAAACGTATTTATCATGCATAGTATTTATTCCTATGACTTTCTTACCCCGTGGCGTACTCATCTCCAATTTTAACAAGTTTTGAGTCTTTTGAATTGTGGTTAGTTTAGAGACAATTTAGTTGGGAAATGATGATGATCATGATGATAATAATAAGTACTACAGAATTCTAAATTGTAGAGAAGTGAAAAAGAATCCACCAAAATTCATTGCGTTCCATAGATGAGTGAGGGCCGAAAACATTGTGCATTATTGCTACAATTATTAAAATCAACCATTCTTTCCACAAACATAAGGACTCTTGTTCGATCCTATAGTGTTTTATAATTGTTCTTTGCTTTCCTCTTTAAAACGCAAGAAACAAATAATTTGTATTTTTAGATTCAATTTCTGTGGATATAGCAGGGGTAATTAGGGAGTAATTCTGATTGAGAGTCAGTGAAATTTGCTTAGGCACTTTAACACAAGTAAGTTATCTGGTTTTTTTTGTTTTAATTTTCGTTTTTTTTTCAACTGCTTATAGATCCTATTGATTAAATTGTTAGAGCCTTATTGACAAAACAAATTTGTGTGCTCTGTTTTCTATAGAAGTGTTAAAATTTGACTCGACCCTGCCCAAAAAATACAACTCGAATCCGATCCAAAAACAGTTTAACCTATAATGATCCAAAAGTTTTGGGTCAAACCCGAACTGAATCTGTATGACTCGAATTTTTTTTCTTAAGAGAGCAAAAAAAAAAAAAAAGATTACAGCATATGAATCATATATTTTATGTTACAAAAGTATATATTATACTATTTTCAATATAAATCTTAATTATTAATTCTTTTCAATATATTTTGAAATTTTTTATGAATTTTTAAATTTTATTTTGAGTTTTTATAATTTTTAAAAAAAAAATTCTTGAATTATTTTTGATTATACCATTTTCTTTGATTTTAAAGATTTTTTCACAATTTTTTTTTGAATTTTTAAATTTTAAATTTTTTTAATAAAAAATGTCACGTTATTATTTCGATAATGTGACCAACTCGTGAGTTGACCTAAACCTGACTTAAAGTTGAAGTAATTAAACATAAAAAAGCTCGAAAATAACTCGACTCATAAATAACTCAACCCAAAATAATCCGAACTCGAAACAGTCTAACCAAAACCTAACCTAACAACTCATTTTGACACCTTTAATTTTCTACTAACTTGCGTCAATAATGTGGGCCTAGATGTCTATTGGTATACCTTTTTTTCTTTAAACTTCAGTAAATTTAATTTCATTCATTACTTCAAAATATCCTTGGAAATAAGAAACAAAAGTTTCAGGAGGGGTTTGGTTACCCAATCTACTGGAGAATTCCTTACCCTCGCTTTCTTAGCAAGCCAATTGGCTACAGAGTTTGCACTCCTACAAACACTATGACAGGACCCCATTGGCCTAACTATTTCAAGCTATGGAATGCCAACAATAATATGCTTTGTAAAATGATAGAACCTCCATAGGGATGACAATTTTACCCGCATTCGTTGAGGATTATCTGTACCTGCTCTGACGGGTACGAAGTCAAATCAGTTGACCGGAGAACGGGGCGGGGATCAGGGATCCCAGTATTTTTTTAGCGGGTATGGAGATGGGGATGGGTTTACCTATTCCCATCCCCATACCCTTCCCATCTCCGACTTGTTTATTTTTTTTTATTTTTTATTTAATTTTTAATCTTTATTCGTTTTTATTATTTAATGTTTACTGCATTCACTTTTCAATAACTTATATTTTACCTACTTTAAAATTATTAATGGAATTATTAAGTTATTAATGAAATTACTTTCTTTAACTAATGGTTTATTTAAAATATTGATAGTCTTGAGGTCAAGGATTCAAGTAATAACTAATTCTAATTGCAATTACGAAATTATTAATGGATACTGCAGGAATCACAATAACTTGTTGTATAAGTTCTCAACCAATAATTTGAAGGTTTGGCCCCGAATATACAAGTTAGAAAGATCATTTTTTTACTGAAAATCTTGTTTTAAAATACTATTATTTCTTTCTTTCCAAATGTGCCAGTATATAAGTGCAAAAAATATGAGAATAAATTATTTAAAAAATTAAGAACGAAGTTAAAACTCTCAATATTACAAGAAATCCAACACTATATATAGAAAATAGATAAGAAAAAATACAAAATCATGGGGTGGTGTTTTTATAATTTTTATTTATTGAATTTTTCATAATTGAGTTTTTTTTATGTGATTCATATCTTTATAAAATGTAGTTTTAAATTTTAGTATTATACAACAACTGAAATATTAAATATGATTTGTCTAAATTATTCTTCTATATTAGTATTTTCAAAAATAATGTCATTATATCAATATATAAACTTGAGCAACATAATATTAATGCTTACTTATTATAAACTTGAGTAATATAACATCTTCAAAAATAATGTCATTATATCAGTATATAAATTTGAGCAATATAACATTTTTAAAAATAGTGTCATTATTCTTCTATACATCGTGCATCAAGTTTAAGACCTTAATTTCTATTACTAATTTTTAATAAAAAAACTCGTGCATTTAAATTTTAATATTTAGATCACCTATTCATTATATTTTTAAATCACATGAGATTTGTAATATAAATAACTGGTTTATCATTGATCATGAGTATCAAGTAATTTGAATTGTAAAAATATATGACTTTTTTAATTTTTTTTTGGAAGGGGACGGGGCGGGGACTGGGATTCCCGTTCTCCGACGGGGATGGGGACGGTGATTAAAATTTCACACCGGACGGGGACGAGGACGGGGATGAGGATGAGGATAATAAATAGGTACGGGGAATGGGGGGGTCATTCCTACCCCCGACCCTCCCCATTGCCAATTCTAAACCTCCAAGGTCTAATCAGTGATCTAGTAGTTCTTACTCAAATTAAGTTATATAAAATCATAGTAATAATATCTTTTGTGGTGGAACTAGTAATTAATAATAAAATATCGGCCTCAAAATTTTATTTAAATTATTATTGGGTCCTAAATTTTATTTGAATATACAATTGAATTATATATGTTTTCTAAACTTCTAATCCACTCAGTAAAACTAAAAAATTAATTTATAATAATTCTTATTATAATTCTTTCTGCAGTTTTATTTTTGTTGAAAATATTTAAAGTTAACAATTTAAAATTATTTTAGTCAAAATATATCATATATATAATTGTTGTTTCATTCCTTTTTTGAATGATTTTCTTAGATTTGAGAGGTTCAAATACTGCTTGATTTCTATGTCAATTCAAACTGAGAACCTGACCGATTCACGGCATGAGCCAGTTCGACCGGCTAGTGTAGTTGAGTTTTGAAAATACTGATTTGAATGTGAATATGACACACACACACACACACACACACACACACATATATATATAAATTACTTTCTTTTCTCTCTTTATGCGTTTTTGTCCTTCAATACATGTAACTTTGCCTCCCTTGAAAAAAATTTCCGAACTCGTCCCTACATACTTCCTGGTAATATTATCTTCTTTCAGTTCATTTTGTGTAACCTGAGCAAAATAGATATCATGTTGCCTTGATGTTACATTGAACGATATGGTACAACATAACAAGTAGCTGCCCAAGATGAGGATGGATGTTGTGCATAAAGACGAGGATGGTTACACTTAGGTTGATATCTTGTGCTGAAAGACTTTGTAGCCGCTTTGCTTGTTGATCGAGTACCATTTTGAGCTTGCTATAAAATATCAAGGCCTGAAATACTTAGCAATCTTAGAGATTCATTAGTTAGTTCATACATGTAAGCTTCATCAATTTGCTTTAGGATGCAATGCAACTATGAAAGAATCTCTGATTTATGGAAAGTTTATGTTTATTTTATATGTTCAGATGGAGAAACAAGAAGAAAAAGAAGAAATTTGGTAAAAGAGTATTCTATGTACAGATGTACTAGAAAATTGTTCAATTCAAATCTATTGTATGATCGATATAGAAACGAGACTTACAAAACCCATGTGATATCTCAAGAAGCAAAACACATTAATTACGTTTAAATATATAAAAAATTCGACAGTTTCAATTCTAATTTTTATTAATTGTTTATATTGTCCAAAATACTACATTAATTAAAATTATAATTCTAGGATATAGTTAATTAGCATCTACTCATAATATAATTTTTTCAAAACAAAATAGTTAGTGTAAAAGCAGAATCATAGACATTCCATTTTTTAATTTGAATTAAAAAAAGCTAATCAAATAAGAAAAGAAAGAATGTAGAATTTATGATAGAATTTATCACCCGTCTCTTGCTTTGATGGCAGCCCATCGGGTTTATGTTTGTTTGAGTCATAAGTTCGAAGACTGGTGCTAACAATGAATCAATCAACACTCAAGAACTTTCTAATTGTGTAAACTGGCTTTATAAGTCCCTAATAGAAGGGGGAAAAAAAAAGTGATAAAAACATGTGAAGTGCTAAAAAGACTAAAAGGGAAAAGAAGCAAAAATTGCGGGAGCTTTCTGCAAACAACCAAAAATTTCACTTTCATAGGAACAAGGAAAGAGAAAATGCAGTAGAGTTTCAAAATCAAATCAAAAGTCTCAAATTTTTTTTGAGTTTGGTTTTAATAAAGAAAGCTCCTCCTCCTCCTCCTCCTCCTTCCACCACCAACACCGAACCAAACGCAGATTTTAATCCATTATTCCATTTTAATATTTGTAGATGTTCTCATTTGTTCGTTCTTGAGTCGTTGTCATACAGATCCAATCTAGGGTTTCCGTTTCTCAATCGATCTCCTTCTCGATCGCAACTTCTTCTCTCTGTTCTCTTGAATTTGCAAATCAATCTGGATACATAGTTTCTATTTGATACGTAGATTTAACCAAAAAAAAAAAAAAAAGAGATACAAGAATACATAAATATCGAAAATGGAGGCGATCGAGGAATTGGCGCAGCTAGCAGATTCTATGAGGCAAGCAGCTGCGGTGCTTGCCGACGAAGATGTCGATGAAACGTCGTCGTCGTCGTCGTCCTCCTCCTCCAGCAGACGCAATTCTTCGTTCCTCAACGTCGTCGCTCTCGGCAATGTCGTAAGTTCCTCCCCCCTCTCTCTGCCTCCAGATGTATGGACGGTTTGTGTATGTCGATGTGCAAGTGGTGAATTAGATGCGGGGTTATATCGAGTGGATCTGTTAGGTTTTGGATTGTGCAGGCAAATAATGATTAATGCATCTGAAAGGAATTGAATACTTCTAAGGATCTATCAATGTTGTAATATTCCGGCCAATGTGTATTTCTGACGTGTGTTCGCGTTTGGTGGTATTCTGATAGCGTTTTTCATATTCAAGGATTATAAACAGTGAAAAATGCTTGAGAAAGGTTTTTTTTTTTTTTTTTTTTTGTGTGATATTCAGAGGGGGGGTCTATATTAAAAGCATGACATTAAGAATTCCAATCCAGAAACGAAAAGGAAGCATTTTTTTTAATTTTGATTCCATAATATCATCCAGAATCTTATATTATTGGGTTGTTAGCAGGGGTTCCAGTTGAAATCTGCATTGTTTTAGTTGTGCAAGATGCGTGTGTACAGTACTGTTTTTAGGTGTCTCTATTAGAAGTAGAATATTTTCTCTTCATTCTGTGTACTTTGTTTTCTGAAAACTTTGGTGAACACCGACTGTCAATGGAGATAAGAAAAAAAGAAAAAACCAAGTGAAAATATGCTTGAATGCTCTTACCATCTTGTTTGATGCACCGTATTCTATTCAGAAATGCTTTTGGAATTATAACCTAATTTGGTTGCTTTGTGGGTTCAGTACTGCTTTGACGAGAGATGTGACAATCTCTGTGTGTGTGTGCATGTGTTTTGTTTTTTTGTTTGTTTTATTTGTAAGACTGAGTACAATGATAAGAACAAAAAATAAAAATGAGAATGCTAAACTTCCAAACTTGTGAAGATTTCATTTTTATATCATTTATTGTGGTACATGTTTTAAATTTATTGTGTTGGTTTATCAGCTGACATATGCTTATACTCTATCTTTGAACTGGTCATTCTGAATAGGGCGCTGGTAAATCTGCTGTCTTGAATAGTCTGATTGGACATCCGGTTTTGGTAAGTTGATTCAGTTTTTATCCTTGTATCTGCTGAAAATTTGATCGCACCTATTGGACTTTTGTTGACTGCATTGTTTTCTCTGGTTCAAATCTGAATGACAGCCAACTGGTGAAAATGGTGCTACTCGGGCTCCAATAAGCATCGATTTAAATACAGATGATACTTTAAGCAGCAAATCAATCATTTTACAAATTGACAACAAATCGCAACAAGTTTCTGCAAGTAATGCCACTTTCTGAATTACTATCAAATTGCTTGTAATTGTGTTTTGTTTGAAATAGTTAGTGTATGCTAATAGCACTATCAGATGCACACTATCTCACAACACGACTAGGTGGATTGATCTTATGATGGGTCTAATCACTCTTAGTCTTTCTAAATTGGCACATTATAGGTGCTCTTCGGCATTCTCTACAGGATAGGCTGAGCAAGGGTTCCTCGGGCAGAGGTCGTGATGAAATATATCTTAAACTCCGTACGAGTACAGGTGAATCTTTCCTTCCCTTTTTGCACCTAAATTCAATAGAATTTTACATTTGTTGTCTAATCAAACAAAAGGAGGGGTAATGATGAAATTTAAATCAAACTCCATAGATTTTCTATGATTGCTTGAAATCTTTCATATGTTAGGAATTGATAGGTTGGGATCCTTTAGTAGTCAACTCTTTAAGCCATTTAATGTGGTTGCTTATAATAAACCAAATTCTGGCATCCTTTCTCAACAGCTGCATGTGGTGAGATTATTTTTCTGAATTGACAAGTGGTTGGGTGTTGTTATCAATTTGGTTTACTTAGGTTTCTAGCATGTTAATAATAGAAGCAATGAGTGAGATTGATTTTTTTTAAACAATAAAACAACAAAGGGAGAAAGGAAGAGGCTTTCGGCTCGCATGTCGATGTTGTGCTCTCTAGAAAATTTACAAGAGGATCTAGGCTCTTGAATGGGGGTTAATGGTGGAGACACGTGAGGGACACAGCTATTCCTGGCTGTGTAATCTGCAGACAGTTACATCTTGCTGGTATCCACTGGAGATAAACTTTCCATGGCAACATTGTCCATTGCTCTTTCCATCTGATTGAACAACCTCTATTATCCCTCTGAGCCAGATTTTCTCATGACGGTTAAGTGGTTTCTTTTGCATCTTGCAGCAATTATTCTTTTTATTCACTGTTTCTTGTAGTTACATCTCAACTAAAAAGGCCTTCAACATTGCTATTTTTGTGTATCAGTTGGTGAGTCCCTAGTTTGGTATATAAATATGCACATGTAAAAACAGAGAAATCATGTCAGAGTTGCATGCACTCTTTTGGGTTAATAACTTCTTTTCTCCATGAATATTTATAGCTCCACCTTTGAAATTGATTGACTTGCCTGGATTGGATCAAAGAATCATGGATGATTCGCTGGTGAGTTACTTCACCTTATTCTCTTGGAAAGTTTAGCAGAAGGCTTGTCGCTGAATCCTAGTCTTCTCAGTTCCAAAGATGCTGTCTTTTTCATTCTTTTTTCCTCCTAAGCTTTTCTGATAAGTTGGTTTACTTTGTGTTCCCAGATCAGTGAATATGCTCAACACAATGATGCTATTTTATTGGTCGTTATACCTGCTGCTCAGACACCAGAGATTTCATCATCCAGAGCCCTCAGAATTGCAAAGGAATATGATGCAGAAAGTGGGTTACTGTTAAGCTTGCATGTTTTGTATTTTTGATACAGGTTTCCATAATTTATTAATAGGGAAATAAGAGTTTCTAATTTTTCTTTCCTTCTGTGCTGTTGTTCTTGACAATTATGGTTAGCATTGTCTTTTTTTACTCTTGTAGGCACCAGAACAATTGGTGTTATTAGTAAAATTGATCAAGCAGCTACAGAATCAAAAGCTCTTGCAGCTGTTCAGGCCCTCCTTTTGAATCAAGGACCACCAAAAACATCCGAAATTCCATGGGTTGCGTTGATTGGACAATCTGTCTCTATTGCTTCAGCGCAGTCAGGAAGTGCTTCATCTGAGAACTCTTTAGAAACTGCTTGGCGAGCTGAGAGTGAAAGTCTGAAATCTATACTGATGGGAGCGCCCCAGAACAAACTTGGTAGAATAGCTTTGGTGGATGCTCTTGCTGGTCAGATTCGTAACCGAATGAAACTAAGGCTTCCCAATCTCCTCTCTGGGTAACCTGCTTTTCCTGCCCCTTGAATTTTGTTTCTTTCTGTTTAATATTTTGATTTTTTTTTCCGTAATTAATCAGGTGGTTTGAAGTCTATCATTTACATTTTTTTTTGACGTTGCGGCATACAGCTGTGCTCATTGTTTCTTAGACAAGCAATTAGAAATATTGTCCCTATGGATCATTGTTAGATAGGGACAGCAATGTCCTGTCTTTATGCTTGGAATCTTTGAGCAGTTGGTCTGTCTCTAATGTCATCACATGTAATAAAACTGCAGGCTTCAGGGAAAGTCTCAAATTGTTCAGGATGAACTAGTAAAGCTTGGAGAGCAAATGGTTAGCAGTGCTGAAGGCACAAAAGCTTTAGCTTTGGAGCTCTGCCGTGAATTTGAGGACAAATTTCTCCAACATCTTGTTGGTGGTGAAGTAAGTAGTTTAAAATGGGACATTCATTTTTATTTATATGGATGCTAGAAAAACTGGTGAAAGTGACTTAAATGATATGTGTAACATATCACTATGATATTTTATAAAGCAAATTGTTATACAACAGGAAAAAATCATTGTTTTGGGGATAAACTGTAGGAAATTAAGATCACTTTATGATGAAACCACACATTGTACAAAATTCATAAATCCTCTAGAATACCTGAGAGTTTAAACGATTACATTAAACCGGCAAAGTTAATGGGGTTCTTGTAGCCTGATGAATCCTTAATTGTTACTGTTTCTGCAAGGATGTTTGAGGAATATTTAACATGCTTGGCATGTTGGGTCTGACTATGACTTAAAATAACCTATGGGCAATTGTGGCAGTTTTCTCTTTGTTTCCTGCAAGCCAAAATATTCAGATGCTGCCCTAAATTGGGCATCTAAGGTGGGATTTGATTCCTGTTTCAGTCTGCAATACAGGCATATGCTGATTCAATATTACCACTTATGTGGGATGGGGTGCCCAAATTTGAAAATTCTGCTTTTCACTCCTTTGCTGTTATAAACGCTATTCTGCATCCAAACTTGGCCTTAACTTATTTTATTGGCAGGGTAATGGTTGGAAAATTGTTGCGAGTTTTGAGGGAAACTTTCCAAATAGAATCAAGCAGCTTCCTCTAGATAGACATTTTGACCTAAACAATGTCAAAAGGGTAATAATTCATTTTTGTATCAAATTAAGTTGTGCCTTTTAATGTTTGAGGTTTTATTAAAGACATCCTTAATGTTGGTTACAGATAGTCCTTGAAGCGGATGGTTACCAACCTTACCTTATATCTCCTGAGAAAGGATTGAGGTCTTTAATAAAAGGAGTTCTAGAGCTGGCAAAGGAGCCTTCGCGTCTATGTGTAGATGAGGTAAGTTCTTCTTTTGCTCTGGATTTATATTTTCTTATCTTAGCTATGGGGCCATAATATATTTATGTCAAATAGCAGAAGAGTTCAACATAACAATGAAACGGGAATTGATGTTGAGCATGCAATGGGCATGTGATATTGTTTCATATTGATGGGATTGGCACCTTAGGGTGGTCCTCTTGTTCTTTGTGTGAACACTGAAACATGTTTAAATCACTTGTCATGTTACAAAGATCTTTCATATTCTTCATGATTGAATTATTTGTGAAGTCAAGTTCAGTAGATGTATCAAGATTATATGAATTAGGGAACACACTGTTGTACCTTTGAACGGTATGATATATGATTATTGCTATAAAGTGCCTATCATTGGTCAAACAATTATAGCTCAAAGTTATATGGTATAACTTGTTGGCAGCCCAGCACTTGTGCTCGTGTAGTCAGTATAAATAAGGATAGTGTGTATGTAATATTATATATTAATCCATCTTGAATTACTGTTTTAGCCTTGTCGATTCTGGAACAGGTCCATCGAGTTCTGGTTGATATAGTGTCCTCTGCAGCCAATGCTACCCCTGGTCTTGGAAGATATCCTCCCTTTAAGAGAGAGGTACTACTGTTCTGTAGCTGTTCTCACCTGCTTGCTTTAGTAGGATTCTTCTAAAACCATCCGTCTTAGTTGTAAATATTTTGACCAGGTTGTTGCAATAGCAAGTGCTGCACTTGATGAGTTTAAGAATGAGGCTAAAAAGATGGTGGTTGCCCTAGTTGATATGGAGCGTGCATTTGTTCCACCTCAACACTTCATCCGATTGGTGCAGAGACGGTATGCGTAAAAGTGTAGTGGGCATAGATGCTGAATGTTGTTTATCAGTTGTTGTTGTCAATTAACGTGTGCTTTTAAATGGTGAAATGTCAGCATATATTCAATTGATTAATAGCGCGTGGTGTGTCTAGCAGTGAAGTTAAAAGCGATCGCCTCCCTTGCCTAGGCGCTAAGGCGAAGCGCCGGAGGGGTTAAGCGCTTTTTGATCATGAAGCGAAGCCACTTCAAAGAGGCACTCGCTTTTATTGCTGAAGCGTGAGGCGATAAGAAGGCTAGGCGATCGCTTCCTATGTTTTCTCATCTCCCTCCCTGATTTTTGATCTCCTTTTCAATTGTTAATGAATAAATATACTATTTAGTCCTTAATTTGTTAATTGTCAGTTTATTTGATACTAGGGACAATAAAGACAATTAATTACAATTAGATAAACTTCACTTAGTTTTCATAGAGCACTTTTTTCGGCCAATTATCTTCTAGGTGGCTAGTTTACCCATAAATATTATTTTATGAATTTCTTAATTCTATTTTCTAATCCAGAAATAAAGCACCTCTCCTATATCCATTCTTATCTCTTAGTATAGTTTTGAATATTACATTGTTTGAGTTTTATTTTTTAATTTTAAGAGACACATGATATTAATATTAATATTGATATCAATATTATGAAATCATATGCAAGAATGTTTTCTAGGCACTTAAATATTTATACACTCAAATTTTAAAGACTGAAAAATTTTATAACTTATGATGTTCAATAAATTTAAAGATAATCAAATATTTTAATACACAATTTTATTATTATAAGTATTGATACACCTAATAGTACCCTTGCGCTTTGTGCCTTGCGTCTAGGCTCTAAGAGCCACTAGCGCTTTAAAGCGCCTAGCGCTTTTGAAAACACTGGTGTCTAGTCCAAGTCAATTTGACGTTTTGTTTTTGATTTATCATTTTGCTGCTCTACAGTTAGCCTATAAGCATCTGATTGAGTTCTACATATTAAGTAGAGTGCAATCTGATGGTTATAATAGGCTCTTGTGCATGGACTTTGATGGTCTATTGTACTTCTAACACTGTAGCTACTCTTAGAGTGCTAACACAATTACGTTATTGAGGACTGGCTTATATGTGGTTTGCATTTTACTTTGTTCATGATGTGTCTTTGAAAATTAATCATCCTAACCCTCATAAGTTGGATCATAGGACTTATTATTATTTTTTTTATTGGTTGATGAGATTCTTGTTAAAATTATCTAAAATGATTAGAAAATAAAAGATAACATGTAAAGTTAGTGATTTGCTTGGCCTTGCGTGCAAATTTCACCTGCTTTAAATGCTAGACACCATTGTACTGCTGTTAGAAAAAAATATAGAAAAGCAAAAGGAAACCCATGCAAAGCATAGGCGTTCATGTCAAATCTCCATGTTATTTGCAAAATATGCAATGGGTTTTCATTCAACTTTCTGTTGGGTGCCCTGCACAGTTATTTTTACATATTCAATTATATCTGCTGTTTTAGTTCTTTATGTCTGCTTCTGCGCTTATCAATCAGTTTGGTTTTAATTTCTTGTTTTACTCTTTCATGTTCATTTTTGCACCAGAATGGAGAGGCAACGTCGTGAGGAAGAACTAAAGAACAAGTCTTCCAAAAAAGCAAATGAGGCAGAGCAATCCATTCTAAATAGGGTGTGAACTTGTTTATGTTCTGAAAGCTTGGATATACTAACTTGTTTCAATGTGAATAAAAGGGCCTTAGTTTTTTGCTTGTCATTGTCAGTCTGAGCCTTTTTATTTTCTGGGACTTAGGCAACTAGTCCTCAAATGGGAGCTCAGCAATCTGGAGGAAGTTTGAAATCAATGAAAGAGAAGTCCAATCAGCAAGATAAAGATGCCCAAGAGGGACCAGCCCTGAAAACTGCTGGGCCTGATGGCGAGATAACAGCAGGTTTGTGCATGCCTTTTGATTGTTCTCCTCGAAAATGAGGCAGCTAGACCAACACACGCATGCATGTGCTTATGACTGAATAGAGATGTTAGATAACATGCTTCATCTGCAAATGTGTACAAGTGTGTTCATGTGCTTACCAACACATCTAATTTAGATGAATTGCTTGTGTGTGATCAATTATTGTTCACTCCATCTGCTTTTTTTTGTCTTCCGAACATGGAACCATCATGAAAAATTTGTAAATTTTTAATCTCTCAGTATGCTTGCAGTCTATTCAGATCTTTCTAGTTGCTTCAACTTTGATTCAAAGAAAATATTTTTGACTGGGCACACTATTTGGAAGTGCCTTTATTTTCATCTAATTTACTGAAAAATTCACATATGAATGTACTTTGGCCAATACAATGGATCATATCTGTTGTTTCCTGGCATTGATACTGTTATGTCTGCAGGTTTTTTATTGAAGAAAAGTGGGAAAACAAATTCTTGGAGTAGGCGGTGGTTTGTATTGAATGAAAAAAGTGGCAAGGTATGTATACAGTAAACTGGTCAACATGATGTTAGAGTTGTAGCTGTAGTTTGTTAGGCAACAAATGATCTGAGTTTTTTTGTTGCACATTAGTTACAAGAAATTTTGTGACCTACTGAAGAAAAGTGATATTGTATGGAAAGCTAATTATTTTTCCCATTCTGTTGGGCTTTTCAATTTGGGAGTTCATGTCTGTGTTACTTTATGAGGTTCATAATTTGAAACTTTTTTTTTTTCACTCTAATGTCTTAACTTTTGCAGCTTGGTTATACGAAAAAGCAAGAAGAAAGGCACTTCCGAGGTGTCATTAGTTTGGAGGTAGGGGAAAAAATAATTTCAAGATGATAATTAGATCTGATTCCTAAGGGGTGCAGTCAATTGTCATCTGGCATAATCAGAATGATACCTGTAATTGGTGGTTCTAGTTTTTCTTAGATTTATCTGCATCAAAATAGCTCATGATACTGTTTTATGGCTTCTCTATGCAAGAAAGGGCAATATTTTTTGTTTACCACAGTGCTCTATTTTTTTCTTTTTTAAAGGAAACTGTCATATCTTCTTCAAAGCCAAGCTCATGGGACTTGAGCAGACTTTTTTAAAGATTTGCTGGTTGTGTGCTTAACTTCTTTTTGGTGGACTAAGTCTACCTAAGAGTCCCTTGCGTGTGAAATAAGTATGCTTAATTGCTACTGTTCAAAAGAGGCTAACATGGTCATAATATTCAGACGGTTACAGTCCGATGTGTCCTGTCCTTCCCTGGCTCTACCACGTACAACAAAGAATTGAGGGTTTGGCCCTGAAATAAAACCCATATTGAACAGAAAAGGAAGTATAATCGTCACAGCAGTATAAATCATAATAGTTTATTGTTACTGTAAGTCAAAGGAGAAAAACGAAAGAGGGAGGGAAAGAACGTAGGACAGAGAGGGCAAGTTGGCCTTTAAAAGAAAGGAGGTTTTGCCAACAAGAAGATTGGATTTACTGCATAAATATGTTTGTGAACATTTTGATAGATTGGGCTTTTGTTTTGGCTAATTAACATAATAATTCAGTTTGAGGAACTAAATGTTTTATGCAAACCTTAAATGGGATAAGAGAATGGATTTGCTACTATGTGATCTTTGCCTTTTCTTTCTCAGTGACTGAGTTTGGAAATTAATGCCCATATCTTTGTTGTGTAATTGCTTTTGGGATATGCCAATTAGGAATGCAATATTGAGGACGTTTCTGATGAAGAAGAAGCCTCATCAAAAAGTTCAAAGGACAAAAAGGCAAATGGACCCAGTTCAGAGAAAGGAATCAGTCTTGTTTTCAAGATAACTACTAGGGTTGCATATAAGACTGTTTTGAAAGGTATTTTGTCCTTGGCTGCCTCTGTCACTTTCTTGTTTTTCTGATTATCTCTTCCCTTAAAGGTGCACCCCACCTCCAATCCAAATTTTGCTTTTGCAGCACACAGTGCTGTTGTATTGAAAGCTGAAAGCCCAGCCGACAAGGCTGAATGGCTGAACAAGCTGAGAAATGTTATCCAGTCTAAAGGTGGTCAAGTGATTGGTGATTCTGCTCCTTCCATGCGTCAAAGTCTTTCTGACGGTTCACTTGTGAGTTAATTAGTGATTCCTATGCTATATCTTGTCTGTGATTTAGTTACAATTGGCTACTCCAATAGATGGGTTTATGGGACAGTTAAAACTTGGGACGGTGTTTCTCTGCGTCTTTTAGTTGTTTATGAATGAGGTGTTTGCATCCCAAAGAGAATTATTGCTAGGCCTCTATGTTGGTGTGCCTCACTTGTTCCTATTTTTAGGATACATTGGCTAGAAGACCAGCAGACCCTGAGGAAGAGCTACGATGGATGTCACAAGAAGTACGAGGTTACGTTGAAGCTGTTCTTCACAGCCTTGCTGCTAATGTCCCAAAAGTAGTTTCTTTTCTGCAGTCTTAATCCTTTTTGTTGTCTGCATTGGCCATTCATACTTTTTAGTGCATAACTAATTGTTCTATTGAACAGGCAGTAGTTCTCTGCCAAGTAGAGAAAGCAAAGGAAGACATGCTCAATCAGTTATACAGTTCCATCAGGTTGGTCCTTTCCCGTTCTTTCACTGTAAAATTCTGTACAGCATCATTACATATCGCTGATGAAAGTCGGTATTCATGCCTGTCTGCATGAATGTGCTGTTCAATACAACCTTACATGTTGAGTACCTTTGCACGTTCTTTTCTTTTATTTGGTTTCTTTATCCAAATTATTCACAGTAAAATGCAATAACTCTTGCCCATGCTCTGGTGATTAGTTCCCAAAGCTCAGCAAAAGTTGAGGAGCTGCTCCAGGAAGACCAGAATGTAAAGCGTAGAAGGGAGCGTTATCAGAAGCAATCCTCTCTTCTTTCAAAACTCACCAGACAACTTAGCATCCACGATAATCGAGCTGCTGCCTCCTCTGGCTGGTCCAATGGAAGCGGTGGAGCAGGTAACCTCGGCCTCAGAAATTGAAGTTTCACCATTGGCTTGCTGCATATAGCATGCAAACATACACACATGCACAAGAAAGTCCAGTTAAATAAAGTTTTGCAGTTAAAGAATTAAAATTTGACGCTGCAATTTTGAAACCGTAATGGACACTTTAATTATGATTGCTGAATCATATATAGAAAGCTATATATTTTGTTCGGAAAAAACTCACTCTTTTGTTGGAAAGATATGACAGATTTTTCATTCTTACACCTGCTGATCTGTATATATAAGTTGGAATTTGGATTTGGCTCAGAAAGCAGCCCAAGGACTAGTGGACCCTCATCAGGAGATGACTGGAGAACTGCATTCGATGCTGCAGCTAATGGACGTACCGACTCTTTTGGTGGCTCGTCTAGATCTCATAGCCGACGATACAGTGATCCTGCTCAGAATGGTGATGCAAGTTCAGGCTCAAACAACAGCCGCCGAACGCCAACCCGGTTACCACCAGCCCCACCACAATCTGGTTCATCCTATAGATATTAGATAAAGCTCGGTATAGTGATTGATCATTCGTGCATTCTTGTTGGGTGGGTGGTTGCTCCTGCACCTAGTGGAGCATTCTTTGTGCTTATGCCATGTCAAACTAGCTTTGTAGAAGTAAAATAGGTGTATGTAGATATATATTGCAGTTACAAGTGCTTGAGTTCGTAATGTATTTTATTCATTCAATTTTTTTTTTCTTTAATATTCCTTTCTGATCCGCTGGTGGGTTGGGGCTATATTTTTGGTGTATTCATTATATTGAATTCGAATAGAAATTGCTTTTCCCTTTTCCGATGGTCTTCTCTTGAGAGCTTTGAATTGGGTTATTCCACGCATCGACTGCTATAAATTCTTAGTTTATTGGGAAATAGATGTAAAAGTTCGAAAGTTGCTGATGGTAACGATGTGTAATTCTTTATTAGTTGCTTATTAGTTATTACAGATTGTGAGCTTCTTGACAATCGAAGAATACAGGTCATGTTACCAAAAAAGAAAAGGAAAAAGGAATACAGGTCATTTTAAACTCCTGATTTGCTTAGAGTATCTAGCTCACAACAGGGTAATCCTATTTTATTTTATTTTATTTTTTCCTAGTCTCTATTAGTTTTCTTTTTTAAACTCAAAAAAACCATTTGATTAGCAATCAAACTCAAGTTTAAAGAGTATAGACGTCAAAAAATAAGAGTTCAGCCAGGATTGAGGGGCTGCACGGTTCAGTCACTGGGGTAGTAACTCTCCTTTGCCGCTCTAGCTCGTGCTAACTGTATGCACCACTGTTGCTAACTGTCTACTGGTTGGTCCTACCGTTGTGGTTATGCCTCCGGCTGCCGAGGGCAACGCATCTTCTCTATCATAGGAAGTTTCAGCAGTATAGTATCTTCAAAGTCCCTACAAGCATTATCCAGCGTGAGCCCAGGTAAGATGATTTTTGGCTCCAAACAGAAGGCGCAATAAACATTCTAGATGTTCTGGCAAAGAACCCCAAATTTGCACAGCAATTTCGAATTACTCTGCAGGCTAATTCCGTGGCCGGGCTAATTACGTAGCTATGGCTAGCAATTGGTCCCAAAATGACTCGGCAGTTGCAATATTAGGAGCATATCCTACTACTTCATTAGCATACCAAGTGACGCTTGCACATTCACACCCCAACAGTGTATGCATTATTGTTTTTATTTTAAGGCCATAGATTAGGCACTCATCATACATAACTGCACCTCTTTTTTTGAGATTATCTTGTCCCAAACTTGTCATATCCTGTACTTACCGTTCTTCGATGGCTTTATAATAGCCTCTTCTAACCGAATAAAATTTTGGATGCATCGTAGTACCAATCAATCGATCCAGGCTCCTCTCATAACCAAATTGTAGTTTTTCAGTAGGAGCTACCTCCCCTATAGTGAACAAAGTCCAATGCTTATCGCTCTTCCACACTCTTTAGCCTTCATGAATCAGATCACCCCCATCGTTTCTTCAGCATTTGGTGGCCTTTGCGACTGAAGTTTAAAGTTTCTAAAACTTGTAACTGTTGGTGAATTTGTAGTGTTCAACTTATGGAATATAAAATTCCAATTAGTGTCTCACGTTTGCAGCTTGTTATTGATAGCAAGCACAGCAGATGAGAGAAAAGAAAGAATGTAAACTTTAATAAAAATGGCTTGAAAGCCTTTCTATTGCAGATATTGTTCATTATATATGAAGATTACAAATTATAAAATTCAAATCAAAAGAGTAGTTATAAGTTGCAGCCTTTTTAAAGTTTAAAATTGAAATTCAAATTTAACAAAATACAATGATTAACAGGAAGGTATGATCAAGCATATCACTACAAGTTAGCTTAATTCAACTTCAAATTAAGCTATAAAGTGTTGTTACATTAAAAATAAAGCACATACCACCTGATCAAATCTTCTCCAGCAGATTCTTCTTAATTGCCAAAACTGATCTTCAAACTTTAAAGGAAAACCTGAACTAAAACAGCAAATTGCAGTAAGAATACAATTTGGTAGCACCGCAAGAGTCACCGCAAGAGTCTTCACTCCTCCTTGGTGCTATAATTTTGCACTCCTAAAGCTTCTCTCAGCTCCTTAAATCTTAGATTTGTGCATACTTTTTCTTAGGATATTTGTAATCTGGTTTTTGGTGTTGCAATAAACCAGACTGATTTCTTGATCTTCTTGTGCTTTCTTGATGAAGTGCCACTTAATTTTGAAAAGCTTATCCTATCATTTAGGATTGGATTCTTTGAGATGTGGCTATAGCAGCCTGATTGTCATTGAAAATCTAAGTTGCAGTATGCTTCGCATTCAAATTAGATCTTTCTGATATAGATGGCATAGTTCACTACTGAGACTAGTGCAATATATTCAACCTCAGCAATGGACTGAGCTACTGTAGGCTACTTTCTGGAACTCCAATTAAAAACACTTGACCCTAAAGTGAAAGCATAACTTGATGTGCTCTTCATATCATCAAGTGACCCTGCCAGTTACCATCATCATAATCAATCAGTTGCATTTCATCAGTTCTCCCTAACATAACTTCCAAACTTGAAGTTTCTCGAATATATCTTAGTATTCTTTTCCCAGCTTGAAAATGAATCTCACTAGATGCTTGCACGTATCTTGAAAGTAGGTATACTGAATGCATTATATTTGGTCTAGTAGCTGAAAGATATAGAAGGTCTCCAATAAGACTAGAAGGTCCCCAATAAGACTTCTAAACCTACCTGTGTCTGCTTTAAGAGAGCTTTCCTCTTTCTACAACTTCTCTTCAGGTGTCAAAGGAGTCTTTGAGCGTCTGCTGGCATGCATTTCAAACTTATCTACCATTTTCTTTTGCATAGTTTGGCTGATTTATAAAAATTCCTTGCTTAGATTGATGGACTTCAAAACCAAGAAAGTAGTGCATTCTCTCTAAATTAGTCACGTCAAATTGCACTTGGGTAATTTACATTTCGCATTGTGAGTTAGGATATATTTACTTTTCGCACAAACGATTTCTAAAAATAACAAAAAACATAGTCTAACTAATTATCGTTAGTCAAAATAGACAGATATTATGAAAAGACACTTGTGCCCTCTATATTAATAAAGTTGAAAGAGATGAAACCCTATCTTTTTCATTTCGTGCCTCATGATCCCTCCATACCTATGAACTCTCTCTCTCTCCTTCGAACTTGCATTCGCATCTCTCGTTTTTCCTGCCATTTTTTGGTCATTGGCACTCAAGATTATTAACAATTTGTAAGTTTTTTTTTCCTTTTTTTTTTTTTTGGTTTCCCATCTTTCACTTTTCCCTACCTCTGAACCTTATCTTCAAACTTACAAATCTCAATGATTTGCAAGTTCTTTTGTATTTTCTATCTTACACAACTTTGATTATTAGTTTTGTTTTTTTCGACCGCTTCTTGCGATTTAGGTTTTTGTAAATAGGGTTTTGTTGTTGGGGTGCAATGACACACTAGTATGTTACTCAAATAGTATAGGTTTTATAAATTATAGGGGTTTTTGAAGATCAGTTTGGGGTTTATAATTGATTCACTGGTTATAAAATATATAGATTTGGTTTTTAATCCCCATTTTTTATTGTAAGACTATGCTACCTTTTGGGATTTTCGATATGGTGTTTAAGGGTTTTTACAATAAATTAACAATGTTGCCTAATTGTTGACTTATTTATTAGGGTTTCATAACGAGTTTCCATTAATGTGTGCTTTAAGTTACTTTTTATATATTTGTTAAATTTTTTATTGCTTTCTGTCACTTATTTTATTGTTTTCTACTTGTTAGGGTGATGTTGACCTTTGTGGTGCATTATGGAGATACAAAAGAGAGGGAAAACATTATGGATAGGGACTTTGCAACTTTTATTGATATACTCAGGATGTGCAAGGTGTTGTTGAACCTGGAGGCTTATGGATTTACACTGAAGACACAATCTAAAATGCACACAAAAAATGACATGAACTTACAGAGGGCACTTGATGAAGAAAGGGCACTCATCTATCATTTCTACCTCAATGGAGATAAAAGTTAGCAGCCTTTATCTTATCCTTCAGGGTTCCATAACAACATTCTGAGGCAGTAGATGGTAACTCTTCAAATCTTGTAGACTTTGATACTTGTTTGAGTAAATACCTTTTTTTTTTTTTTTCCTAGGTAGAGTCCAATGTTAAAAATGAAGGTTAGAAATGCACTAGAGAGAGGGTAATGGTAATACTAAAACTGTGGTAGTTCTACACCTAAGCAAAAACCTTTGGGTAGGCCCAAAAGTTTAGCAAAAAGAAGATGGGATGAAGCGAAAAAAATGTCTATTTCAAAGAAGTTAAACATGGATACTACTAGCTCTAGGATTAGTGAGAGACCACAAGTTCCACAACTTGCCAGTTGGTTTAAGCCTAGTGTAGGCGCAACTCCTAATGCTAAGGGAAAAAACATTAAACAACTTCCAAAGAAACCACAACACCAAAGAAGGGAAAATGAGAGCAAGAGAAAGCAAAAAAGATTTGTTCCAGTTAGTCATCTTGCAGAGCATGCAAAACATGATGTGGAAGACAATAGTGAGGACCTAGATTTTAAAGTTTCAGATGAAGAATTTGATTTCACTGAGTCTGATGATGATGATTGCCTAAAAAATGTAATTGATGAAGGTCAATTACAAGATCAAATGTTGGATGGGATAGCAGAACTTGGGAATGGTGGTTTTGACAGTGACAATGACATTTTTGAGGGGTGTGATAGCAGTGATGAGGTTGATTTAACTGCCTCTGATAGAGAAATTTCAATTGATATGGATGGAGAAGGAAAGAAAATCAATTTGATAAAGTTGGATCCTACTTATGGGATACATGACATTCCTTTTATGTACAGGGAAGGGGATAGAGTTAAATTGTGTTTGTATCAAATTTTCAAAAAAGTGTACAAGTTTAGAGAGATTTTTAGAGAATATGATGTATGAGAGGGTGTGAATAGTATACAAAAATCCAGAAGGAGTATGCTGGTGCTTAGTGGAGGACTGTAAATGTCCTTTTTATGTGTGGGCCTCACAAGTTGTTGTAATTGAAACATATATGGGGAAGAAGTTGACCACACGCAAGTATGTGTGGGGGTTGACAAAGTCAGAGGGGCTACTGAAATTAGATAGCTAAGGTTTTAATACCTTTCCTTAGGGTTGACCCTGAGATGAGCACAGAGTTGACATGTTCTAATGCTTGAAGGAACCATATGGTGTTGAACCACATGTTATGAAAGTGTGAAGGGGAAGAAGAAAAGCTTTGGACTTGATTGATGGTAATCATGCAGAGTCATTCAAGAAAATTTCAAGATATTATGATTCGTTCTTGGCCACTAACCTTGTATCTGTCATCAAGTTGGGGTTTGAACCAAAGGTAGATGAGAATGATTTTTTACCCCGTATTTTTTAGACAGTGTTTATATGCTTCAAAGCTTGCATTGATGGTTTTATAGCTGGATGTGGACCTTTCATAGGCCTTGATGGGTGCCATCTCAAAGAACAATTCAACGGTTGTGTTTTGATAGTAGTGATAGTTGATGAGAATAAAAGTATTTTTCCCATAGTCTATACTATTGTAGAGAAGGAGTGCAATGAGAGTTAGGAGTTCTTCATAGGCCTCCTAGACCAAAGTCTAGGAATTACTTTGGATGGGAAACCACTGACCATAATGTCTGATAGGTAGAAGGTAAATTTTTTATATTATTTGTGATTAGTTAAAGTTGTTGCATTTAGTTATATATATATAGATATATATATATATATATATATATATATATATATATATATATATACAAGATTGTAATTATTCTTTTGTTGTTTTAATGCTAGGGTATCATTAATGTTGTTGACAAGTTCTTTCTAGATGCCACATACAGAAAGTATGCTACGCATATTTATGCTAATTTCAAATCAAAATGGCTTAGTATGGAGTTATAAGAAATTTTTTGGAAGGCAGTTAAGTTCTACACCTATATTAATCACGTGTAGGCAATGAAACAAATAAGTGTGATTTCTAAAATTGAGGAGAGTGTAGAATGCCTTAGAAGAATCCAAGCAAGCTAGTGGTGTAGGTGGTCATTTAATAATGATGTAGAAAATGACCATACTACAAATAACATGATTGAATTGTTTTATCATTGGATTGGGAAAATAAAAAACAAACCCATTTTGATTTTGTTGGAGGATATTAGAGTCAAATTGATGGCAAAGTTATATGAATTGTATGCAAAGGCTACTGGCTGAGATGGGAAAGTCACAACACCTATAAAGGAAAAGTTGCAAAAAGCATCAACAGCTACTAGACACCTCAAGTGAGCACCTATTAGTAATGAAGTGTTCCAAGTGTTGAGATTGAGAAGTTCTGTGTCAATCTAAGAGAAAGGACTTGTAGTTGTTAGTAATAGATGGTCTCTAGCATCCCATACAAGCATGTTGCTTGTTGTACTAACTACACAAGGGGTAATTTGGAGGACTATTGTAGTGAGTACTTCACAGTGTAAAAATATGTGACTACTTGCAAATTTGTGCTACATCCTTTCTATGAAACGAACCTCACTACGCCAAAATGCATTTATACCAACGGTTCTGTAGCAGCGGTTTCAAAACGCTGCCTTAAGTGTCTTAGGCAGCAGTTCAAACCGCTGCTTAAAGTAATTTGACACCAAGTGTTACAATAGAAATATTATATAGCATTTTTTGTGCAACAGTTTTAAACGTTTTGTATACGTCTTTTATGCATCAGTTTAACTGGCAGCATTTTTAAATTGCTGCTTGTATTAGCAACGTTTATTAAGCGTTGCTTACAAAAGCAACGGTTTTATCAGCATTTTTAAACTGTTGCTTATACGATTAAAAATAAGCTTCATTTTTATCCAATTATTCAGTAGTTTTAATATATAAAAAAAAATAACAAAAAAAGTCACCGATTTGTTTGTCATATCGAGGAATATAAAAAAAAAAGGTTGCCATTTTGTTTATTTTCTTCCGCACGCTCGAGCGACCACCGATTCCCTTAGCCTTTTGTTTGTTTTCTTCCATGGCCGATTCTCAATTCCATTAACTTATAATCAATCTCCACTTTTGTTTGCCTCCGATTGCCTCTATCTCACACTATTTCTTCGTCTTCTTTGTATCTCATCCTCTTTTTTTAGGGTTATCGATTTTCTTCTTCTTCTGTTCGTTTAGTTTACCAAATTTGTGGAGTTTAGGCGAATCCTATGCAGAATTAACAGAACTTCTCAATGCCGTGAACTTCTCATTGCCAAACAGGTTTGATTTTACCATTTAGGTCCTTTTTAGGATGAGAAACAAATTTTATTTTGCAACAAATTTGATTTTATTTTCTGTAAATGTTCAGGATTTTTAGGGATTTTGTGATTCGTGGATTCTCCAAAATTGATTCAGTGGTTGCATTTCATCCTTTCCAGGTAAAATTATTTTGTAATATAAATCTTAATCCTCATTTTCTTTTTTCTTATTTTGTAAAAAATAGAAAAAAAATGGGATCACATTCTGATGTTTCTTTGAATGCATTTTAAAAATTTTGGCTCTTCTATGAAGAAGAAGAATTGGGTTCTTCGCCAAGTCTTACATCAGAATTACTGGGCTCTGTAAAATTGGGTGATTAGAGCTGTTGATTGAAGTCCTTTAATGATTTTAGATTAGTGAAAAATGTTTGCTTTTTATAAGGCATCCTTAATTGATCCATTAATTGTCTTGACCTTAATAGATCCATTTTTCCAATTGTTTGCTTTTCAACAAATTTTTTAAATAAATTGTTGTGCCGTTGCCTTGTACATCTGGCATATGTTTAATTATATGTGCTATGTGTTATTGAAGATTGGCTGATCAAATATGGAGGATAGAAGTTGGATGCATTTTGATAGATTGAGCAATGAGTACATGAATGGGGTTGATGATTTTTTGGATAAGGCTTTTGCTAAGTCTGCTGAGGGAGATGAAATATCTTGTCCGTGTAAAAAATGTTGTTGTCGGTATTGGTACAAGAGAAATGTTGTATATGAACATTTAATTGTTAAAGGCTTTATGCCTGGGTATAAGAAGTGGATTTTTCATGGTGAGGGCCTTGCATCAAGTGAGGCGATAAATGCTGATGAAATTGAAGTAGATGAGCACGATGATATTGACGGGCTCCTAAATGACACTTTTCATGATGTCATAGAACAAGACAGTGGTGACAATGTTAGAGAGGGGCCAAATGCACAAGCTAAGAAAATTTACAAGTTAGTGGAAGAAGGTCAACAGGAATTGTATCCTGGTTGTAAGAACTTTTCTAGGCTTTCTTTTACAATTAGATTGTATCTTCTTAAATGTCTCCATGGCCTTAGTAATGCAGCATTTGGAGATATTTTGACATTAATAAAGGAGGCATTCCCTGAAGTAAAAGCTCCAAGTTCATTTACTGAAGCTAAAAATATAGTACAAAATCTAGGACTTGATTACAAAAAAATTCATGCATGTCCCAATGATTGTATCCTTTTTTGGGACAAGTATGAGAAGGCAGAGGTTTGTCACGTTTGTGGGGCTTCTAGATGGAAAGCCATAAAGGGCCCTAAAGGGAATGATGATGCTTCTGCTTCTACTTTTACAAGGGTCCATCAAGTTCCAGCCAAAATTCTTAGATATTTTCCATTGAAATCTAGGCTACAAAGGATTTTCATGTGCCCAGAAACAGCCGATGATATGGTTTGGCATGCAAAGCACCGACCCAATAATGATGAAATAAGGCATCCTGCAGATGGTCAAGCTTGGAAAGACTTTGATTCCCTACATCTAGATTTTGCAAAAGACCCACGTAATGTGAGATTAGGTTTGGCTAGCGATGGATTCAATCCTTTCCGAACCATGAGTATTACATATAGCACATGGCCGGTTGTCCTTATCAATTATAACTTGGCCCCATGGTTGTGTATGAAACCGGAATACATGATGCTTTCTATGATAATTCCTGGCCCTAATTCTCCAGGAAAAGATATTGATGTGTTTTTGCAGCCATTAATTCAAGAGTTAAAAGAATTATGGGAGTTTGGGTTGGATACATATGATGCGTCTAATGACGAATCTTTTAGGATGCATGCAGCCTTGTTATGGACTGTTAGTGATTTTCCAGCTTATGGAATGTTATCGGGCTGGAGTACGAAGGGGAAATTAGCATGTCCAAGTTGTAATTATAACACTTGTTCTCAATACTTGTATCACAGTCGAAAAACATGTTATATGGATCATCGAAGGTTCTTAGGGCAAAACCACCCTTGGAGATTAGATAGAAAGTCTTTCAATGGCCATATAGAGGTGAGAACTGCTCCTACTCCTTTGGTTGGATCTGAAATTGTGTCAGAGTTATCTAATTTTATTAATCAGTTTGGAAAGAAGCAAAAAAAGACCATTAATAGTCCGTGGAATAAAAAATCAATATTCTTTTGCTTGCCTTATTGGGAAAGTAATAAATGTCGTCACAATTTAGATGTGATGCACATTGAGAAGAATATTTGTGATAGTATTCTCGGGACACTGTTAGACCTTCCTGGGAAAACAAAGGATCATGCTAAAGCTCGTTTTGATTTGCAAGATATGGGCATAAGGAAGGAGCTTCAACCTGTTATCTCTGATGATGGTAGACATATTTTGCTTTCTAAAGCATGCTTTTCAATGACACCCGAAGAGAAAATAATGTTTTGTAGTGTTATAAAAAGTGCTAAACTACCACATGGTGTTGCTTCTAATATATCTAGATGTGTGAATGAAAAAGAGAAGAAAATTTTTGGATATAAGAGTCATAATGCGCATTTCTTGATGCATTATCTCCTTCAAGTTGCAGTTAGGAAAACTGTACCGAAGCATGTTGCTATGGCCTTGATTAGATTGGGATCTTTCTTTAAAGCTATATGCAGTAAAGTTGTTAAGGCACAAGATTTGGATCACTTGCAAAATGAAATTAGTGAAACACTTTGCCAGTTAGAAATGATTTTTCCTCCAAGCTTTTTTGATATAATGGTACATCTGCCTATTCATTTGGTTGATGAAATTAGACTTGGTGGACCTGTGCATTGTCGCTGGATGTTTGGGATTGAAAGGTACCTATGCAAATTAAAATCATATGTACGAAATAGAAGTCATCCAGAAGGTTCTATAGCAGAGGGATATTTGGCAGAAGAGTGTTTGGTGTTCTGCTCAAGATATATACATAATGGAGTGAAAACTCCTTTTTCAAGGTATAAGAAACAGTTTGATTGTGAGATAGAAGAACATACAACACTATTTCCAAATAAAGGTCAAGCAATAGGTGGTAAAGGGAAGAGGAAAGGCAAGACTTTTACTTTGGATACTGTTTCTCTCGAACAAGCACATAGGTATATATTGTTTAATTGTGGAGATGAAGAAGTTGAGAGATATATCGAGTAAGTCAAATAGTTCTTTGATTTTTAAGTTAATTTTCTTCTTTAAACCACTCAGTTTTTTACTCATTAATATATGATTTGCAGAGAGCATAGAGAACTGATGAGTGGGCAACGAAGAAAGAGATGGGCAAGAGCAAAAATTCATAGTCAAGATTTTGCATCTTGGTTTCAAGACCAAGTTGCAAATAAGGAGGTTCCTATTTATATTAAGTGGTTATCTATTGGTCCTAATACTGTTGTGAAACGATTCAGTGGGTACTTCATTAATGGTTATAGATTTCACACTAGGGAACGTGATGCAAGATGTAAAACACAAAACAGTGGTGTCACATTAAATGCATTGACAAATAGCTTTGCAAGCTCAAGGGACCAAAATCCTATTATGGGCGAAGTGACCTATAATGGAGCAATCACAGAAATTATCAAACTAGATTATTGGGGTCATTTTGATGTTGTTTTGTTTAGATGCGATTGGTTTGAATTAGAAAATGATGATTATGGACTTGCACGTGTTAACTCTAACAAATTGTGCTACCTCAATGATCCTTTTGTGCTAGCATCCCAAGTTCACCAGGTTTTCTATGTAGAGGACCCAATAGAGAAAGGCTTTTATTATGTTAATCGAAGGATTCCTCGAGATTTATTTGACGTGGTCGAAGACGACAATTTCAATGTCCAAGATATTTTTTGGGGGGAACCATCTGGATATAGGCAGAATATAGGTGACATTGCCAATATTCAGCAGTCTAATTGGGTAAGAGAAGACGTGCCAAGTACCATAGTTGAACTACAAACAAATGTTCTACAACTTGAAAATGATGTAGAGCAATTGAATGATGATTTAGATTGTGATGAGACCCTTTGGGATTGGATGGATGCCACTGATCAAAGGTAATAGATTAAAGCATTCTTGTTATTATCTTAGTGCGACACCGCTATTCCTTTAATTTGAAGTACCATTATTTAATTTAATTAGTTTTAATTGAGTTTGTGCCAATAATAGATTAGACTCGAGTACCATTATTGATGTACCTAAAATGTTTGTGTAGGGAGTGAAGAACGAAGACGCCATCTCCACAATCGAGACTTGCAAATTCTGAGTTCATCTACTTTTGTTCAACTAAAGGTAAGCTAACATACATAACTTTATTAAACTGATTAATTACTAATTTTGTTATGTGCATGTGCATGATATTTTGTGATTTGGTAGTAATTAGAGATGAAAAGAAAGAGCAACAACAAACAACATGGGAGGTCTTCTGCACTGGTTATGGCAACCTCCTTCTCAAGCATTTTAAGAGAGCAGCGGATGAGGGAAAAACAACAAATTGCAGATCAAGAGATACAAAGTGGACAGCCACACATGAGGGAAGAAATTTTTGCTTCAAGTGTTCAACCCCAAGTGCGAGGCACGTCTTCTAGTCAGTCACAATTGAAACACACGAATTCTGGTCAGCCACAAGTTAGAGGCCCAATTCAAGGTCAGCTTGGACAAAGGGGATGTGCCTCAAGTCATCTTCGACAGCCCCTTATACGAGGCACATCTTCTAGACAAAGTGGGTGTGCCTCAAGTCAGCGAGGACAATCCCAAATAAGAGACTCATCTTGTGGACAAAATGGGCTTACCTTAGGTCAAATTGGACAGCCTTTAGTAAGAGGCACATCATCTGGACAAAATGGCCAGCATAGAAACACAAGCTTGAATTTGGAAGAAGGAACAACAATGGACCAACAAGAAGATGAACAAACAGAATCCCAATGTAAGTAATTGTATGCTTATTTTGAAATTCATGCAAGTCTTTTTGTTTTGATTAAATAGTTAAATTTCTTGACATTATTTCAGTGAGCAAAAAAAGAAGGGGACCAACAGTAATGCTTGCAGTACATGCCAGAAGTGAAACAGAGAAAAAACTCATTGTCCTAAATGACGAGAATCAACCTATAGGCCCCGATGATGACACTGTTAATGAATTCAGCAATTTTTTGGGAACATTAGCTAGAAACCCAAAGTTGGCACCATTGAATTTAAAAAGTTGGCGCAAGATGTCAGAGGGAAAAAAGAATGACATGTGGAAAATTGTGAAGGTAATGACTTGTATTTGAACTTCTCTAAATGTTCTGAAATGATTTAAGCTTATGAATTTATTTTATTGTAGGAGAAATATTTTGTGCCAGAAGAATGCAAAAAATGGGCGATTAGGACTATTGGAGACAGCTGGAGGGCTTATAGATGTAGGCTGAAGAGAAATTACTACACTAAGTACAACACAGACACCGAAAGAATGAGAAACCGCCCAAAAGATATTCCTTTAGATCAATTTATTGGCTTGATTAAGTATTGGAATGATGTTAAAGTACAGGTTAATCTCCTTTGATTATTTTCTAGAATTTCTAAATTGAGCTTCCTTCTTTCAAGTTCTGCCCAAATTCTTGGACTTTAATATTTTTCATCTTTGTACGTTTTCCATGTACATGTAGGATTTAGCAAAAGCCAATAAAATTATTCGGCAAAAGCAAAGAGGAATGCATACGACAGGCCGGCGGAATTTTGCGAGGATTCGAGAAGAATTGGTAAAATGATTTAACATTATTTGATCCTCTTTATATATTGTTCAAATATCTGATTATATTGTTGATACTTATTTCAGAAAAATCAAGATCCTAATAAGAACCCTCCTTCCCAACTAGAAATGTTTAAAGTTACCCACAAAAGAAGGCCTGATCGAGTATACAAGCTATCAGATGAGTCAACTTACCAACAAATTGTAAGTCATTCAAGTTATGTTTAATTCTATCCAAAGTAAATTTCATGGCATAGCCAATTCCGAGCAGCATTTTGTCCCCAGTTGCATAGTCAAGCTGCAATATCCATTGAAATAAAAAAATTTACCAATGGGAGTTACCATCAAAAGAAATGAAAAGCAATTGTACAACAATCATGTGAAAGACCACAATTTTAATTCAGTGAATAAGTGGGTGCTTTTTTATTCCTTTTTTTTTTTGGATTGTTAATGCTAATTTCTTGGGACCTTTTTTTTTTTTTAATTGTTTCCTTTCATCTCCACTGTTTTGACTCTAGGCTCAGTTAGAGGAGCTCCTATCACAAGAAGAAGGCTCAAGTAGCCAAATTCCTGAAGAAGCTTTTGCTGAAGTTTTGGGGAAAGAACATTCTGGGAGGGTGAGGCTATATGGGAGAGGCGTCAACCGTACGTCATTAAAAGGAAAATCAACTATTGCAGATTCTGTGAAAGTTTCCAACGATTTTATGCAATCTATGAGAGCTAATATGGAAGCAGATATGCACCAGAAGTTAGAAGCTTACAAAGCAGAATTGCAAAAGAAAATGGAAGTGCAAACGTCTACCATAGCTCAACATTTCTGCTCGATTTTTCAAAAATTGCAGCAGCAAATTCCTGGTTTGGACATAAATTTTGACATGCCTTCCATGTGTTTTTCAGTTGATCTTTCAGCTGATGATGCTTTGAGTGCTCCAAACGTGCAAAATCAGAATAGGAATCTTCCATCTTCAGCAGGCACGCATAGTCCACACCTTCAGGTTTTCCTATTTGCTATTGGTAGAACTTATATTATTTGCATTACTGTTTAGTGCAATTCTCCCTTTGTTTGATCATTATTCAGGCACTGTTTTGGCATTGATCATTATTCAAAATTTACAAAGTTGTCTTGCTACCAGAATTTCCCTTTCCTACTAGACTAGACTAGTGTGCTATTTTTTATTTTTGTTTTATTCTAATGCGTTTTTAATGCTTTGTGTATACTAGGAGTAGCAACAAGGTGGTTTGAATGATGAAGCATAGCCATTTTTTGTAGGATGCGGATGGTCAAAGAAGAAAACGATCATCAATCAAGACTTTCTTATATCTTTTGCATCTAGAAATTGTATTAATTTTGGATTTGTGTGAGACGTTGCATAATTATGAATTACTAGTAGTTTCAACTACTATTGTGTTAGATATTGAATGATTAGTGATATGAATGTTGTTAACATATTATTACCAAGAGCGCTGCTTATTCCATTCAAAGTGCGGTCCATTTTATTTGAAAGTGCTCTTTAATATTTTAAAAAGCGTTGCTAAATATTTCAAACAGCTTTTTTTATTCTTAAAAAAATTGTTCCACTTTTCCAAAAAAAAAAAAAACCATTGCAAATTAATAGAAATATCACTAATTATATTTAAAAGGCATTGCTTATTTTTTGTTAAAAACCGCTACATTTGCATCCAAAAAACCGCTGCATATTCTATTAAAAAGCGATGCTTATTTTTGCAGAAATAACGTTGCATATGCCTCAAAAAACCGCTGCTTATTCAACGCTACAAGCGTTGCGTATGATACCAAAAAATGTTGCATAATCTGAAGAAAAACGTTGTCATATCAAACTTGTGACCGTTCTCAAAAATTAAAAACCGCTGCATATAACTTCCATAAGCGATGCGTATGATATCCTAGAAACGTTGCAATAGTTTTTGATAAGCGCTGCATAAAACACATAAGGCAATGTTTAGACATGTGTTGCATTAGGTAGGAAAAACCGCCGCATATGATCTACTGCAACGCTCGCAAATGCCGCGGACCAAAAAGCGCTGCATTAGAGTTTATGCAACGGTTTTATTAGTTTAGTCAGCGGTTTTAAGCCGCTGCCATAGATCTTAAATGTTGTAGTGCCTTGACCCTATTGAGGAGGATCAAATCATTATGCTACCAAAGATGAAGAGAAATATTGGTTGGCCCAATAAGACTAAGACAAGGGAGAAATGAGAGAATTAGCTAGAGAAGACTAGATTTGCTACTGTTGGGTGTAAGAAATGTTAGAAGACTGGACACAGCTCAAGGATTTGCAAAAAGGTAAAATGATGCTTTAAATTTTGGTTTACATATATGACTAAGTTTAGTTTGAAGTTGTTGTCGTTTTTTAGGGCGTGTTTTTTTTTGTAGGTTGACAAGAGTAGACCACCTTCAAATGTAGACATGGTACATGTGTCTACTTCAAACGTAGTCAGTTTGTTTGTCCTCTTTCATTTATATGTTTGAGTATGTGTCTTGTATTAATGAAGGACAAGCAATGTGAGTCCATCAAATAAGGGAAGCACTTTATTTGTAACCACTTGCAGAAATAAGATGGTTTATAATTTGCCTTTTAGTTTGTTTGTCCTCTTTTATTTATATGTTTATATTTTTTAGGGTGCTATATTTGTAGGATAAAAAAAAACATTGCCAATAAACAAACAAAGGAAAGTTACACTCTTACGACACAGCTACAAACATCACAGACTTCAACTAAACATGTAGGTATTTTCGATATACTCAAAGTATTGATTTATTTATTGCTAAAAATTGCTACAATCACTGAACCAAATCGTCTGAAAGTGAAATATAACAAAAGCATTCCAATCATCTTAACTGAGTTAGTTGAGATTTTAATGTTGAGTAATTTCACAAGAATTTTTTGAAACTTTCCTTTCATTGCTTGGACTTTTGTTATTATGACTAATGCCTGATTTTTACTGTTTGTATTTGATGAAATGTTGATCTTTCCTCACATGGGTGATGCATTTTAAAATTCAGTTCATGTTGATTGTTGTTCTCTTGGGTTATTCAATGGTTGGCACCAACTTAGGAAACTTTTATTTTAATTCCTTTCCTCACTACAGTAGTATAGCCAAAATTTTACTGTTATTCCTTTTCTCACTACAGTAGTGTAGCCTATTCTTGTTTGTTTCATATTCTGATACCTTTGCAATTGCTCTTCTATAGCATGACTTGCATTGCATGTTTTTGAACTTTGGTCCTTCAAAGTTTGTGTGATTTGTACTTGATTGGAACATGCTTGCTTATTGCAGGAACTAAGAGAATGATAGAAGAATGGTTGAAGAAGAAGAAGGAGAAGGATGCAAGAAGACACTTGTGAATATTTGCTTAGTGAGAGGGAAGGAGGATGATAATAAGAGATGATAGACTTGTGATTTTTTTTCTTGTTGCCTAAAGTTTCCGATTTTTTGGCTTTTATGGGGTGGGAGGCATTGTGTAGCTATTAAAAGGCAATCCATTTTTTTTTTTTTTTACTTATTCTATCTAATTGTCGAGTGCTTCAGGTTGCACAACGATTATATTTTTAATTGACTACATAGAAGGGTATTTTGGGTATCTCAGACAAATTATCATGATATTTTTATTACAAAAACTAACATTCTCTACCGGCAGCTTAATAGACAATGTTTTTTGTTCTTGGTACGTTTTTTGTTAGTTTTAGAAATCGTCAGTGTGAAATATAAATATACCCTCAACTCATAGTGCAGAATGTAAACCACCCATTGTACTTTCATTTTTATTTTGAACTTTTGAACAAGTTTGGGACAATCTCTAACATCTACATTCAGAAAAACACATAGCAATTGAGAATATTCAGTTTTCACATAAAGAGTAGGCTTATTTGAGCTTCTATTGAAGCCAAGCTTTTGCAAATATTCATGAATGCTACTATATCTGGCACTTAGAGACCATAGATGGCCTTTTTTAGTAAATAAGCTTTGTCTTCCTCTCTTTTCTTAATAAATCCTTTGGGTTATTCCACAAAGAGTTCCTCTTATAAGACACTCTTTAAAAATGCAGGTTTGACATCTAATTGGTGTACAAACCAACCCTCTTGAGTAGCAACTGCTAATAATAGCTTGGTGGTGTCCATTCTAGTCATAAGGGCACAAGTTTCAATAAAGTGAATTTCAAACTTTTGACAATATCCCTTAACTACTAACCTAATCTTTAGCTAGTTTAGAGAGCTATCAGAATTGTATTTATCTCTATAAACTCATTTTACTCTAATGGGTTACTTATTTTTTGGTTTAGAAACTAGAATATGAGTTTCATTATTCTCAATGGAATTGATTTCCTCTTGCATAACAGCTTTCCAACTTGATTTTTTAGATGCCTCATCTAAGAAGCAATACATGTGGGTTTTATTTTAGTGTCCTTGTCAGGTACACGTTAGACATGACATGAACATGTACCTGATTAGCAAAAACGTGTCCACTAAAAAAATTAAAAAAGAAAGTCAGACACAATTTGAACACGCTAATGACATATTTCGAACATGCAAAGGACATGTTTTAAAAAAATAATAATAAAAAAGAGTAATGATGGCTTGTTGGCCATCTTTAACATGGCCGATGGGCCATCCTTTTTGTTTCTTTGGATTATAGGAAGCGAGAGAGAGAGAGAGAAATTGGTAGTACTTAGTATCAATTATGAGATTCCAAATATACCCAAAACAAATATATATTATGAGATTTATTTTAACAAAAAAAAAATAAATTTAACCTAAAATTTAGATTGTAATTTATATTATAATTTGAAAAATAATATTTACTTAGATTTATGTGTGTATATAAATGTAGGTGTATATATGTTCATGGCATATTAGTGTCTTAACTTTTTTCAAAATTGAAGTGATATCGTATTCGTGTCTGTCGTGTCTTGTCACTATGTCCATGTCCGTGTCCGTGTCCGTGTTCGTGTTCATACAACATTGTGCCTCATCAAATCTAGAAGGTTCAAGAATAGCTTCACTGGATCTTTTATAAACTTTTTTTTGAGTATTTTAGGTTCTTTAAATAGAATATGATTTATATTCTTATCTTCAAAAGAATTAGAATCTTGAATTTGAGGATATTGAAGTTGCTTTTCTCGTATTTGCTTTGCTTTAATTTATGATTTCTCCTAATTCTATTGCTCTTCCTTAGAAAATCTAATATTTCTACTAATAGAAACTTTGTTAGAATATACATCATAGATATTGTAGTTATGAATATATAGTATCAGTGTAACTAATGAACACTAAAATTAATGATCTATAATGAAGCTTGCTTCCCTTTTACCATAGGACATGTGCATGACATATACATCCAAAAACTCTAGGGTGTCTTACAGATGAATTGTCCTAAAATTAGGCCTCAAATGGAGTCCTTGCAGGCAATGCCTTAGTAGGCAGTTTATTGAGCAAATAACCAATTGTTGCAATAGCTTGAGCCCAAAGCTCTTGGTCATGGACTTTTTAAGCAATAGACACTGGAACATGTGAAGAAGTGTCCTATTCTTCCTTTAACTCACCCTTTTCTTTTTGGGTGAGCAAGGTAAAGTAAGCTTCTAGTGTATCCGAGCTACTACACAAATCTGTTTGAAAGAGGCTAAACAAACTCAAAATCATTGTCTAACCTTAAGGCTTTAATTTTTAAACCTACTTGCTTCTCAATTTAGGTTTTGAACTTTAGTCATATAATAGGAACTTTTGCTTTAGATTTCAAAAAGTAAAGCCAACAGTATTCACCAATGAAACTGATGAAATACTTATTGCCATTCAAGGAATGAACACTCATTTGTCCATATGTATCTATATGAACCAATTGGAGTTTTTCCTTGGCTCTCTATGTCTGATCACAAAAGAAGGAAACCTTTGATTGCATCCCAAATTAACAAACTTTGCATACATTAAAGTTGTTAGAAGAGAAAAAAAAAACCTTTGAGAAACCTTTTCTTTTGCATATAGATAGTTATAAGCTCAACACTAGAGGCATAATGAATGATACAAGATTTATCTTTAAAAATCAAGGAACAATTCTTCTCAAGTAATTGGCCAATTAAAAGTACAAAATAGATAGGCTTGCCTTAGTTAGCAGCAACAAAACCAAATAGTATTCTTTAGAGAAAGAAAGACACAAATGCCTAACAAATATCAACAAACGATAATTTGCATAGATTTATAGATAGGAAGCTGAATAATTGCCACAGAAGCATCAGTGAAAGAAACAATTATTTATGAGTATGACTAATTAAGAGACATGCAGAGGTGGAGCACATGAAAAAGACAGATATACATATCTTAATAATTCTCTCTCAAGTCAACAAACAACAATATGGATATCATATCACTTTACCACTTTGCTATTGACTGATAAAATACTGCAAGTGTACAGAGTCCGTCGCAGTATTAAAACCTAGCAAGTATTCTACATGTCGAACCCACAGGAAATAAAGAATTAATTGTGCTTTGTGTTATTTGAACAAAAGGTTTGATGTTTGTGAAAATTATTAGGAGTAAACTATTACAGTAAGCAAGTTAAAGCTAATTAAAAATTAAAAACAATTTAAGTGAGAATTTCAACACAAGATAACAAGAACCAGGGATATGGGTTTTTACCTAGAAGGGTCGAATTACATGAATATTAATTCATCTTATTTAATTAGAGTTCTTTGTTAAGCAATTCTAATCGTATTCAATTTATTTGTGATCTTTTCTCGAACTCACACAAAAGTAGATTGAATCCATTACAAAAATATAATTTCCAAATGACATCATATAAACTTTTTACATGCTTGACTCAAAGTTTGTACGTTTATCTATTTAGTGCATGACTCATGTTTCACCTATCGATCTCAACACAAACCCAATGATTACTTTCATGATGATTAGACACAAAAGTATAATTAAGATAAAAAAAGGTAAACCAAATCAAGTTCTTAAAATATAATTGCAATTAAAGCAAAATAACATCAAAATATCCACAAAAATCAAATAATACAACTCTAAATTAGGCTGCATCCCTTTCGCCCTAGTTTAGTGTCTTAGCCATTCATGCTAAAAATCAAATAAAAACAAATATTCAACATGATTGATTTCAAGAGAAAAAGAAAAGAAAAAATAATTGAAAAATCATTTGGATGTTCGATGTCTTCGAGTTCTTTTTTTGCGCTCTTCCTCTTTTGCTCTCTGTGTTCTCTCCCTTTTTACATTTGTGCTCTAAAAAAAAAAAAGGCCAATCTTTTGAAATTTTTTGTAATATGGGTATTTATGTCCTCTCCAAAATACTAAATATAAAATCCCTAAAATACCCAAATTCAAGTAGGAGAAGGATTTGAAAATTTCTAGACAATTTTGACTCAGTAACTTTTGACCCAATTTTTGACCGCTTTCAGGCAAAATTTAAATTCAGTAAAAATAGTAAAGTTGTTGCTCTATCTTTTAGCTTTGATTCAACTCAAGATTTGCATAATTCTAACTTATGTAAAGGAAGTTATCACTAAAAAACTAAACCGTGGCCAAAGTTGGAGAATTATACTTAAATTAAACTGCAAGAATTCTACTCGAATTCTCCAAATTGGCTTTTTGGCCAAGTCTTGGTTTGGCTCTTGGCTCGGTTCTTGGCTCATTTCTTGCTCTATTCCTCAATTTAATAATTCCATAAACAAACTCTTTGATCTCCAACACTCTCCAAACTCGATAGGTCCCTGAGAATTACTTCAAATACTATGGTGACGTACTGCAAAACATACAATAGCCAACAGAAGTAAAATATGCCAAACTACATGATATTTGCATGAATAAATCTCAAATTCAATATAGAAATACACATTATATATATATATAGAAACATTAGACCTATCAAATTCCCTCATATTTGACTCTTTGCTTGCCCCCAAGCAATCACTCATCACCCCAAACAAACAACCAAAAGGAGAGGGTGTTAATATTCATTGAAATTTCTCTTAACTCAAAATCTTGAAAATAAATATCTCATTAATACATAATAACGTCAATTAAAGAGCATATGCGATACATTGCTAACCATTCACAATTATTAATTTCATTATTCCTCACACAACATAGTCGAAAGAAAGTGATTGCGTGCCACTTTATTGATCACTAGAAGATACATAGTGGCATTTATGTACAATCTAATTTAAAAAAAAAAAAAAACAACCTATCTTTAAGTCCCATAAGGTATACTATCTCCGCTATAGTAGACATACATGTCAAGAATCAATAAGAATTTATTTTATTTTATTTTTGAGAAGTTTTGAATTTGTTCAAAATGCTAATCTGCTTTTTGACACGAATGCCATCTTGGGTGAGACTCCGATTACTACTTTACAGTAGCGATTTAGATTATTTTGCATACTCATAATTTAAGCTACCTTTTGACATGAAGATCAACAATTATAATGAAGACCACTAGTTACTCTGTAACTCAAAACAACGGAGTAGAGTAATTAAATATAAACCAAGCCTCAAGAATAATTTTTTTGTAAAGTACTTAAATCTTCTCCAACTCATGCATGTCCTTATTCTTTTTTCGCCTTGAAAGGTAATTAGATGAGTTTTAGTTCTTTCAAATATGTATACTTAATTAGCAATTACATAAAAGTCACTACACAATCAACATATCTCGCAAAAAGGTTTTCATACTTAAATAATCTCTTAACTGTATTAGTGAATAACAACTCAACTAACAATTGATCCTCATTAGTCACTTATCAAACATGCTCAAAAATTGAAATTACATGTGCTAGTTCATCATCGGCTCCCAAAATTTTAACTTAATAAAAAATTAAGTGAATATCAAACAAACATGCAACCTAAGCCAAATTAACAAAAAAAAAATGTGGAAATTAGCACAAAAATAGCAAAAATTTGACTGAAAAGATCAAAAACTAACCCTCTCCCCCACACTTAGCCAACATTGTCCCCAATGTTATAATAACAAAAGAAAGTAAGAGAAAAGAAAAGAAACTACTCGGATATATAAAGTTGGCATTACATGTAATAGTCCACTCCCTTCTCTCACAAATCGGTTACTGCATTTGAATCACAATATCGAAAACAATAATAAGGGACAAGTAACAACAAACAAAACAACCGAACATCCAAGGAATCAAAAACTCGAACAACTAGAATCTAAACAAAAGAACTAAAAAAAACTAATCCTAAAGGTCCATGAGAAAACAATAACACAATGATATACCAAACAACACATGAAAAGCAATGCAACATATGTTAAGAGGGACTCATAATGGATGAAGGTCACTGGGTGCCAGTCTCGGGACGCACTGCTATTAAAACCTGCTGAAGTATCTCCTTTAGCCCTATGATCTCCTTATCCTACTCATCCAATCTATGCTTAACATACTTCATCACCTAGCATGTTGAAACATCGTGTGAAGAAGACATGCCCATATCTGACTCTATCTGCCCAGCCGTGGCAAGAAGCTCACCAACTCCTAACGCATCTACAAGCCCAGATTCCAGTAATGGGACCAAAGGTTCTCAGGCTGCAATACATCTCCCTTATAAGTCTCAACCACCTCCTCACAATGAAAACTTACACCATTAACTTCAAATACTTTGGTCAAGATCAAAGGAAAACAAAAATTTATGTCATCATGCCCACACCTTGCCACTGCCTACATCTGCTCAAAGATGATTGAAGCTAATATTATCCCCTACACAATATTTACACAAATAAACTTCAAATTAGATACATAAATACACAAAGTTTATGTAAATATTAGACTTATCTGCTACCATTACTTATATTATAAGGAACAATGTAACGGTGGTTAATAAGTAAGGCTCTTGTAGCCCATCAATCAATATATTTGATTGTGAAGTTGGAGGAGAAGACTGGTCTTGAACAAATAAGCTTGTGGAGGGAAAGGTTTTTGAACTTTTTGTTATAATAGTAGCAGTATGTTTACAGCAACTTTTTTCAAAAATTAAGGTAATGTTCAATTTTAATCCTCTACTAAGATTTGAACTTCTCTTTGGTAAATTTAGCGCTAAATAAGTAAAAATTTCCATTTATAATTTATTTTTTTGGTTGGTGAACAAGTAATTTACCAAGTTAGAGTAGGTGGTTACTTTTGGTTTTAGCTTAGGCAAAGTACTGTATAAAGCATAGTCTATTGTAACTAAGTATGGTTCACATGTGATAAGGATAAGCCCAAAGTGCAATGTCCACAAACCAAGGCCCGAGTTATCCACTAGGAGAGGAAACTTAATAGTGAGACTTATCCAGGATCATACCTAGACTCAAGGAATACTTCAGCCAAGAGAAACACACCTCCCATAAGCCTACCCCTTGACCAATGAAAATCTACTAAACTACTTATAAATACCCCAAGGAGCACTATTCTCAAGGTAATGACCTTATATGCTCTAGATACCTTAACTCTGGGTCTCATCCTTGCACTGTATAGTTTTTCTCCGTTTTGCAGGTTGCAGAGTTCTACCCAGAGCTCTTTTGTTCTATGATTTGGCCCATTTCTTAAATATCAGGATCAAGTTAGATTATTATAATTTGGCTGTTAGGGTTTAGACCTTAGAGCCTATTCTCCCTCATGTTTACCACTGCATGGGCCTATTTTAGGTTCATGCCCACCATAGTCTCGTAGACCAAACAGGCTCATACGTTAGCACCTCTTTGCATACTCTATAAATAGGAGGGTCGCCTCTATCCTAAGGGTGAATCTCCTAAGCTATGTACATAAACAACACACACATCACTCTCTCTAAGAACTCTCCCTCTAAGCTTCCAACACTGACTTAAATATCAAAGTGTTAACGCCAAGTAGACCCCTGCCCTCCATAGCCATGCTTCATTTTGCAGGTATTGGATCCTGGTACGTCTGGTATTCTTTAATGATTTTCCTCATCTGCATGTATTTTTGTATTTTAGTCTTTGTATATACATTAAATATATATGGAAAACAATCAGAAAAAGGCTACTGAGTATGCCCCAAAAAATCCCTTTGCTCTTCTTTTTTTCTCTGCAATTTTTGTTTCTAGTTTTAGCAAAAGAAAAAAAAAACTTCTTCTTGCTGTTTTTGTTCTTCAACTTTAAGCATTTGATCTATTCAACTCATTTTCAGTAGACTGCATGCAACAATCATGTTGGTTAATGCTCGACCTAGCTGTGCAACAAGATTGGTTTCTGTCTTATTAAAATACCCAATAAGGGGTTTCAAATTCAGATCAAATATTTCAGTTTGGTCGACCAAGTGTCTTTGGTTTACTATCTTTGAGATTTTATGTTTGCAAGGATTTTTTTGAACTTAACCTGGAAATAATGGAGTTCCAGAAGTAAGCGTCTATCAGCACATGTTTCCACAGTAGTGCTTGCTATTTGTATTCCTAAAATAGAGGAGTATAATATACTCCCTTTTAAAAAGAAATGCTACTTGATATACAAGTCACTTATAGAATTGGACACCTATAAAACTAGAAAAAAAGACCAAAAGAATGAAAAGCCAGTAAAAAGAACCAAAGGAATAGAAGACGACCACTTTCTATGCTTCCTCGCGTGCCTCTGGTTTATCAGGAACTTGGGGTCTATCCCTTCGGTAGAGTTGTAGCGTTGCCTCTTTAGATTATTGATGTCATTCTTGTGGGCCTTGTAAAATTGGTTGTGCATTTGTGGCTCTTTGATTTTGCCATCTTTGAGAACAAGGAGGTGTTGCGGTCAGTGCCAATGAGATCAAGACAACGACTTTCTGAAAAAACCTTCCTCTCCATTTCAGCATTTTGTCAACACTTTTTTATGTACAAATGATGCGCACACAAAATCTTACACCCCAAAATATAAATCACAAGCATAGAGAAAGATAAAAGAAAGAGAGATGGGTTGTGGGAATTTCTTCTTCATTTCTAATTCCAAATTATTGTACATTTATTTTATTAGATCAACTATAAAGTGGCTAAAAATGTTATTAACAATATATGTACAAATAATTTTTTCTTAAAAAATGGTTTCTTCAATTAATTGACTTTCAATATTATGATCTTTCTCTTATTTGTGCACTAATGATCTTTCTATTCTTTGTGCACTAACAACTAATTTGTATTATCACAAAAATATGTTTTTGAAATTTAATCTTAATTAAAAAAATATATATATTGAATAACTACTTAAGTGAATACTAACATTCTTCAAATTTTGATCGCAATTTTCGCAAGTAAATAACAAGTTACTGAAAATCCACTAAAAAGTAAATAATCACTTGTTTGAATAAAAATATTTGATTTGGGCAACTACTTAAATAAAATATATTGTTATTCATATTTATAGAATTGTTATGTAATTTTCAAAAAGTCAAGTTACAAGTTATCTCAATATAAAGTAAAATAGACCAAAATTTAAATAAAAAAGGTTTTATTTTAGTAACTGCTTAAGTGAATACTACATCATTCAAATTTCAAGTCTTTTTATATAATTTTCATAAATTGAGCAACCAGTTACTGAAAAAACAATAACAAGTAAAATAGTCGAACAATTGAAGATTTATGTAATTACTTAAGTAAAGTCTACTGTTATTTAAATTTATAGAATTGTTACCTAATCTTATTAAAATTAAGTAAAAAGTTAATGACATATCAAGATAAAGTAAATTAGGCCTAGATTTAAGTGAAATATGTCCTATTTCAGTAATTGTTTAAGTGAACACTATTGTTATTCAAAATTTGAGATTTTTACTCAATTTTCAGAACTTAAGTAACGAGTTACTGAAAATACCATAAAAAGTAAAATAGTCAAATATTTGAATAGAAAATGTAAGTTTTAAGTAATTGCTTATGTAAAACTCATTGTTATTTAAATTTATAGGATTGTTATGTAATTTCAGAAAAGTTAAGTAAAAAGTTACTATTATATCAAGATTAAGTGAAATAGACCAAGGTTTAAATAAAAAATATCTCATTTTAGTAACAGCTTTAGTGAACACTAAAATTATTCAAATGTCAAAATTTTTTGTGTAATATTCACAAATCAAGTAACCAGTTATTGAAAATACAGTAAAAAGTAAAATAGTCCAACATTTGAATAAAAAATGTATGATTTAACTAACTACTTAAGTAAAACCTATTGTTATTCAACTTTATAGAATTGTTACGTAATTTCAAGAAAGATAAGTAATAAGCTACTGATCTTTTAAGAAAAAGTAAAATAAACCTTGATTTAAATAAAAAAATCTCATTATAGTAACTACTTAAGTAAACACTAAAGTTATTCAAATTTTGAGACTTTTTACGTAATTTTCACAACTTAAGTAACAAGTTATTGAAAATCCAATAAAAAGTACAATAATCTCACCCTTGGCTAAAAAATGATTGATTTAAGTAATTGCTTAAGTAAAACTTATTGTTATTTAAATTTATAGGATTTTTACGTAATTTTCACAAAGTTAAATAACACATTAATGATATTTCAAGATAAAGTAAAATAGGCTGAGGTTTAAATTAAAAAAGTCCTAATTTAGTAACTGCTTAAGTTAATACTGATATTATTCAAATTTTGAGCATTTTTACATAATTCTCGTAAATTAGATAACTAGTTACTAAAAATACAATGAAAAGTAAAATAATACCACACTTTAATGAAAAAATTTGTGATTTAAATAACTACTTAAGTAAAATCTATTTTTATTCAAATTTATAAAATTTTACGCACTTTCAAAGTTAAGCAACAAGTTCTTCATATTTTAGTATAAAATAAAATAGAATAGGCCTAAGTTTAAATAAAAAATTTGCCAATGGGACATTTTAACAGCGAAAATAAATTTTTATAAGTTCAAATTGAAATGAAAAGAAATTTTATGAGTTCACTTCAATAATCAATAGTGTATCATGATCAAAGAATTGAACTCTTAGTCTTAACGATTAAGATTCAAAGCCTGGCATTGATCAATGATGAAAGCAATCCTTCGTGTAAGCGATTTGACAATGTATTACTAAAGCACTTGATTCTTAACATACTAAACTTTAACATTATAAAAATAATCTGGTGTATATTAAAGATTTAATGAATTATACTAATAGTTCCTCTAAATTATTTTTGTAAAATTTTGTTTAGAATTTATGACTATGTATCATGATTTTAACCTTGAGATTAATAATCAATGTGGTAACCGATTATCCTTTATAATTCATAAGTGCGTTGAACTAATAATCACAACAATAATTAAATAATGATGAAAGAAGATCATTTTAAATTTATGCTAAGTTTAATTATCTTATATCTAATCTTTTGTGTAAGTATCACTAGATCACTTGATTCTTAACATACATAATTTCATTGTCGTAAAATCTATCTACTGTATATTTGGGATTCAAAGAATTATAATTCTAGTTTCTCTTAATTTTTTTAATAAAATTTTACTTTAAAGTTACTATTAAAATATAATACAAGAAAGTGGCAACCAAAAAAGACGTAAAAAGAAAAGTAATTGACGAAAGTTGCAAAAAAAATGTGGAACGGCTTCGAACCGGGGTTGGGAAAGAAAAAGGAAAATTGAAAGAAGCAGGTTCCCACGCTTTGCAATTTTTTTTTTTTTTTTAAATTTGAATGACTTATAACTAACTATCCCTTTATCTTTAGGCAAAATCTATTTAAACTCACTCTATTATGTGAGTAAAATATACTCGATAACTATTATTATAGGGCAACCGGTTGTTTGATTTAGCAACCGGTAGCCCACCTCTTTTTTTAAAAAAAGTTGTTTTCTCCCGTGAACGTGGCAACTGTATTTTTATTGTCCACTTTTTTTTCTTTGAGTTTTTTTTCCCATCTTTAACATTTGCAACAATAAATTTTTTATTTTTTTGGAACAAATCGTGTTACACTGCTAGTTCTATTTTTTTCTCTCAAGTTTATTATGCGTTGTAAGTGGATTTAAAATATTTTGTTATATTAATATTTTCGTTATATAATAACATGCAAGCAAGATTTATTTTGAATATAAAATAAAAAAAATTAAATTATATGGATTTTAAAAAAAAAATAAAAAATTTTAGTATTTTTATTTAAATTTTAGTATTATTATTCAAATTTTTAATACTTTTACTCAAAATTTTAGTATCCTTACTCAAATTTTTAGTTTTGATTACTTAATTACTGAAATTTTAAAAATTATGTACAAATACTCAAATTTTAAATAAAAAAACTCAAATTTTTAGTATTTTTAGTTAAATTTTTTATTTTCTGCACTAAATACTCAAAATTTGAAAATTATGTACAAATAATTAAAATTTGAGTAGTAGTACACTTAAAATTTTAGTACTTCTACTCAAATTTTTGGTATTGAGCACCTAGCTACTTAAAGTTTTGAGATTATGCATAAATACTCAAAATTTGAGTACAAATAGACTCAAAATTTTAGTACTTTTACTAAAATTTTTAGTTTTATTAACCAACTACTCAAATTTTGTAAAATTATGTATAAATACTTAAAATTTGAGTAGAAATATACTCAAATTTTTAATACTTTTACTCAATTTTTTAGTTTTAAGTACTAACTATCTAAATTTTTAAAAATATGTACAAATACTCAAAATTTAAGTAAAAATAAGCTTAAATTTTTAGTACTTTTACAAAAAAAAATTTCTTTTTATATGCCAATTACTCAAATTTTTAAAATTATGTACAAATACTCAAAATTTAAGTACAATTAGAAAAATTTTAGTAAAATGACCCAGGGTGTCTTTTAATGACTAATGAGTAAACGTCAATTGGAATTAAAAAGGAGTTGGTGAGTGATAGGAATTTCATAGGCCTTACCAGCACACGATTGTGCTAGCACTGTTGCTTGTTTAGAGGACGACAATTTGGAGGGACTAGGGTTTGAGGGGTTCGGCGATTCTAAATTGAAGAGAAGAAAGTATTTGAGGGACAGCTTTCTTTTTCTTTTTTTTTATATTTTTATTTTCTATCAATTTTCAATAATTTAGGGCACAATTCTTATTTCTTCTGCTAACCTTTAAAGTCGGTTGTCCATTTATCCTTGGATGAGTTTATTATACTCACGTCTTATATGAGTATAAATAGTATGCACCTTATCTTTATTGTGGGAGTTAATTTAACTCTTCTTTAAAGGGAGTCAAATTAGAAAACTTTCAATAGTATATGGATTTCCCTCAATAGTATATGGAAACTTTAAGTGCAAGACAATCTTAAATTTATATAATTATATCTCTGCTTTTGTTTTTTTGTTTTTTCTTTTTTTAGTACTTAATGGACTGGTTCTCGTGGCAAATTTACAGACTATAGGCTCGATTCTTTTTTTTCCTTTTTTTTTTTTCATTTTTTTCCTTTTTTTTCAGGCAATTTTTTCCTTTTTTATTTTTTCTTTTGGAAAAACGAACAGGCTCATTAACACTATAGCTTTTACAATGTTAGAATAAATTAAATCAATGCACAATGAGTTATAGGCTCAATTCAATTGGCAAGTTAACAAGATTTGAAGTTTAATAGTACTTCTTCAGCAACTTCTTCGGGAACTTGAGCCTGCTGACGGGATAGACTAATCCATATGCAAGTCCAACAACAAATCCAAAACTAAGTCCAGCAATGGCTCCCAAGACAAGTGCGTTCCTACTTGAGTATTCTCCATTAACAATTGTGCGAAATGATTCAGGAATAGTAGGCTGGTTAGTACAAGCATGCTGTATAATTGGACTGCATAACCCTGGATTGCTAATGAAACTGGAATAAGGAAATGTGTCAAACTGACCCCCCGAAGGTATTGGTCCTTGAAGATTGTTGTTTGCAACGTTAAACCAGGACAAGAAATGTAGAGCTCTGAGTGACGCGGGTATTTCGCCTGATAGATTATTTTCAGAGAGGTCCAGTTTCTCTATGTTAATAAGCCTGGATACGTGGTCTGGAATATTTCCGGAGAAGTTGTTATGACTGAGATCCAGAGCATGAATGAACTTCAATTCACCAATGTCATCAGGGATACTTCCGCTAAGGCTATTGTTGCTTAGATATATGGCCGGCGGTAAGCTGGAAACTTTTTTGTATAGTTGATCAGTTGCATTCCTAGGCATTACAAAGATAGGCAACTCTAGATAAGTCCTTCCCACTCGGTCAGCAACTTCTTGCGTTGTCAATGCTGGGAGTTTACACAGTTCCTATGCGAATTTTCCGGTTATGAGGTTATTAGACAAGTCCAGGTAGAAAAGGTTTGACAGACTTCCCAGGAAAACTGGAATGGAACCGGTGATCTGATTAGCCGACAGATCCAGGGCGTGCAGCCTTTTGAGATTAGCTAGCCAGGCTGGTATTTTACCATAGAGCTGACAACCTCCCAATCCCAGGATTTGGAGACTTTGAAACCCATTTGATTTCACCATGCTCTCATCATCCGGTACTGATTCATTGACAAAATTTGAGGACATGATTACGGTAGTAAGGCTCTTGCACCCCATCAATATTCTGATTGCACCAGTGATATTGGTCAGGTAGTTCCTTGAAAGTGAGAGAGAAGACAGAGATTGAAGAGCCAGAATATCTGGCAAAATTTGTCCCTCAAGGTGGTTAGAGGCCAGCCTAACTGCAGTTATGATTGGCACGAATAAAGGCTACGTGGCAAGCTACCAATAAAATTATTGTTACCAAGGTCAATAATCAGAAGCTTGTGGAGCTTTGAGAAATTGAAATCTGAGAGTTCTCCTCCTAAGAAGTTGATTCGTAGATTCAGAGAAATCAGGTTGGTGCAATTTGAAAGAGATGCGGGTAGAGAACCAGTAAAATTGTTTATGTGAAGGAGCAAGACTTCCAAATTGAAAAGGTTACCTATAGTTTCTGGAATCAAACCGCTAAATTGGTTGGAGTACAACTCAAGGACTTTTAGGTTGATGAGATTGGAGATGCTGTTGCTGATTGATCCAGCAAGATTATTGAAGGGCAGAGATAATTCTTCAAGACCGTCAGCATTGATCTTCTCAAAAAAAAAAAAAAAAGACCGTCAGCATTGTACATCTCCTCAGGGAGAAGTCCTGAGAGACTATTGAAACCTGCTCGAAATAACTGGAGCTGAGAACATTTTCCAAGTCTAGAGGATATCTGGCCACTAAAATAATTGTCCAAAAAATCTAGGATCTTGATAGAAAATGAATAATTAGTGCATATGGAAGAAGGCAGAGTTCCAGTAAAACTATTGTTGCTGACATTAAAGCTTGTCAATTCCCTTGCTAGCTGGAAAATTGCAGATGGGAGTGCACCTTGGAAGCCATTGCTAGACAAGTCTACTACCTTGATGTATCTGAATGGAAGGATGGATGGCAATTCACCATAAAGGAGGTTGTAGCTCAAATCAAGAGTCAGCAATGAAATGAAGGGTGACAAGAACTCCACTGTGAGAGGGCTAGAGAGGTGATTATGGGAGAGGTTGAGATGACGGACATGTGTCAGGTTCCACTGGGGCAAAGAACCAATTAGACCAGTTGAAGGCAACCAGAAAGTGGTTACCTGACCTTCGGCATCGCAATTGATCCCTTCCCAGAAACAGCAATCAATGGAAGAAGACCAATTCAGTGGAGGGGATGCAGCTGCAAGTTTTGGCCAGAAAGATAACAGAGAATCACTTTCATACTGGTTGCAAGCATGGCAGGTAGAGGAAAAAGAAGTCAGTAGCAGTAGCATCAATAGAATGATTACCAAGTTTGGCATCTCCAGACTACTGGTTTGCATATTATCTTTGATCACCAGTTCAGAATGAAGCATAACTCAAACATAGGAAGAAAACTTGAGTGGCAACGGACCAGTCATTTGGTGGTGGTTTGAAGATTGCTTGGTTGTCCTTTTGACCAGTTCAAGATCAGTGTGACGAAAGATTGACTGGGTTTCATTTACTGACCGGCAAAAGAAAAGGAAAAATAATACTGGTTTCATTTACTGACCGGCAAAAGAAAAGGAAAAATAATACTGGTTTCATTTACTGACCGGCCAAAGAAAAGCAAAAATAATACTGAAAGATAGAAGGACATGCTCACAAGCGTTTACTTTTGAGCTCCAATGGCTAAAGGTAAAAGGTCGTCTCTCACGTAGTCATATGCACTGACAACAAAATAGCAATATAAAATATCCAAGAACGCTGGACACGGAACAGACATTTGACTTAAATTTATAAAAACATTGTTTGGTATTTCGCTACTCTGGTAGTTCTCCGAGACTCGACGGGTAACTTCTTCTTGTTGGTTGGTATGATTTCTTATTAATTAAATTTTATTTTATTTTATTGTCTTTTATTATTTTTGTATTTATAAAAATAATTGTCGATGTAATAAATTATTTTAATTATCAAGTCAATAACTTTAATTATCATGTCAGTAGATTTTTCGTTGATAATTAAGTTAGGCTTCAGCTTCTAAATATGAATTGTCGTATGCTCTTTTCCTTCAAACAATTAAATATATCAAAACTTTTATCTTATTGAAAGCCGATCCTCTTGAAGCGATTATTAGAGGCTGATCCTCTTGAAGAAATCAATCGTTTTATTTTCCTTAATTTTCTTATTTTTTAATTCTTGGTTCTCATCATCTAGTATCATAGCGATGTTCTTAGGGATTTTGCTTCTATTCCATAGCTCCACCCTGACCCAAAAAAAAAAAAAAACTCCACCCTACCAAAAAAAAAAAAAAAAAAACAAAAAGAAGTTTATGCCCCTTACCCATCAACAAAAGAAAAGTCCCACCATCACTGATTTGCAATGGTACGTTATGTCTTGACACAACTTATATGATTATGAAGCCAAGTTGTCTCGTGTTGAAGAATCAGTATCCCTTATGCAATAGTCTCTAAGGAAACTTGAACAGATGATCCTTGCATAAGGCAAAACCTAGTTAGAAGACACTGCTTTTGGATCTTTCAGTAAATAGAAAGAGCCGTTGGAGTCCTCTGGAGGCACCAACTTTGACTACATACAACCACACATGAAAGTGGAATTTCCTCGTTGGGATGAGAGTGACCTTGCAGGTTGGATTTCTGGAGCTGAAAAATATTTTCATTTCTATTACACAATAGAAGAGTCCAAAGTGGAAGTCGCATCTATTCAATTGGAAGGCGATGCTATCAATGGTACGATTGGTTTGAAACGTGTAGTAGAGTTTTGACTTGGGCTGAATTCACCAAAGGCCTTCTATTTCATTTTGGGCTCTTAGAATTTCAAAACATTGACAAAGAGCTTGCAAAAAATCAGTCAAATGTCAACAGTCCTAGAATACCAAAGTCGTTTTGAGTGACTCGCCAATCGAGCCAAAGATTGGTCAGAGAGACAACTAGTGGGAAAGTTCATTCAAGGGCTTGTTCCTGACATCCGACGGGAAGTTAAGGCTCGCCAGCCACAAACAATGATTATTGCCATCTCCTTTGCTAGATTACAAGAGGAGAAGCTGGGTGCTGAAAGTCGTTGTCCATTTGCCAATGGAGTTCGCAAGCCTCCAAAGCTTGCTAAAATCTATCAGACATTAACAGTCCTAGAATACCAGAGTCGTTTTGAGCGACTCTCCAATCAAGCCAAATATTGGTCAAAGAGACAGCTGGTGGGAACGTTCATTGAAGGGCTTATTCCTGACATCCAATGGGAAGTTAAGGCTCGCCAGCCACGAACAATGGTTGCTGCCATCTCCTTCTAGACTACAAAAGGAGAAGTTGGGTGCTAAAAGCCATTGTCCATTTGCCAAAGGAATTCGTAAGCTTACAAACGGTAACACTGATTCATCTATATTTACTCATCCTACTAATTCAAAAAGATTGACTCAAGAGGAATAGAAAGAAAGGACAGCAAAGGGATTATGCTGGCATTGTGATAAGAAGTGGCACAATGAGCATTGTTGTAAACGGGGAAAGCTCTTGATGATACAATCAGTAGAGGAAGTTGCTAAAATGAAAGATGAATATATGTATGCAGATCATGACGGATGTCCATGTTGAGTATGTAGATGATCCAATTGAATCTACAGTTCATGCTCTGGCAGGATATTCCAATCCGCAAACCATGAAGGCTGACGGATTCCTCAAAGGACGCCAGGTTACTATATTAGTTAATTCGGGCAGCACTAATAATTTCATAGATGAAAAGATTGCAAAGAGACTCGCATTCTCAGTTGAAAATTGCGACAAGTTCGCTGTGAAGGTTGCAGATAGGAGGAATTTGACTTGCCAAGGGAAGTGCACAAAGGTAAAGCTATTATTGTAAGGTTAGATCATTTATGTTGATCTTTTTTTATTACCTTTGGAAGATTATGAGATTGTCCTTGGCATTGATTGGTTGCGAACTTTGGGAGATATCACTTGGATTTTTTCTAAGTTAACAATGAAGTTTCTATTGCATGGGCATGCGGTAGAGCTACAAGGAAAGCGCAGTGGTATAATCATTGTAGTCACAAGCCATCGGATGGAAAAAGTCTTGAGAAAAGTAGGTCAAGGGTTCTAGTGCATCTATATAGTTTGGAAGTGCTAGAGTCTCATTCTAAAAAGGAAACGAAGGTAGATCCTTTATTGGTTGAATTTTTTGACTTATTCGCAGAGCCCAAAGGACTACCTCTTAGGCAGACACATGATCATCAGATTCCCTTACTACCTAGAAGCGCTCCTACTAATATCCGACATTACCGTTATCCGCATTTTCTGAAAGAAGAGATTGAGAAATTTGTGAAGGAGATGTTGGAAGCTGGCATCATCAAGCCAAGTCTTAGTCTTTATTCCTCTCTTGTTCTCTTAGTGAAGAAGAAAGACAGAACCTGGAGGACATGCATGGACTATCGGGCACTCAATCATAGCACTATAAAGGATAAATATGCTATTCCTGTTGTTGATGAGCTACTTGACGAGTTGGGAGGTGCCTAGATATTCACTAAACTCAATTTGCAATCAGGTTATCATCAAATTCGGGTTCATGAAGAGGACATCCAGCAAACTACTTTCATAAAGCATGATGGCCATTATAAGTTCTTGGTTATGCCTTTTGGGCTTACCAAGGCTCCTTTGATGTTCCAGAGCTTGATGAATAATATATTCAGGCCGTATCTGCGTAAGTTTGTCCTAATAGTTTTTGATGATATTTTGGTGCACAGTTCTTCTCTTAATGTTCATTTACTGCATTTATAGACCATATTTATTACTCTACCTGAGCATTCCCTGTTTATTAAGAAATCAAAGTGCAGTTTTGCTAGTCAGACAGCAGAGTATCTTGGCCATGTTGTTTCAAAAGAATGTGTGGTAGTTGATCCTTCTAAAGTTCAGGCAATGTTAGACTGGCTAGTTTGAAAAACAATCAAGGCGCTGCATGAGTTCCTAGGATAGATTGGCTATTGTCGCAAGTTTGTCCATAACTATGGAAAAATTAGTGCTGATTTGACCGCTCTTTTGAAGAAAAATTCATTCAAATGGAATGAAAAGGCTAAAGAAGCTTTCATTTGCCTCAAGCCTGCCATGACCACTACACCAGTACTTGTCTTACTTGTTTTCAGTAAGTTGTTTATTATTGAATTTGATTCTTCTGGAGTTGGCATTGGTGCAGTTTTAATGCAGGAGGGTCGTCCTATAACCTTTACCAATAAGGCTTTATCCCCAACATATCTCAGTTTGTCTGTCTATGATAAGGAGGTGTTAGCAGTTGTTCACGCAATTACTAAATGGGAACCTTACTTGATTGAGAGGCATTTTCAGATTCTGACGGATCGCAAAAGCCAAAAGTGTTTATTGGAGCAGCAAATCTCTTCAATGGAGCAACAAAAATGGATCCCTAAATTGTTGGGATATGATTATGAGATCGTTTACAAAAAAGGGAGCGAGAATCTTGTAGTTGATGCCTTATCTTGCATTCTGGAGTAAGCAAAGCTAGTGGCAATCTCAATCCCTACTTGCAATACCTTGGCACAAATTAGAGATGAGTGGTGGAATGATCCTGACACCCGAGAAATAATTGAGAAGCTGTAGGAAGATCTTTTTTTCAGTTGTCCATTATACTTGGGATTCTATAGACCTGCATTACTCATCCCTTATTCTCATTACAAGGAAACAAACTTGTGGGAGTTTTATGCATCTCTTGTCAGAGGTCACTCAGGATTTCTTTGTACTTACAAGCACATATGTTAGGATTTCTATTGGAAGGGTATGAAGAGCGAAATAAAAAAATTTGTAGCTGAATGTGATGTTTGTCAGCGTCACAAGAGTGAATCTGTGGCATACCCAGGTCTTCTTCAACCACTGTTTATTCCAAAAGAGGCTTGGACAAATATCTTCGTGGACTTTATTGAGGGTCTTCCTTTGTCCCAAAGTAAAACCACTATTCTTGTTGTCGTTGATCATTTGACTAAGTATGCTCATTTTTGTGTTGTTAGTCATCCTTACACTGCTGCTACTATTGCTTGAGTATTTATTGAGAATATTGTAAAGCTGCACGGTGTCCTTAAGTCTACTGTAAGTGATCAAGATAAAGAATTTACCAGTAATTTTTGGAAGGAATTATTCTGTTTGCATAGGACACAGCTGAATATGAGCACTGCTTATTACCCTCAAATAGATGGTCAAACTGAGGTTGTCAATAGATGCCTGGAGAACTATTTTTGCTACTTTACAAGCGAGAAGCCGAAGGACTGGGTGAAATGGCTTCCTTGGGCTGAATGGTGGTACAATACCACTTATCATTCCTCTATAAAGATGACTCCTATTGAAGCTGTCCATGGTCAAGCTCCACCAACATTTGTTAAATATACAGTTGTGTCTTCTCAGGTGGATCAGGTTGATAAAAACTTGGTAAACAAGGACAAGTTGATCCAACTTCTCAAAGATAACCTTGTCACGACCCAAGCTCGTATGAAGCAGCATGCAGATATGCACCGTATGAAATGTGAATTTTCAGTAGGAGATTGGGTTTATCTTAAGCTCTAGCCATATAGGCAAATGTTAGTTACCGTACGGTCAAAAATGAAGTTATCTTCTCGCTTCTTTGGACCATACAAGGTTCTTGAGCTTGTGGATCCTGTTGCTTACTGTCTGGACTTACCAGCAGAGACAAAAATACATCTTGAATTCCATGTCTCTTGTTTGAAGATGAAACTCAGAGAGAATGTAGTTGCTCAAAACCAATTACCTGATATTGCTGACACCAGTGAAGTTTCAGTTCAGCTGCAAGCTATTTTGGATCGACGCATGGTTAAGCATGGCAATTGGGCTGTCACTCAAGTCCTTACTCAGTGGACTAGTCTTCGAGTTGAGGATGCTACTTGGGTGTTCTATCATTCTCTTGTGGAGCGATTTCCAGAATTTATTGTTGGCCAGCCTTGAGGACAATAGTGTTTCGAAGGTCGACAAAATGATATGATTCTTTATTAATTAGATTTTATTTTATTTTATTGTCCTTTATTCTTTCCGTATTCATAAGAGTAAATTGTTGATGGAATAAATTGTCTTGATTACCAAGTTAATAGCCTTGATTATTATGTGAGTATATTTTTCCTTGATAGTTAAGTCAGGCTTCAGACTATAAATATGTATTGTCGTATGACCTTTTTCTTCAAGCAATCAAATATATCTAAACTTTTAGTTTATTGGAGGCCGATCCCTCAAAACGATCATTGAAGGCTGATCCCCTCGAAGAGATCAATCCTTTTATTTTCTTTAATTTTCTTATTTTTCAATCTTTGGTTCTCGTCATTGGTATTTTTGGTGAACTTTCTTACAAGTAGTTTGTGAAATATATTTTTGTACCACAAATAAAGCCTGAATCTTGTTAACAAGAAAATGAAACTATTATAACTTGCAAATTCCAACACCATCGATGGAATAGAAAAATTATAACGCCATTTTGCTCGATAATCTTTCCTGAAAATGGGTGCCTAATGTATAAGGTACCTTGCGCAATTCATTTGCATCTTTGGCGTAGTTAAACATAAGGTTGTTTTACTTATATTTGATAGAAGTCAATGATCAATAAATATCAGCTTTGTGTATATGTCTAGGAACAAAATTTAAAATTCTTGCTAGAAATCATAAGGCCTAACTCAGCATTTGGCCAGTAAGATTGTGCCTTCGTCACTTCTAAAGAAGGTTAAAGAAGATTGGTATTGAACATTCAAGCTATTGGAGTTCTTTTAGTCCTTTGCCATGGTAGTTACACTCGAAATGAAGCTTCAAAGCTACTATTCAAGTAGAATCTTTAGTTACAGCCTTTTGTTTGTTAAATTTTTTGTTTATTTTGTAAGCTTGTTATGTTTAACAAGCATTTGACTTTAGTTAGTACATGTCTTTGAGTTAAGTAACTAGATATGGTGGTTACTTGTTAGTTTAGACAAAGTACTATGTGAAGTATGGTAACTTGTATTCAAGTATGGTTTGTGTCCTACTTGTTTTGTACTTTTATATTGTAAAAACACTTGATATATAAGTGGAATACAATCAGAAAAGGGTTATGTTGCCCAAAATCCTTAAAGCTTTCTTTTTCCTCATTCTCTTCAACTTATCTTTTGTTTTAGCAAAAATTCTTCTTGCTATAACTTTTGATTTGTAGATTTGTTGTTCTCTTTTGTTAAGCCAAATATCAACAATGGTATCAGAGCAATTTAAGGATCTTTAAGGGATTTGTGAGTGAGGGAAAACACTTGAGAGATACACATGAGTTTAAAAGTGAGAGTGAACACCAAACATGTGAGTTCTTTTGTTTATGCCTTCTAATGGCTTCAACAAACTTTACACCTCCAGCACCACCAAAGTTTTTAGGAGAAAACTATTTACAATGGTCAGTTATGATGAAGACTTACCTGAAAGTTTTGACCTCTGGGGCATCACTGAAAGAGGTAGAGAACCACCTGTACTCCTTGCAAATCCCACTATGGCTCAATTGAAAAATCACAGTGAGCAAGGATCAAAGCAATTCAAGGCACTGTTATGTACTCAAACATCAATGAAAAAGATAATTTTCAATAGAATTATGTCTTGTGAATATGCTAAGGATGTATAGGATAGATTGAGAAATGAATTTGGGGCTAGTGAACAAACAAGAAATATGCAAAATTTAAACCTTAAAAGAGACTATGAGGTATTGAGGATGAAAGATGTGGAAACCATCAAAGAGTACATTAATAGACTCATGAAGTTGGTAAATCAAATATGGCTATTAGGAGATGATCTGCCAGAAAAAAGAATTGTATGAAAGATTTTAGTAAGCATACCGAAAAGATTTGAAGCAAAAATCTCAGCTTTAAAAAAAGCAAAAGATTTATCTTAGATCAATGTGATTGACCTTATTAGCGCTCTTCAAGCACAGGAGCACATAAGGGTTATCAGACAAAGATCAACAACCAATGTAGTCAAAGCTGGGCAAATATCTACTGAGGGAGCCTTTCCTGCAAATTTTAAAGGAAAAGGCATTATAGAAAGTAGCAAACAGATAAAAGAGATGCAGAAACCAGCAAAGCAGCAAGCAAGAAGGTTTATGCTTCTTGTGAATTTTACAACAGGCCAACACATCTTTCAAAAGATTGTTGGAGAAAACCTAATGCATTATGTTCCTTTTGTAATAAAAAAGGACATGTAGAGAAAGTTTGCAACCTGAAGAGAAAACAACAAAGTAGCAGAAGAAAATCCAATTCAGCATGTAGGAGAGAAAAACCCATAAGTAGAAGAAGAGCTTTTTACTACCACTTGTAGCACTGTCACTAGCAATTGTGTTGATACTTGGTTAGTGGACAGTGGCTACACTCACCATAGGACACCAAATCTTCCTCTTTTTATGAGACTTGACAAATCTTATACCACTGTGGTAAAGATTGGCAATGGTAACTTCATTGAAGCTCTAGGAAAATGTGATGTATGTGTGCATACTTTTGCAAGTATCAAAACCATCATTAATATGTTGTTTGTATGTAGCATTAGTCAAAATTTACTCAGTGTAGGTTAGTTGTTGAAGAAAAACCGTTCTTTATTATTCAAGGACAAAGCTTACACAATTTTAGATGCAAATGGAATTAAACTTATAATCATGCTGCATTGCTTGCTTCTAGAAATGATTCATCACTCTAGCATAAGAGACTAATCCATTTTCACTATGCTAGCCTTCAAACTATGCATAAGCAACAGATGATTACTGACTTGCCTGAAATTTCACAAGATGAAGGAGTTTGTAGTACTTATCAGCTTAGAAAGCAATCAAGATTGCCATTTCTATCAGATGAAGCTTGGAGGGGAATGGAGAGACTTCAATTGGTGCATACTGATCTATTTGGTTTTATGAGGACTAATTCACTTGTAGGTAGCAAGTATTTTATTTTGTTTATAAATGATTTTTCAAGGTTTAGTTGGGTGTACTTTCTAAAGCAAAAAATTGAAGTTGCAGCTGTGTTTCAAGCTTTTAATGTCTCTGTGGAGAACCAATCTGGATGTAAAATCAAGATATTGAGATCAAATAATAGGACTGAATTTACTTCTGAAGCTTTCAAACAAGTATGCACTAATTCAAGAATTCATAATTAATTCTCTTCCCTATACTCTTCTCAGTAGAATGGTGTGGTTAGGAGAAAAAATAGGATAGTAATAAACATGGCTAGATGTCTCATGCTTGAAAAGAACATGCTTAAAATGTTCTAAGCAGAGGCATGGATTGAGCACTAGATCAATAGAAATGAGGACACCATATGAGTGTTGGTTTGATAGAAAGCCTTCTGTTAAATATCTTGGGGTATTTAGGAGTCTTTGTTTTCTACTTATACTAGATAAGAAAAGGGGGAAGCTAGATGAAAAGGCAAAACTTGCAGTTTTCATTGGGTACAGTGATGTTTCAATGGCTTACAAACTATATGATGTTGACACTGGCAAGGTTCAAGTCAGTAGAGAAGTAAAATTTGATGAGAACAAAGCCTGGGTTCGGTCTGCCTCTTAAAACCAAACTGTTGAAGAGTCTCCAATGTATTTAACTCAGCCTGTAGATGAAGCAGCAGAGAATTCTAATTATGACTCAGTTGAAGATGTTCCTATAAGAGGAACAAGACTTCTCTCTGATATATATGAGAGAAGTAACTTTGCTATTTTGGAAAATTCTTACTATAATAAAGCTTCTTCTTCTCCTGATTGGGTAGTTGCAATGTAGGAAGAGATCAAAGCTTCAGAGAAGAATCGAACTTGGTTTTTGGTTGACAAACCTGAATACAAGAATGTCATTAGGGTAAAGTGGGTGTTCGAAACCAAACTCAATTCTGATGGCATTGTAAGTAGGCACAAGGCAAGACTTGTGGCAAAAGGCTACTCTCAGAAGTTTCAAATTAACTATTCAGAGACATTTGCGCCAATGGCAAGGCTTGATACTATCAAGCTAATTTTGGCTTTTGCTACTCAAAAGGGTTAGAGTGTTTTTCAAGTTAATGTTAAGTCTACCTTTTTGAATGGTTTTCTATAATAAAAAAAAAAATCTTTGTAGAGTAGCCATAAAGTTTTCAAGTTAAAGGTGAAGAGCAAAAGGTCTACAAACTAAGGAAAGCTCTCTATGGTCTCAAACATGCCCTAAAAGCCTAGTTCAGTAGAATTAACGATCATTTAGGTAACTCTCTTTGTTAAAGTTGAAAGAAGTCAGTTACTAATAGTTTCTCTTTATGTTGATGGCATTCTGGTGACTCGTAGTTGTAAAGCATTAGTTCAAAAGTGTAAAAGAGAGATGAAACAAACATTCGAGATAACAGATATAGGTAGAATATCCTTCTTTCTTAGACTTGAAGTGCAGCAAATGGAGTCTAGGATTTTCATTTCCCAAAGAAAATATGCAAAAGAAGTTCTCAGAAATTTTAAAATGGATGGTTGCAATCCAATGTCAACACCTCTTGCAATCAATCACAAGCTGCTTAAGGGAGATAGAGCTAAGAAAGTTAATGAGAGTGAATATATAAGTTACACCAGAAATGAAGCTTCAAAGCTACTGTTCAAGTTGAATCTTTAGTTACAGCCTTTTGTTTGTTAAATTTTTTGTTTATTTTGTAAGGTTGTTATGTTTAACAAGCATTTGACTTTAGTTAGTACATGTATTTGAGTTTAAGTAACTAGATATGAAGGTTACTTGTTAGTTTAGACAAAGTATTATGTGAAGTATGGTAACTTGTATTCAAGTGTGGTTTGTGCCCTACTTGCTTTGTATTTTTATATTGTAAAAACACTTGATATATAAGTGGAATACAATCAGAAAAGGGTTACTGTTGCCCAAAATCCTTAAAGCTTTCTCTTTCCTTATTCTCTGCAATTTATTTTTGGTTTTAGAAAAAGTTCTTATTACTGTAACTTCTGATTTGCAACTTTGTTGTTCTCTTTTGTTAAGTCAAATATCAACAACTTTGCTAGCTTAGTATTGAAATTCATCAATTCATATTGCAATACTAACAAGACCTATGAGTTTTAACTTTTTAACTACACAAAAGGAAATGCACTCCTTAAAATAACTGCTAACAAATGCTAATACCCCTAAAAAATGCTTACACCTGAAGGAAAATCAAGGGGACAAGTCAACTCCAGACATTCATCATACATATGAAAATCAACGTAAGCAATATGTCATTCATTCAAGTTGAATTCCGAATCAGGGCTCCTAGGAATATTTCTCTTGGTCTATTTGTTAAGAACCGCATAGATGTTAATCGGATTAACATAAGACGAAAACAAACATTAAAAATTTTGAAACCTTTAAGAAGCAAGAATTCTTAAATATAATTACTTTTAGCCTAGGAAAAAGAATTATTACCGAGATAGTCTTCAATTCTTTCTTTTCTTTTAGGCCTATTAGTAGGCACAGAAACTGAGAGAAACAACTCTCTTAAATATAAACCAAAGAGAGGAGGGCAAGTCTAAGGAAGATTGCCTAACTCTGAACGATCGTAAAACCCTCTGTTAGGTATGCCTAATAAGGTTCTATTTATAGAGACCTTAAGTTATGTAAGTCATAGTGTAATTTCTCATAAATAACATTTTAATCCCTATAAATTCAAATATCATATATATGACCTCTAAAATTTCTCAAATTTTTCAATCAAGTCCAGCTTGATCTCGTTTTACATTTCTTACCAAAGTCCCTAACGTGTGTGACCCATTAAAATCTTGACATGTTGGTAATTGATATAAAATATAATTCCAAAGGATTAAATAAATTAAACTCCTTTAATTTATCATTAATTCTCTAATTAATTAATTAATTATATCCATAGGTCAAGATTGACATTTAGTAACGTATCATGACTACCCAAATGTTTGGACTATAAAAGTGGTTTGACTAATCCCTTTAGTGTACGGTCTCTCAGTGTAATTCATTCCTTTTATCATATTAATGTTCCAATTAAACATATTAATAAGATCATAACTCCATATAATCCTCATTTCACCTTGCGCAAGGATTTCTTGAATCAATACTTATTGAGAACAGTGAAACATTCTCCCATAGTTATTTTAGGGGTAACGAATCCTTTATTAATCATTCAACTATCTCCATATAGTTTATGGTAAACCTAATGCAAAACCCTACAAACGATCCTTGGTTAGGACAACCCAGAAGTAAGATCAAAGCATATCAATTCTTATATAAGATAGCTTGGTGATCTTTAGTCTAAAGATCACTTACACTACCATCACATGAAAAATTCCTCAGACATACAAGTAATGTTCTGTAATATCAGTTTCGCCCTGTTCTGGTTGGTTCTATTTTTATTAGAACCACCACATTTTATAAGCATAGGCATATGTCTGTTGTGCGCATACAATACTTAGGACTCGTTTTATGTGAAAAAAATGTAAAAATAAATAAATAAATGGTTGATTATGCTTTAAGTAAGCGTAATTAACATTAAGCAAATTTAAGTTAAGATAATTATATCTTGAACACTAATTCAACTTAAGCTTAATTAATTTAGACTAAACGTGATTAATAATAATTAATTTTAATTAGTTAACACTAATTGAGATTAATTAAATGTTAAGTATAATTAGTCAAGCCCTAATAGTAGATAAGATTAATCGCGATTAATTAATGTTAATTGTGATTTATCAAACCCTAAACCTTGATTTATGTTTAAAATTAGGATTAAGTGAAATTAATTAAATCAAAATAAAAAAATAAAATAACAAGGAAAAAGGGAAAAATATTTTATTAAAATAATAATGTAATGAGATATTTTATTAAAATAATAATAAAATATTGTTAAAGTATTATTACTTAAAGAAAGAGAACTAATAAATATTGATAATAATAATAGTAACGATAATAACAAAAATGTAAGGATAAAATAATGATAAAAGTAAGTAACGAAGTATAATGGTAAAACAACCAAAAAAAAAAAAGATAAAGAAAGAGAGATAGATAATAATAATAATAATGTGAAATAATAAAACAAAAAGGGGAGAGAAAGGATAATTAAGGATAATAATAGATAAATAAATAATAAGAAGAAAAAAAAAAAAAAGGCAAAATGCACATAACTCCCTTGTGGTATCTCTCTTTTGCGTCCAACCCTCTTATAGTTTCCATTTCCATTATAAACTACTTGTGATTTATAAATTTAGCAATTAACCTTTCCAGCAATTTCATTAACTGTTTCTATTTTTCTATCACTGAAAATTATTTTCCAAACAAAATCATAAAATTTCATTTTATTCCTTTATTTTCCACATCTGATGGCTTGGTGGCGCTTCGTGTGTTCCATATTCATCGGAAGTGCCACGGCCATGAAGGCTTTCATAACGAAGATGATACTCATAATGAAAATGATTTGTTAACAGGCTTTAAATTTTTACATTGAAATCATAGTTTTAGTTTTTGAGAAAAGGAAGATCCTTTCCTTATATTCTTCGAAAAAAATACAAGCTCCTAAGATCTTCACTTTACGACACCACTGTTATCTTTCTTGGTGGCATGTTTGTTGTTTTTTTTTTTTTTGAATTTTTTGGTGTCGGGTGGCAACGGCTCTTTAACTTGAACTCACCTGATCAACAGCCAACTATTAATTTCCTTCCACAGGTGCTTTTGGCTACGTGGGTCTTGAGTTTGATTATCTAGGTTTTGGGTGGTTCTTGTTTTGCTAGTTGGACTTTGGCGACATACTTTGTCAATTGGGTTCCATCTCAAAAACCTAAGGAGGGGAAGTTTGGATAGGAATAAGAATAGGCATTGGGATGTCCCATTCTCATTTTAATTGTCTAGTTGATGTAGAAGTGATTTTTATTCCCTTAAAAATAGTAATCACATTCCCCTACACGTTGGAATGACTAATTCTCTACTTACCTGTATCAATATAGTTCCCATTCCATTAGGGAATCACAAAATATCGCGCAAATCCTAACAGACTAAATGGAAGCTTGTCACTCTCCTATTTATTTAGGCATGCTTGTTCCTCAGCTTCTTCGTCTCATTTTTTTTTTCTTTCTCTTCATCGCCTCATCTTCTTTTCACCAACTCTGATATAGTAACCAGTTTAGCAAAAAAAGCCAAGAACCATGAATGTTCTACATCAACTCTAAATTGCCTAATTTGTAATTTAGAAAAGTTTCAAGCCCCTAGCTAATTAGTGAAGCACAATAGAAAATACTAGGTACTCAAACAGTACACAAACAAAATGTCATCTTCTATTTAAAAGCTTTTCAATAACATACAGTGATGGACAAAGCAATATACTGCATAAAGAGGACTATTGGCTACTGGTATGAGAAGACAACTACTAGATTTTATTAGCCACATCAAAACCTGCTACAACTAGTCTTACTTAACATAACAAAACTACAACCATAGTATACTTGCAATAATAAGCCCACAACTGGACTTGAACAAAAAAACTACACAAAGTTATCAGTCCTATAGCTTCTGATAAGTATAAAGATATAAATCTCATAAAGAATTAAAATAACATATAAGTGTGGCTAGAAGACCCATAATATAAGCCTTAAGGTTTTAGGTAATATGTGGTATCCAAAAGTCTATTTAGTGTTGCTTTCTTCTTCCCTGTTGTGATCTATTTAAGTTAGTGAGCCCTACATTTCTACAAATTTTTACATGGTATCAGAGAAAAAATGATCTTCGTTGCCCCTCACATTGGTTAGTGAATTAATTGTGAACTTCTACAGCTCAGGTGAGCTAGGCCTAACCCAAGTGAGTTGGGCTTTCGTTGTTTGTTCACGTTTCCAACACAAGTGAGTTAGGTCCAACCCAAGTGAGTTGGGCTTTCGAGTGAGGGGATGTGGTGAAGTATAAAGATATAAATCCCATATTGAATGGAAGGAAGAAGTAAAACAACATATAAGTGTAGGTAGAAGACCCATAACTTAACCCTTAAGATTTTAAGTAAGATGTGGTGTTAAAAAGCCCATTTAGTATTACTTGCTTCTTCTCTCTTGTGATCCATCTAAGTTATTAGGCCCTACATTTCTGAAAATCTTTACAACTTCCACTCAATTAGAATTTTTTTGTCCCCTATTAATTCACCATTGACATAGAGTCTTTCATTCTGGTTCACTTGCCTAAGAAGTAGCTTGAGAAGCTTGGATCCCATTTGCTGTCTGCAATTCAAAAGGAAAAAAAAATAGATTTTCTAATGGCATAAAAATTTCATTTAATAAATTGAGCTTACTAATTTTCTTGGTACCCTGACATCAATTTTGGATTTGCAAGTTCTTTGATTATGGTAAAACTGTCTACATTTCCTGTATGTAACTTTAAGTCCTTTTTTAGTAGTTTAGTAAAGATTGACAGCTTCACCTTCCTCTTGCTTCCTTACTTTTTTGGGTCTATCAACTCCTTTCTTAATTAATGGTGACAATACTGGGTCACAATTTGTTACTTGTCGCCAGTATTGCTCTCACCAAATTGGGTTGTATTCCAAAATCAAAAATATCTTCATTTTCTTTATCACTATTTGTATAACCACTAAAATCTATACTTCTATCATCTTCTTCCTTATCACCATCATATAAAGGATCATCAGAATCATCATCAAGACTATCTCCTTTATATCTATATGCTATAGCTCTCACATGAACATCAACCTTCTCGTCTGCTATAATTTTTTTTACATTTACAAGTGTAGAACACATGAGGCAAGTTAGTAAAAGAAGTTCTTAAAAAACAAAAAATATTTGTGCTAATAACAGATAATTACTTTAGAAATTAGGCAATAATAAATTTAATAACATTAAAAAAACCCCAAAAAAAGGGTTTGATGAAAATAAGCAGTCAAAAAGTCAAATGGGGAACTAGTAAAAAAGAGTACACCTTCACTGGAGCTATAGTTAGTGGGAGCGGCGATGGATGCTTGGGCTTCATGAGATAAGAATTATCGCTTGCTGACAAAGAAAAAGAAGAAACTATTGTCAACAATGCAGCTCAAGAAGAGGGTTTGATGAAAATAGAGGGAGCAACCAGAAGAGTGTGTGATGAATTTTTAAACAACTATTAATCGAGAACCGAAAAGCAAAAGCCATTATAATCAGATTTGAAGACAACCCCACTTTTTCATATTTCATCTGTTCTACTTTCACATTATCATTAACATAAGAATCAACGATGGTTAAGGGATGAGAATTAGTGGGTTTATCAATAGAATCCAAAATTTTTATTAAAAAAAAAATGGTTGTAATCAGAAACCTTTCATTGCCTTTTAACATTTTCTTCACTCAAGAAAGATTTGTTTGTCATTTTTGAAGAGAATGCAATTTAGAAAGAAACAAAATTGAGAAAGGATAAGCTTTCATCAAGGATTTAGGTTTCACTTAGAGTAAAAGAATGAGTGAGAGAGAGAGTATCCAAAAGATTCAGATGTGGAAAATAAAAAAAAAATAAAAAGAAATTTTGTGATTTTATTTGAAAAATAATTCTCAATAAAGGAAAAGTAGACGTCATTAATGAAATTGACAGACAGGGGTTAACTTCCAAATTTGTAAACAACAAGTATTTGATAGTATAAATAAAAATATAAGGGGGTTGGATGCAAAAAAGGTGAAACCACTTGGGGGGTCATGTGCATTTAACCCAAAAAAAAAGGAAGAAGAAAGAAAAAAAGAATACAAAAATAAAAATGTAAGGAAAAAATAATATTAGAATGATATAAAATATTATTATCGTTTAAAAAAAGAAAAGAAAAGAAAGAAAGCAATGATAATAATATAAAGATAAACTAATATTATGATATTATTTAAATATAATTGTCGTTTAAAGAAATAAAAAAGGGAAAAGAGAATAATATGGGAGAGGGGTTGGAAATGTTATGGAGAAAAAGGGGCAGAGAAGCCGTGAGAGAGGGAAAAGAAAGAAGACAGGGGAGAGAGAAAAGGAAAGAAAAGAAAAAAGAATAAAAGCTAGAGAAGAATCCGGAGAGAGTGAGGGAGCCAAGAGAAGGAAGAGAGAGAGAGAAGATAGGGGAAAGAAAGAAAAGGAAAAAAAAAACAATAACCAGAAAATTAAACCGATGATACCTACGCGAAGAGAGAATTTTTCTGAACATGTCTACGTATCCTGTGAGTAATTGTCCAACTGTTATCACAGACTTTTTCATTTTTGAATGTTTATTTGAGTTGTTCTTATTTTTTGAAGAATTTTGACGTTTGATTGTTTTTGATGCATTTAAGAGTTGATTTTGAATGTAAGGATGTTTTTTATTATTGTGTTACCCTGTTTTGCCAGTTATAATTGAAGAAAACTTATAACAGAGAGAGCGAGAGAGAGAGATGGTTTGGCCATAATGGAAGAAGAGAGAGAAATTGATTTTTGTTGTGAGAAGTTGTTGAATTAGAGTTTGTGACATGATTAGGAGTGTAGTCATGTTGAATTCTTGCTTGAACTATAGTTCTATAAACTTACTTAGCTCAAAATTAGAGAGAGAGAGTGGGACATTTGGCCAAGCTAGAAAGAGGAGAGAGAAAGTGGTTCTAATGTGGAAAGTTGATGAATTAATGTTTGTTGATGTGCTTAGATTGTGAATAAGTTGATTTTATACTTGAATTACCATTCAACAAGTTTATTTAGATCAAATGATGAGAGAGAAAGAAAGAGGGCTTGGCCTAGAGTGAGAAAATAAGGAGAGAGAAATTTCAACCATAATCTATCTTAATTTGATGTTAATTATGCGATTAGGCACTAATTGGAGCAAAACCATGCTTAATTAGGTCTTAATTGAATAATTTGGACAAACTTGGGCCAATTTGATGAGTATAAAACATTGGGGGACTAAATTATAAATAAGACAAAGCTAGGTGTAAGAGGGTGAATTGGGTAGAGATTGAAAGTAAAGGGAATATGGACTAAATTGTAATTACTTGAAAGTTTAGGGGCAAAAAGTAATTTTAAAAAGTCAGGACAAATAAGGCCTGATTTGTAAGTAGAAGGGCCAAATTGCAAATACAAGAAAAGATTTAGGTAAAAGTGGACTGAATGGAAATAATTGAAACTTAAGGTCCCGAAATGTGATTAAACTGAGTGACTAAAACTGCTATTGGAGGACAAATATGTAATTTTGATAAATAATAAGACTTAGGGACTAAATTGTAATTTTGGTAAGTTAAAGTGAGAACAGGTGGAATCAGTGGTAAAACTGCTATTGGAGGACAAATATGTAATTTAAGATAACTTTGGGAAAAAAAATGAATGAATTGAGTAAGATTACTTGTCTTATTAGGCAAATGCTGCCATCGGACCCTGACTGTCAAACATGGTAATGTAAAGTTTAAAAGCAAAAGAACGAAAAAGAAAGTAATCAAGTGAAAGTCTTATGTTACAACCTATTCATATAATGTATGTGTATTTGATGAGGCATGACCAAGCATACCCGTCATGCACATTAGGACTTTATAAATGCGCTAAATATTTGAAAGATAGTCCACGAGCATGAAAATATTTTCATATGAACTTTGGCATGCGCAATGGTGCCTGGAAAAAATTGGATGAGCCTCCCTATGAGAACACAAATAGAAAACAAAAATAAAGGTATCAAATAGACCAATGGTTAAGCTCGTGGTTTTGGACAAAGTCTCATATGCCAATGATCCTAGGATGCCCACAAATGGAATATGAATTTATGCACAACATACATGGCAAGAAAAAGGGTTTTTATGAGGAAAGCAAAAAATGAAACAAAAAGAGAAAGGCTCGTGAAAACGAGCATTTACGATATGTATGTTCAAAGGAAAGTAAAAGAAAAGAAAGACATGTTTTTGAGGAAATAAAGAAAGAAATATGATATGACACAAGCATTGCACACATGTATGACATTACTCGCTGAGTTTTTTTATACTCATCATGCCTTGCGATAACAAGGAACAGACAAGTTACTAGTCACGATGTTTCCATGAGCCCAAAGTGTTAAGTGACAAGGGGCAGGGAATATGAGTACGAGTTAGAAGATAAATTTCTACCTGATAGGGTAATTTAGTGAGAATGTAAACAAGTGATGTATCCTGGCTGCCCTGGTAACTATTTGTACCAAATGTTTTGTGAATGAAATAAATCGTTTTCCATTGCAAAACAACGAGTAAAGAACAAAGTAATTAATATTTTCACTTGAACAAAAATGCCCACCTACTTGACGATCCAAAAGAAAATTAAGATAGTAGTATCTTTTAATTAAGGCCCTGGGAATTGGTAGGAAATTTTAGGATTAGTTAGGGGGATATATTTGCTACTGTGGCGCTGAGGCATTATAGTATAAATTTGGTGGTAACTTGGGTAAAATGAGCTCTTGGTCAGCCTAGGGTGGTTTTGCACGTACTTGTACGAGTACGTGGACATATTGAAAGCTGTGTTGTGTTAAGATTGGTTACTTGTGTGTTACTAAGATGTTTGCATGTGTTCTTTTGTTAGAATTGTTTTTGAAAACTTTTATGTGTAGATATTTCATTATATCTTGAATGCATATGCATGAGCATATTGACACGTGTACACACATTTTAATACTTAAAGTAATAATCTGGGGTATCAGGACCTAATGCCTCGAGTACGAAGAGTAGTAGCAGTGAAGGGAATATAGAGGATACGTTGGTGAGAGTGGCGGAGCAATAAAATTGTATACTGTTGATGATGCAAGAGATCTTACAACCAGTTTGTACTCACTAACCTCCACCGCTTGCTGCCCCGCCGAGGTCAGACATATATGAGTGGTTCTAAAAGATTAAACTAAAAGGACTTCAAGGGAGATGCAGACCCAATGGTTGCTGAGGATTGCATTAAGTCTTGGAGCCTATTTTCAAATATAGGGGAGTAAATGATAAGGATAAGGTGACGTGCACAATTTTCTTGTTGAAGTATCAAGCTCGGTCATGGTGGGAAGTTGCTAAGTTATCTGTGGATTTAGATGAACTCACATAGGATGGATTGAAGACTTTATTTTATGACAAATACTTCAATAAGGATGCGCAAACTCAAAATGTTAAGGAGTTCTTGGAATTGAAATAGGGCTCAATGCCAATTAGTGACTATGTGAGGAGATTTTGAGGAGGGATGTAGGTTTGCACCTTTTATAACACACAATAAGGAAAAGAAGGTTGATCACGTCTTATGGGGCCTTGTGCCAAGAATCAATAGGGACGTGATCATATCCATCGTGCGAGAATTAAAAGAGGTAGTTAATACAGCGGTTCTCGCCGATGGGATAGAATAGGAAATTTCGGACTCACTCCGAAAGGAGTAAGCTGTGTTTGAATCGTCTTATGCTGAAGGGTCTATGGATAAACAAGGAAAACAATGGATTTTAGCTATAACGCCAAGTGAGTTGGAGACCAAGCAAGCAAGGGTTATGTCGATTACTAATACGCGTAATGGACCGCAGTGCCCAAAGTGTGGCAAGCGGCATAAGAGGGATTGTCTACTAGGTACAAATGCTTGCTACCAATGTTGAAAGCCAAAGCACATTTTTGTTAGTTGCCCAATGATAGTGTCTAAGGATTCCAACAAGAGTACCTGTCATGGCCAAAGTGCAAGTCAAGCAAAATGAGAAGGCCTATTTCATAGAACCCGGGATCAAGCTTGATGATTATAATTTTGTCAATTAGGCTTCAGACCTTAGAACCGTTCCCCCTCATGTCCACCACTACATGAGCCTATCTTAAGGTCATACTCACTATAGTCTCAGAAACCTTATTGGCTCATATGTTAGCATCCTTTGCAAATCTTGTAAATAGGAGGGTGAGGACTCTTTTAAGGTGAATCTCCTAAGCCATGTACATAAAAACATACACATCATTCTCTCCAGGCTCTCTCCCTCTATGCTTCCAACACTGATTTAGACATCAGAGTGCTAACACCTGGAAGAACCCTGGGCTCTCCATAGTTGTGCTTCGTTTGCAAGTTAAAGACCCCTATTGACCATCCTTAACCTGGTATCTCTATTTGAGTTGAGCTTAGTACCCTTCGGTAATGATTTCCCTCATCAACATGTATTTTGGTATTTTAGTCTTTGTATATACTTGAAATATATATGGAAAACAATAGATTCACGTGCTTAATATTTCCCAAAAAATCTCTTTGCCTATTTTTTTTTCTATGCACTTTCTATTTTTGGTTATAGCAAAAAAAAAACTTGTTCTTGCTATAAGTTTTTGTGCTTCAGCTTTAAGCATTTGATTTGCTCAACTCATTTTCAATAGACTCCATGCAGTTGTGATGTTGGTTAAAGCTCGGCCCAACTGAACAATAAGATTGGTTTTCGTCTTATTAAGATACCCAATAAGGGGTTTCAAATTCAGATCAAATATTACTTTCAATTTGGTTGACCAAGTCTTTTAGTTTACTGTCTTTAAGATTTTATATTTGCAACAACTTTTTGAACTTTTTCTGAAAGTAGTAGAGCTCCAGAAGTAAACATCTACTATGAGGACAAGTTTCCATAGTTTTTAATTTTTCAATAGTATATGGATTTCTCACACCATAAATAAGCACTCTTAATTATTAAACAACTACTAAGTTATATGCCCAATTAATGGGTTTAATCCATGATTATCATGTGATATTATAAACTAATCAATTGACCTATGAATAGGGTTAATATACAAATAAATCCTTAACTTTGTGTGTTTTAACAAATATATCCTTACTTCTAGAATTTAACAATTTTATAATCCTATAATTTTTTTTAGTTTCAAATTTCTCTTGCCATTAACTTAGTAAAAAGGAATTTGTTAAACCTGTGACGTGGCACGCTAACATGAAATCTTGGTAACGTGGCGTAAAAGATGGTATGTTAGGTGGTATTTAGTTTGAAATTAAAAATCAAAATATAATAATAACAATAAATAAAAGGAAAATGAATCTTAGATGCAGACGTTGGTGAACATGGTATTGATCGCGTTAGCTGTTGTGCATATTATTATTATTTTTGTTGTACACCGAATTTAACTGTAAGTTTCAAGAATTTTTATAATTTTTTAATTCCATCAATTTATGATATAAAATAATATTAAAATTGATGTACAATATAAATAAAAAATATATATATATAAAATAAAAACCTCTCTTTCACATATGTGTATCAAAACTCTAAATAAAAATATAAAAATTCTCTCTTTTTATCTTTCTGTCTGCTCCCTCTCCCTCTCTACCTCATTCTCTCCTCCATCATCCTCTCTCCTCCCTCTCTCTCTTCTCCCTCTTTCTCTCTCTCGCAGTCTACTTTGATCCTCTATCCTTCCATTCTGCACGTATGTTGAAAGCAACCCATTCCAGGAAATTTCATTTTTAATCGGCATCTTAGCAAAAATTTTCCTTGCCTCAACAAATAATCCGTTCTATTCATCCCGGACGCATCTTATTCCAAGAGACAACGTCCTTTCAAACATTCTCTCGAGCATCGCACATGCGTATGTCACACCTCTATTCCTTGCATACCCACTTAATATAATATTCCAGGAAAACAAACCCCTATAAAGCATTTCATCAAACATATCGCGGGCAATGTTGAACCTTCCATTTGCAATATACCCAGAGATCATCGCGTTTTACGAGACCCTGGTCTGACTAGGCATGGAATTGAAGACCTGAAGAGCGGGCCCCATTCTCCGTTGCGCATGTGGGTGGAGATGGCCATGTTCATCCCAGGATGGCCGGGGGTCTCTGGAGGATTCTTTTGGAACGTGGCCATCCGAAGCCCCTTCCATTCCATATGGAGGAGAGAGAGAGAGAGAGAGAGAGAGAGAGAGAGAGAGAGAGAGAGGAGGAGAGAGAATGAGAGAAGAAAAGAGGAAGAGGAAGAAGAGAGACGAAAGAAACAGAAAGAAAGAAGAGAGAGGAGACAAATTTTATATTTTTATATTTTTTTTTAATTATAATCCTATTTGTTAATTTTAAATTGCACAGCCCCTAGTACATTATGTCATGCCACGTTGCCGAGATTTCGTGCCACATCACAAGGTTCAACAGTTTCCGTTTAACTTTTTTTTTATTTCTTATTTAAAAAATTGTAGGATTACTAAATTGTAAAATTTTAAATGTCCGGAGATGTTTGTTAAAACGTGTGAAGTTGAGGATTTGTATTTATTTCTTATTTAAAAAATTGTAGGATTACTAAATTGTAAAATTTTAAATGTCCGGAGATGTTTGTTAAAACATGTGAAGTTGAGGATTTGTAAAGGGCAAAGTTGGCCGGAGAAGAAATTATCGGAAAAATCTTTTGAAATTGTAATTTGTTGAATTTGTTTTTATAATAAAAAAATAATAATTTTTTTATTTAGTTATATTTGTAATTAAGACAGTTATACAATAAATTTAATAAATTATATTTTAAAAAAATGTTTAACTAATTTCTCTAATTATATAACAGGATCATTTATTAACCCTTATGAATATTATTAACCCTTATGAATATTATAATTCAGTAATTTTAAATAGTTACATAATCTAAGTTTATTTATAATTCAAATGCAAGACAATTTTAAATTTATGTAGTTCTATCTCTGCTCCTTTTAGAATTAATATATAAAAATATTATTAATTTTGTGTAAAGTCACAAATTTAGTATCAGTTTTAAAAAGTAACAGTTTATCATTCTTTAAATTTTTTTGTAACAAATTTAACACGTAATGATTTTATATTAACATAAACTATAAATTTCGATTATAAATTTATAGTAATGTATCTGATATGTTAGTGTTTGGTGATATGTATGACCGTCACACTATTAAAACAGATAAATTTTATTTAAAAAATTTCACAGCGTATTAAATTTTTACAAAAAAAATTCAAAGTTGAGTAAATTATTATTTTTTAAAACTAATATTAAATTTATTATTTTACACAACGTTAGTAGTATTTTTATATATTAACCCTTTATTTTTTCAATCACTCACGGACCAGTGCTCGTGGCAACCAGACTATATCCTGCCCTTAGCAATTTTTTTTTTTGGGTTCATTTTGTTCTTTTTTAAAAATGAACAGGCTCATTAAAACCATAGCTTTTACAATATTAACGAAAATGTTATCTGTAAAGCGTAAATTTCGAGCCTAAAACAATTAAACTCGAAAATACAAAAATAAATTACAAATAAAAATTTAAAAATAAAAGAAAATTTACGTGGGGTCGATCTCCGTAGATCCTCCGATTAGTGTTCCTTTTTTGACTCCGTCAAGGGCTGCACGAGCTTGATCTTGACAGAAATAATTTCCACAGGTTTTTCTTGAACTGGGTAGACTGAAACTGGATCTGATTTGGACGTTTAGACTACGATTAAGAACCGCAGAGATCTTATCTGAGCCGATCTGGCTTAATTTCACCGAGGGTCGAAGGGACTTATTCTCAGATGAGCTGCCTAGATTTTGCTGAGGGCCGTATGAGACTTAATCCCAGCCGGATTTGTAGTAATTTGATATTTTTAGATCTATATTCTCATAAATTCAGATCTAGCGCGATCCGAGAATATAAACCTAAAAATAACTTTAGAAATGGAAACAGCAAATTTTTTTTGGGGCTTACCCCTGAAATATCTCTCAAAAAGGAGTTAGTATAGTATACTGCAGAGTAAAAGCACGTAAGAAAAGGAGAAATTTTCTTGAGAGATTTTCAAAATTTTCTTTTTCTCTCAAATTCTTTGAATTTTTCTGTTTACAGATTTACTGAATATGTTTTGAACTGAGGGGCAGGGGCCTATTTATAGGGTTCCTTTCCCATGTGAACATCACATGGGAAAAGAATCTTTTAATTTGATTTTTTTTGGGCCAGCGTTGCCAATTCAAAATTGGCAACGCCGGCAATTTACTTTCTCTTTTTTTTTTTCTTTCTTTGTTTACAAATGCCCCTACTTCAAGGGTTGGTAAGGAAGAACTTTACAGACGTGATCTGCACCGAGTCTTGAAGTCCAGTTTGAAACTTGAGATATCCTGATGAATATATTGAATGTTGAAGTCTTCTAACTCTGACTATACATGCTATTGTTGGATCACAATAGGAACCCGATACGATCTTGAGAAAGTTAGCAGCCCAGCCAATATAAAAATTGACATTCTAGCTCCAGGTGCATTCGATCTTCCATAGTTAGGAAAGGTTGGCAAAGGTTCTTTGAAGTTCCAAAACTCTGGTGAGGATGATCCGGTAGGCAAAGAACTTGAACCTCCCCAAGAGGAAGGCCCAGCACCTCGGAACTTCAAGACCGGCACACAGAGAGACTGACTGTAGTGATGATTCCCAAGTCTGCTTCGACGTAAGGAGAGTAGTTGGAACTTCCCTGTATGTCGCCGCATCCAAAGGAAGTTAGGATGATTGCAGCTTCTCATCCCTCTGTGGTAGATGTGAACTAAGGAGAGTAGTTGGAACTCCATGACACCGATGGCGTTGGAGACTGAGTTTCGAGGGCTTTTAGAGATCCCTCGAGGAAGACTACTCCTTCTTTTCTTAGCTCGTGCGCCTCCAACTTCTTGATCGAAGAACTTCCTGAGACAAGTACAGAGACTAGCCATTTTCTTTTGAGAAAGAAGAGCTGAGGGGTGAGTATTACAACTCGGGAATGCAAGATATATATATACATACGATAAAGATTTTTTTTTTTTTTGAAAAGTCAAAAAGAAGGTACGCAGAATCGAGTAGGGACATCCACGTCCCTTTCCTGCATAAGAAACAAAAGGGGCAGCGGCTGACGCGTGACACGAAAGTCGTTACCGTGTGTTGCAGAAGTCGTTGCCGTGTGCTGTAGAAGTCGTTACCGTGTGCTGCCAAAGTCGTTGCACCTTATCTTGTCGGCCGTCCTAGCGGGGCCCGAGGCACAACTCCAAGTCAAGCTCGACCTCGTCTGGTGGGTCGATGATGTTGACGTCGATGTCGCTTTCCGGCTGGTTGATGTCGGAATATTCTGGAAAGAGAGGCAAAATTTCGCCGGAATGACTCTTTTCTGTTAAAAAAATTCTCCTAGACTTAAGTACCTAGGAGGGATGAACCCTTGACTGACTCCGTAAGACCACCAGGACCAGCATGCATGCTCCCATGGGCTACGGCTTTGATGAACATACCGTGGAGAGACCATTGCAGTGGAAGAACTCGGACCTGCTTCATTTGAGGGCGAAGCTGTACCAGTGGGATTTACTATCGGAACGACAGACTCTTCTTTGGAAGAAGCAGTTCTCAGTGCTGGTTTCTTCCTGCTTCTTCGATTCTGGAACCAATAAAACACATTTTTTCCTTCGATTGCCCCGAGCGGGCGCAATCGTGAGACAAGTTGGTAAATTTGAGATGCACTAGGAATAATACTTCCATTGTTGTGGAAGACTTCCTCCAAAATTTGCAGTTGTGCCATAGTCGGCTGCCACCTTGTGCGAGGTGACCTTTCTTCTCCCTTGTCTTGAGATTCTGCAACTGGTTCCATCTTTCTTGTGGCAGAGGAGCAAAGGTCTTGGTATGTGGTGAAGATCGGTTGAGACTGATGCTGAGTTTCAGACTCAAACCCTCCGTTGCTTTTATATTTTTGGGCCGTTCACAGTTTATACTCATGCGGGCCAGGAGTTGGATTGGATTTTGAACTTGGGTTCTGGACTGTGTCTGAAACTTGGAATCTTTGGGTTTTGGGTTTTGGATTGGATTTGGGTCGAGTGTTTGAGCTTCTAGACTTGGATTTTTAGATTTGGGTCGAGTGTTTGGGCTTCTAGACTTGGGTTTTTTTTTTTTTGATTTGGGTCGAGTGTTTGGGTTTTGGACTTGGACTTTTGGATTTAGTTTTCAGGCTTTTGAGTTGGACTCTGAATTGGGCTCAAGTGTTTGGGTTTGGATTTTCGCTTGATCTTTCAGATCGGGACTTCGCAACTTTTTTTTTTAATTATTTTTTTTTTCTTTTTTCTATTTTTTTTATTTTTTTCCTTTTTCTATTTTTTTGATTTTTTTTCTTTTTTTTTGATTTTTTTTTTAAAACATATTTACACATAATACTGTTTCAGAAATTTACCATTGATCGGGCCGATTCGGACGCCTTCTTGGTCTGACAGCATGTAAGCGTTGTGAGTGTACGCCTCCTGCACTAAGTATGGCCCGTCCCATTTGGAAGTAAGCTTGTCACCATGCCGATGCTTCATGTTGATGGGCCGTCGCACTGCAAGAACAAGGTCTCCAACTTGAAAAGATCGAGGGCGGACCCTGCGGTTGAATGTGTTGGTGAGCCGAGCTTGGTAGCACTCAAGTTGCTGTTGTGCTTCAAGCCTCTTTTCATCGAGGCCTTCTAACTCTTCCAGACGTAGGTGAGCATTCTCCTCCTGTGTGAGTCCTTCCAGAACCGCCATGCGCAGAGATGGAATTTGTGTTTCCAACGGCAGTATTGCTTCGACACCGTAGACAAGTGAGTATGGCGTCGCCTGTGTTGGAGTCCGGTAAGTTGTACGATACGCCCATAATGCCTCCGGAATTCTGTCATGCCAATCTCTTTTGGACTTAGATACTACCTTCCGCAACAGGTTGCATAAGGTCTTGATGAATGCTTCGGCCAAGCCATTTGCTGGGGCTTGTACATTGATGGCTTGTACTGCTTGAATTTGAACTTCTTGCAGAGTTTGTCAATCAAGCTGTTGTAGAACTGCTTACCATTATCAGTGATGATGAATCGAGGGACTCCATAGCGATAGATCAGCTGAGTCCAGATGAAATTGGCAACATGCTCCTTCTTTACCTCTCTAAGTGGAATGGCTTCAGCCCATTTTGAGAAGTAGTCGGTTGCTGCGAGGATGTACAGGTGACCCAGGGATGACTTTGGCAAAGGCCCCACTAAGTCAAGACCCCAAGCTTCAAAGGGCCAGGATTAGACAGTTGGATGCAGTGGCTCCGGTGGTTGATGTATGTAATTGGCATGAAATTGACAAGCTTGACAAGTTTTAGCAAACTCAATGGAATCACGTACCATGGTTGGCCAGTAATATCTCATCCTTCTGAGTTGGAAGTGCAACTTAGGCCCCGATTGATGTCTGCCACAAACTCCTGAATGTGCTTCAGCGAGAGCTTGTTTTGCCTCTTCATTATCTAGGCAACGAAGCAAAACTCCATCAAAAGATCTTCGATAAAGAGCATCCTTGAGATATATGAAGCGGGGAGACCGTTGTTGAATTTCTGTCTTATGCCGACAGTCTTCAGGCAGCTTCCCGTGCTGTAGATAGTCAATGATTGGTTGGCGCCAATCCTCGTCCTCCGCGAGACGTATAGATACAGCGTTGGCTGCTGTAGTTTCTTCATCATCCTTCTGTGGCACTATCCATTTCTGACATATGGCAACAACTGTAGCCTGGATTTCTGACTTTGCAAGAGAAGTTGCCAGGTTAGCCAACGCGTCTGCCTGAGTGTTTTCTCGTCGAGGCACATGCTCCAAGGTGATGCTTTCAAATTCATCCATTAGCTGTCGAGCACGTTGATGGTAAGACGCAAAATCCTCTTTCTTGACATCATACAATCCTGTAAGTTGGTTGATGACGAACTGGGAATCTCCATGGACTTCTATAGTTGGAATCTTCATATCGATGGCCATTTGAAGACCAATGATCAAAGCCTGGTATTCAGCAACATTATTTGAACATTACTCTCCGAGAATAATAGCATATGGTAGTATTTGTCGTTGAGGAGTGACAACACTATGCCGGCACCAGCACCATCACGCCTTGCTGCACCATCAAAGAATATCGTCCATGGTGGCAGTGTCTCAATGTAAAAGACCTCTTCATCTGGAAGATCATCTGTGAACTCCCAATCGGATGGGATAGGGTGATCTGCAAGGAAGTCTGCTAGAGCTTGTCCTTTGACTGCTTTTTGAGGCATGTAGACAATGTCGTAACTTTGTAAGATTACTGCCCACTTGGCAAGTCGTCCTGACAAGATTGGTCTAGATAAGATATATTTGACAGGATCAGCTCTGGCAATGAGACGTACCGTATGAGCTTGCATGTAGTGCCTCAGCTTGTCAATGGCAAAGAACAGTGCTAGAAATGTCTTTTCAATGGGCAAATAACTCAGCTCCGGACCGTTTAGTGTTCTGCTCAAGTAATACAGGGCAACTTCCTTTCCCTGCTCGTTTTCCTGTGCAAGCAAGGCTCCCAGAGATCTCTCTTGCGCTGCAATGTAGAGAATCAACGACTTTCCTTGAATTGGAGCTCCCAGGACTGGTGGATTAGAAAGGTACTTCTTTATGCTCTCAAAGGCTTTGCTGCAAGCTTCGTCCCACTCAAAGTTGACATCCTTCTTCATCAACCGATGGAAAGGTTGACATCTCTCAGCTAAATTGGAGATGAAACGGTGAATGTAGGCCAGCTTTCCTTGTAGACTTCGCAGCTCGTGCAGGTTTTTAGGTTCAGGCATCTTTTGAATTGCCTCAACCTTTGACTGATAAACTTCGATTCCACGATGGCGCACCACGAACCCAAGAAACTTTCCTGATGTGACACCGAATGCACACTTGAGAGGGTTCATTTTAAACTGATGCCTGCGAAGTCTTTCGAACACCGTCTTGAGATCCTCGAGGTGGTCTTTGCGCTTCTTAGTCTTTACAACTAAGTCATCAACATAACATTCTACAATCTTGTGCAGCATGTCATCAAAATTTTTTTGCATAGCACGTTGATAAGTGGCACCAGCATTTTTCAATCCAAACGGCATAACTTTATAGCAGTATATACCTTTTGGGGTGCGGAATGCTGTCAACTCCTCGTCTTCTGGTGCCATTCTGATTTGGTTATAGCCTGAAGAACCATCCATGAAAGACAATGCTTCGTGACCCGTTGTTGCATCGACTGTGATCTCCGTTATGGGCAACGAAAAGTCATCTTTCGGGCAGGCCCTGTTAAGATCTTGAAAATCAACACATACCCTCAACTGCCCATTCTTCTTTCTTACCGGGACTATGTTGGCAATCCACGTTGGGTAGGTGACCTATCGGATGAAACCAGCATTGATCAGCTTGTTAACCTCCTCCTCTATTTGTGGAATGAGTTCCGGGCAGAACCGTCGTTGTGGCTGCTTGACAGAACGAACACCTTTCTTTACTGCTAGACGATGCACCGCGATTTTTGGGTCAAGTCCAGACATTTCTTTGTAACTCCATGTGAACACGTCCCTGTATTGACTTAATACCCGAACATATTCTTGCTCTTCTTTTGCAGTAAGTAAAGCACTTACAAATGTAGGTCGAGGATCTTCCGGAGAGCCAAGATTGACCTCCTTGAGTTCATCAACAGTTGCTTGGACACCATCTTCAAGTTCCGGGGGAGCCTCCTTTACTTCACCATCTGATGAGTCAGAATCAGCCTCCTCGCTAATTGTGACATGAAATGTAGAGCCTCTGACTTCACCTTCTTTGTTTGATTGTATAAGCCTGTCTTGTTTGGTGGTGGTGGTGATGGCACGTGCATTAGCTGCTCGGCTTCGGCTCTTTAGCGTGATCCGTACAGGTGACTTCTTCTGATAGCCTAAGCCAGGTCGGGACTGTGATGATTGAGAAGCGGCGCCATTTGTGGACGGCAGCGTACCCATTGTGCTCGGGTTTGAGAAGTCATAGCCTGCCTTGGCCAAGAGCTTGTATGCATTAGGATCAAATCCTTCGTGTGTTCTTCTTTCTGGAAGTGAGCCGCCTTCGACTGCCCCCGTGTGTAGTTTGACGAAGCATTTTAATGGTTTTGAGGGCAAAACCGGCTCAATCTTTGGTATAGGCAGAGTGTAAGTCCCCTTCAGGTTGTGCAGTTCCTTTGCTTTGGGTTGGCTATGTCCTTGCTCCTATTTAGGATCAATACAATAAGAGAAAGGGGGTTGACCTTCTGAGCGTCGTGACTTCGGCACATAGAGTAAGACTGGAGTGGAGCTTGAAGATGCAACATCCTTCGGACGGAGTTCAGCAGACTGTGGCAGCTTTTCATTTGTTGGAGCCTAGGGTTGGGCATTGGTAGGTTCTTCGACAGTTTTTCCCTTTTTGTGGATGCCCCCAGTCCAAGTAACTTTTGATGGAATGATCTCCGGATTGTCTGTGTCGGTGTAGAAGACTGCATCCGCCAAATGTGACTCAGCATCATCAAACGGCTTTAAATCAGCATTGACTTTTTGAACGCCACCATTGTAGTACTTGAAGCACTAATGCAGGTTTGAGAGCACAACTCCATTTCCATGAATCCACGGTCGTCCTAGCAACATCTTATATGTGGTACGTGCATCGATCACATGAAATAAAGTGCTAGAAGTGAGATTACCGATAGTTAGCTCCAAGCGAATCATCCCAATTGCTTTCTGTCCTCCTTGATTAAAGCCATGAATCATCAAGCGGCTGTCTGATAATTCATCAATGCCAATGCCGAGCTCCTTTATAGTGGATTTTGGGATAATATTGACTATCGAACCATCGTCGATCAGAATATGCCGGACCTTCTGTTCTCTCACATAGCCTGATACATACAGCGGCCGATTGTGGGGTTTCGACCCCAGCAGGAGATCCTCATCTGAAAATGAGATGGCAGAGTAACATCCGACGTGATTTTGGGCCGTCTGTTGCTCCGTCGAGCTGGAATTACTTGATGGCAGAGGTTCAGCTGAGGTCTGAAGAGTATCGCCGACTTGATTTTGCCACACTTCTGTTGATTGCAAAGCTATAAACAGCTGAGGGTTAGCGAGAAGGGTTTGGAGAGCTTCATATACCTTCTCCGTTGTCGACTTTTTGTTGTCGAGTGGCTCTTCCTTATGGTGTGTCACCTCTTCTGATGGTTTTGAAGTGATGGTGGTCTGGTTTGCAGAAGTTATGCCTTCCTGGTCCAGAATGATTTTATTCTGGCTCTTGAGCTTCATGATCAACTCCTTTAGGACGAAACACTTTTCGGTTGGATGACTTACAATCCGGTGATATTTGCAGAATCTCGGATCACTGACTCGATCCTTTTCATTGGGCTGCTTGCACTCTGGGAGTTCGATCAGTTTTGCCTCCAAGAGTTGTTCAAGAATGTCGGGGACGTCTGAGTCGGGGAATGGATACTGCTTTTACTCCAACTCTCGCAATGTCACCTTCCGCCTTTCCTGTTGTTTTGGCTGAGTTATTTGGGTCGGAGGATTTACCTTAGCTTTGGCGCCCACTTTTACTGGTGCGGTTTCAACAGTCATCACTTCTTTTCCTTTTCCGGAGCTGTTGGGTTTCTTTATCTCCCTTCTGCCCCCTTGCTAGTCTAACTGGATGGGAACCGTGCCTCCGGAAGTTTGGATGCTTATCTCCATATCATGTGCGCGGGTCGCCAATTCTTCGAAGGTTCGGGGTTTGACACCCTGCAGGATGTATAACAGCTCCCAATGCATTCCCTGGATGCATATTTCTACGGCAGAAGTCTCCGTCAGGCGATCTTTGCAATCCAAGCTGAGGGCACGCCATCTGTTGATGTATTCGACAATAGGCTCTCCTTTCCTTTGTTTGGTGCTGGTAAGCTCCATCATACTTACCGTCCTTCGAGTGCTGAAAAATCTGTTGAGAAACTCTCGTTGTAGTTGTTCCCAACTGTCGATCGATTCTGGTTCAAGATTTATGAACCAAGTGAAAGCGGTCTCCCTAAATGAACGAACAAACTACTTCACTAAGAGATCTCCGTAAGTCCCTGCGTTGTTGCAGATTTTAACGAAGTGGGCGATGTGCTGTTTGGGATCGCCTTGTCCGTCGAATTGTTGAAATTTGGGCGGCTGGTAGCCCAAGGGCATGTTGAGACTTTCGATCCGTCTGGTGTACGGTTTGACGTACATCTGTGATCCTTGGAAGAATGTAGCTTGTTGCAGTCGGATTGTGTTGGCTATCATTTCCTGCAATTGTTGAACAGATAGCGAAGCTACAGAATTTGAGGGTGGCAGCTGTGTAGAACTACCTGGTCGCTTTTCTGCAGTGAAGACGTCGGCTGGTGTGGCCTCTGGAGTGAAACCGGGTGGATATGGTTGCTCTTCGCTAATTTCAGGATCAACTTGGGTCGGGGTCTTTCTTTTGAGAGCGGCGATCTGTTGATCTTTTTCCTCCACGACTCTGATCAGCTGTAAAATTTTGTTCTCCAATTCTGAAATCTTTTCTTCTGTACTGGTTGTGTTGGTCATCATGACGGCAACAGATGAGGCTCCGGGAAAGACTGGTGGAGAAAACTCTTCTGATTCTTCTGTGTGAGTCGGATTTTGTTGAGCAGGCTTCGTCGTGTTGCCCCCGACTTCGATCGGGGTGGGTGATCGACTCCTCCATGCGGCAAGAGAGTCAGGGGAGAGATCCTATTGTGTGAGCTGTGGACTCTCCATTTCGATATTTTTTTGGGTTTGGACGGCAAGAAATTGTGTCCGTCCCCGGGTTTCTGGACCTGCGTACCCAGGTAGGGTAGTTGATGCAGGCAGTGGAGCCGTTGCCTTCTTTTTTGTGGCAGCAGTTGTACTCCTTTTCGGTGCGATTTGATTTGCTGAACACCTGTAAAAATTTTTTTTTTTTTACCTTTTTTTTACTTTTTACTTTTTTTTTACTTTTTACTTTTTATTTTTTTAACTTTTTTTTCTTTTTTTTTGTTTTTTTTCCTCTCGGCTCCCCTTTTACCTCTTTTTTTTTTTTAAGGAACAAGAGATGAGAGGTGAAGATGTCCCACCGAGCGTGCCAAAAATTTGTAAAGCGCAAATTTCGAATCTAAAACAATTAAACTCGAAAATACAAAAATAAATTACAAATAAAAATTTAAAAATAAAAGAAAATTTACGTGGGGTCGATCTCCGTAGATCCTCCGATTAGTGTTCCTTTTTTTACTCCGTCAAGGGCTGCACGAGCTTGATCTTGACAGAAATAATTTCCATAGGTTTTTCTTGAACTGTGTAGACTGAAACTGGATCTGATTTGGACGTTTAGACTACGATTAAGAACCGCAGAGACCTTATCTGAGCCGATCTGGCTTAATTTCACTGAGGGTCGAAGGGACTTATTCTCGGATGAGCTGCCTGGATTTTGTTGAGGGCCGTATGAGACTTAATCCCAGCCGGATTTGTAGTAATTTGATATTTTTAGATCTATATTCTCATAAATTCAGATCTAGAGCGATCCGAGAATATAAAACTAAAAATAACTTTAGAAATGGAAACAGCAAATTTTTTTGGAGGCTTACTCCTGAAATATCTCTCAAAAAGGAGTTAGGAGAGTATACTGCAGAGTAAAAGCACGTAAGAAAAGGAGAAATTTTCTTGAGAGATTTTCAAAATTTTTTTTTTTTCTCAAATTCTCTGAATTTTTCTGTTTACAGATTTGCTGAATATATTTTAAACTGAGAGGTAGGGGCCTATTTATAAGATTCCTTTCCCATATGAACATCACATGAGAAATGAATCTTTTAATTTGATTTTTTTTAAGCCGACGTTGCCAATTCAAAATTCGCAACGCCGGCAATTGACTTTCTCTTTTTTTTTTTTTTTTTTTTTTTTTTTTTTACATTATCTACGTTGTAAATCAATGCACAATGAGTTACAGGCTCAATTCAAATCGCGAGAAAACAACGCTTACAATTTTTTGAAGTTTTGGATTGCACAAACTGACACATGCCTTGCAAATATGTGAGAGCGCCTGTGCACACAATATTGAAAGCCTTATAATTTCTGAAATGCGTTAGGAAATCGAAGTTTAATAGTACTTTTTCAGCAACAGCTTCATGAACTTGAGCCTGCTGATGGGATAGAATAATCCATATGCAAGTCCGACAACAAATCCAAAACTAAGTCCAGCAATGGCTCCCAAGACAAGTGTGTTCCAACTTAAGGATTCTTCATGAACAATTGTGTGAAACGATTCATGAACAGTAAACTGGGTAGGACAAGCACGCTGTATAATTGGACCGCATAACCCTGGATTGCCAATGAAACTGGAACTAGGAAATGTGTCAAATTGACCCCCTGAAGATATTGGTCCTTGAAGATTGTTGTTTGCAAGGCTAAACCAGGACAAGAAATGTAGAGTTCTGAGTGACGCGGTAGATTATTTTCAGATAGATCAAGTTTCTCCAAGTTAATAAGTCTGGATACATAATTTGGAATATTTCCGAAGAAGTTGTTATGACTGAGATCCAGAGCATGAATGAACTTCAATTCACCAATCTCGTCAGGAATACGTCCACTAAGGCTATTGTTGCTTAGATATATAGCTGGTGGTAAGCTGGAAACTTTTTTGTACAGTTGATTAGATGCATTCCTAGACATTTCAAAGATAGGCAACTCTAGATAAGTCCTTCCCACTCGGTCAGCTACTTCATGCGTTGTCAATGCCGGGACTTTACAAAGTTTCTTTGGGAATTTTCCGGATATGAGGTTATTAGACAATCCAAGTAGAAAAGGTTGGGCAGACTTCCCAGGAAATCTGGAATGGAACCGGTGATTCGATTTGCAGACAGATCCAAGACCTGCAGCATTTTGAGATTAGCTAGCCAGGCTGGTATTTTACCGTAGAGCTGACAATCTCCCAATCCCAGGATTTGGAGACTTTGAAACCCACTTGATTTCACCATGCTCTCATCATCTGGTACTGATTCATTGACAAAATTTGAGGACATAGATGACCTTATTAAGGTTCTTGCAACCCATCAATATTCTGATTGTGCTAGTGATATTGGTCGGGTAGTTCCCTGAAAGCGAGATAAAAGACATAGATTGAAGAGCCAGCAGGCAAAATTTGTCCCTCAAGTTGGTTAGAGGCTGTTGGTGTCAAAAGTGATCCGACCTGATAATCTGTTTGAATCCATCTAAAAACATTAGATCAGGAATCTAATTTTTCAACCCGAATCTAAAAGTAACACAACCCGAAAATTTTGGGTTGGACTCGGGTCATCAGTTGAGTTAAGAAAAAAATAAAATAGTGAAATTTTTTTTGACTTTTTACTTTTGACTTATCTTTTTTAAGTATTAATTAGTTCTATTTTTGTAAAATATATATATATATATATGACACAAAAACTAAATTTAAACGTTTAGTTCATTATACGAATAAGTTTTAAATTTAATTGAAATATTTTATTTTAGTAAAAAATGACTTAAAAAAATAATGGTTCAGTGTGAATTCGATTCGAATTTGATCTGAATTCAACCCGAATCTGAAACAACCCAATCTGAACCCGGAGCGAATATAACATGACCTGAAAATAATCTAACTGAAAATAACCCGAACAAAAAACAACCCAACTCAAACTCGATCCAACTTAACTTTTTGACACCTCTAGTTAGAGGCCAGCCCAACTGCAGACAGTGATCGGCACGAATAAAGGCTACGAGGCAAGGCACCAGTAAAATTATTGTCACCAAGGTCAATATTCCGAAGCTTGTGGCGCTCGGGGAAATTGAAAACTGAGAGTTCTCCTCCTAAGAAGTTGATTCGTAGACTCAGAGAAATCAGGTTGGCGCAATTTGAAAGAGATGCCGATAGAGAACCAGTAAAATTGTTTATGTGAAGGAGCAAGACTTCCAAATTGAAAAGGTTACCTAGGGTTTGTGCAATCAAACCGCTAAATTGGTTGGAGTACAACTCAAGGACTTTGAGGTTGGTGAGATCAGAGATGCTGTTGCTGATGGATCCAGCAAGGCTATTGAAGGGCTGAGAAAGTTCTTCAAGACCATCAGCATTGTAAATGTCCTTAGGAAGAAGTCCTCTGAGACTGTTGAAACCTGCTCGAAAGACCTGGAGCTGAGAACATTTTTCAAGTCCAGAGGATTCTGGCCACTAAAATAATTTTCAGAAAAATCTATGATCTTGATAGAAAATGAATAATTAGTGCATATGGAAGAAGGAAGAGTTCCAGTAAAACTATTGTTGCTGACATTAAAGCTTGTCCATTCCCTTGCCGGCTGGAAAAATTCAGATGGGATTGCACCTTGGAAGCCGTTGCTAGACAAGTCGACTACCTTGATGTGTCTGAATGGAAGGATGGATGGCAATTCACCATGAAGGCAGTTGTAGCCCAAATCAAGAGTCCGCAATGAAATGAAGGGTGACAAGAACACCCTTGTGAGAGGGCCAGAGAGGCGATCATGGGAGAGGTTAAGATGACGGAGATGTGTCAGATTTCTCTGGGGCAAAGAACCAGTTAGACCACTTGAAGGCAGCCACACATGGGCTACCTGACCTTCGGCATCGCAATTGATCCCTTCCCGGAAACAATAACCTATGGAAGAAGACCAGTTAAGCGGACGGGATGCAGCTGATAGTTTTGACAAGAAGGACAACAGAGAGTCCCTTTCATATTGGTTGCAGGCTTGGAGGGTAGCGGAAAAAGGAGTCGGTGGCAGTAGCATTAATAGAATGATTACCAAGTTTGGCGTCTTCAGACTACTGGTTTGCTTATTATCTTTGATCACTAGTTCAGAATTGAGCATAACTCAAAAATAAAATAAAAATATATTTCTGCACCACAAACAGAGCCTGAATCTTGTTTACAAGAAAATGAAACTATTAACTTGCAAATTCCAACACCATCTATGGTATAGAAGAAGTTTAAAGCCATTTTGCCTGAGAACCTTCCAAGAAAATGGGTGCCTGACGTACGAGACACTTTGTATGGTACATTTGCATCCTTGGTGTAGTTAAACAAATTTTTTTTTGTTTTTTTTTTGTTTTTTTGCTTATCTTTGATAGAAGTCAAGGGTCAATCTAAATTGGCTTTGTTTGTGTATAGTCTAGGAACGAATTTTAAGCGTCTTGGAAGAAATCACAAGGCCTGACCCAGCCCTAGGCAAGTAAAATTGTGCCTTGATCAATTCGCTAGCTTAGCATTTTTCGTCAATTCACATCACAGTATTAAAAAGGCCTATAAGTTTAAACTTTTGAATGCATTCCTTACAAGTTGCAACTTGCAAATACGATTTACCCCAAAAACTGCTAAAACACCTGAAGGAAAATCAAGGGGAGAAGTCAACGCCAGACATTTGTCATACACATAAAGATCTATGCGAACAATCTCTCATTCATTCGAGTTGAAATTCCAAATCAGGGCTCCGAGTGTTACTCTTGTTCTATAACCAGCCCTAAGCCCCTAACAGACGATTTGTTAGGTGGTCTGAAAATTTGATCTAGCAAAGCTACTAACATCCTGTGTCATGTAATAGGATACTGCAAAATCCATTGCCACCAGAAGTTTATGACTTGAAGTGTGCATGAATTTTGTTAGAATTGATTCTTTACCACATGGCCGATGATCAACGTCTGTCAAACAGTGAGAGATGTGCCATTATCAGCTGCTGTTAGATTGAGAATCATTGAAGCTGCCTTGAGGGCCCTGCCAGATAATGCCTTGAATGATGAGCAGAACAATTTCTAAAATTTTCGTCCCTATAGAACTAACTTGATAACATATGGATGCAAGCTAGCAAGTTTAATGCATTTTCTGAGATGCTGTCATATGGATTTTTCCATATCAACCAGCAAAGAATGAGATTCATGGTTCTGACAGTAAAAAAATGCAAGTCCAGCTCTTAATGGATCATCTTCTTCTCTTTCCCATCCAGGTTTGCAGTAATGGTTCCCACCAAATATTGAATAAAAGATAAAATCAAACAAAAATTGGTTCAACAATCAGGGACTCTGTTCAAGGTTCAAAAATTATTTGAGAACCAAGATATTGATCACTTATGGGATAGACATGGCATGTTAAGATCACTAGGTCTTTCTTTTTCTTCTTCTTAATTTCCTTTGAAACTGACACGATTTTTGGTCTATCAAACCACACAAGTGCGCACCATAAATTTTCTATACCCGGAACGGCGTGAAGAGAACTTCATATAAGCAATTAATTAAAATGCAACTTATAGAACATAGTGTCTAGTATATCTTATAAAGAATAAAAGCACATACCAAGCATCTGGTTCTTGATACAAGGAAGATGAAGAGCCAAAGCATGAATCGAGCATCTCAGTGTGTATCACACCTGGATTAAGTGCAACAATTGCCATTCCCTCAGGCAACTCCTTTGCCACTGACCTACTCAAACCCTCCACAGCCCATTTAGATGCACAGTAGGGTGCAACCTATAACACATAACCAGGTTAAATAAAGAAAAAAATCATCTAAAAGAATTGCAGAAAGAAAACATAAACTGGACATCCTAAAGATAGATCAATTTGACACTAAAATCCTAAAGCTGCAGATATAAACACATTTATCACACGTGATCTAAGCCACATATTTTTATCCTAGAATTTCACTCAATTTTATCCTGAAAACCATGTATTTCTATCTGTCTTTGTCTTTCTTTTCTTATAGTTTATTTATTTATTTATTTTCATTTTCCTCATCTTTCTTGTTGACATGATATTTTAATCTCAGTATTCCAGGTTAATCACTTGCATTCTTTCACATAAATACAAATATGTACAAATCCTTTTATATGGAATCAGCTCAAGCTTCAAGACTTGCATGCAGATTTGTACCTACACTAAATGCAAACGGGGAGAACCACAGGAAACAATGAACTAAATGAAATACTGGAGTATAGGCAGGAGAAATCATTTGTAACATTCACCAGAGCAGCACCAGATCTTCCCCATCCAGAAGACATGTTGACAATAATTCCGTGCTTGCTTGGGAGCATAAGGGGGATGAAGTGGCGCAACACATTTGCAATTCCTTTGACATTTGTATCAATAACAGTGTCAAACTCTTCTGCAGGGACCTCCCAAATCTTGTTGTTTTTGTTAATTGTCCCTGCATTATTCACTGCAACGATATCTTCATTTTTAGTACAGCATAAAGTTAAAAACAAAAAAACAAAAAAACTTCCTAACAACTTCAAAAGAGGAGGTGAAGAAATTCATCAGGACAAGTGGAAAGCACCTCAATATAAGAAAGTCACAAAGTACAATGGTTTTAAAATAACTTCCTTTTGCAGAAAAGGAAGATAAAATGGCAGTCCTCTGGGCCCAACTAAGCATGTTGCAATATCATGAAGTATTATTGTAGGGCGAGTCTCGGTGTAATGGAAAGGTTATTTCATTGTGACTGTGACCTGGTGGTCACGAGCTCGAATTGTAAAAGCAGCTTCTTTGCTAAACAAAGGGAAGGTTGTGGACATCCACTATTCCCTGGAACCAAAATTTTGAGGAATGCTTAGCAGCCTAACAAAGAAGAAGGGGAAAGGAAACATGCAAAGGGATCAAAGCGTTTTTCATGAGCCAATTATGACCAGAAGAATGACATTTACTACAAATGATAAAAAAAAAAATCACATTTAATACAAGGCATAATTTATTGATTATACCTATGATATCAGGAACACCTTTCTTCTCCACCACCACACGCGCCAGCTCCTCCACGCTACTATTTGACCTCTGCCACACACCCATCATTTCTTTTCTCGTTCATAATTTTTGTTTTTATTTTAAACAAAAAAAAAAAAAAAGGGAATTGAAAGGTGAAATTTAAAGTTTTTTTTTTTTTTGATAGGAAATGTGAAATTTAAAGTTAAAACAACAATGAGTACCACGTCGGCGGTGAGGAGGAGGTGGTGGTTGTTGTTGTCGGAGGGGAGCTGGGATTGGATGGAATTGAGCCTATCCTGAGAGCGGGAGCAGCCGATGACGGTATGACCTCTCTTGGCCAATTCAAATGCTAGGGCTCTTCCCAGCCCTTTGCTCACTCCCGTTATCATAACTTTCTTCCCACCGCCACCGGCGCTCGTCGCCGCCGCAGCCGCTCTGTTCACCGCCCCTAATGGCGTGGTCGTCATCCGTTTCTCGTCTGTCTCAAGTTCACCTATGCCTAGCACTTGCAGATAGAATTTCAAAAAATATCTGACTTTTATTTTTTCCCCTGTTACATATTGCCAACTATATACTTCCGCAAAATCATCAATCAATGGCTCAGAATTTAGGATTATACTTTTTTTTTTCTAAATTTTTATAAATTTAATTTTAAATCTTTTAATTTTTTTAATCGAGTCTTAAATCTCTCAATTCTTATATAAATTGGTATTTTTATTAACGAAAGTCAATCAAATTGTTATCTTCATCTGGTCAATAGTTAATTTTAACAGTTTGACTAACTTCTATTAATAGGAGTATTAGTTGGTAAAATAATTGAAAAGTTTAGAATTTGATGGAAAAAATTAAAAGGTTTATGATTGAATTAATAAAATATATTAAAGTTTAGGATCAAAATAATTGTAATCCTTGTTTCGATAAATAAAAAAAGTTAGAGAAAAAAAGTTATAAAAAAATGATAAAAAAAATTATTCTCTTTTTACCTAAGAAAAGCAGTCTGTAAATTATATCTCAAAATTCAAATATAATAACTATTATATTATAATTAAGAGTATCATTATATAACTACGTAATTTATAATATATAAAAAATACGTAATTAATTTAATAATTTGTTAATTTATTTTTAAATTTTAATATATTTTTTACGATTTAATAATCTAAATTTTTATATATTAAATTTGGATATATAGTATCCAGCAACAAATTTCTTTAACAACGAACAATGCTTTCTTAGTCTCTTTTTTTCTTTCTAAATTACTCTTACTCGAAATTTCACAAATTAAGTCACAAGTATTTAAAAAATTCATATTCAATATTTTTTCATAATCAATAAAATAATGACAAAAGACATAATTTGTACAAAATTTTTCATTTTTCATTTTAATATAATTTACTCTTTTATAAAGCTATTTACAACATTTGTAAAAAAAACATAAAAGAACAAACATGCAAGTTTAATGTTCATTTTTAAGGCATAATTATATCCATCTTCCTAACAAAAAATAAAATGTATGTTTGGGGATTAAACTTATTTTGGTACTAAACCTTCTTAAATTTTTTTAATTTAATCATAAATTTTTTAACTTTTTCAATCGAATTTTAAATATTTCAATTCTTTTCCAAACTGATACTTCCATTAACAGAAGTTAGTCAAATCGTTATCTCTGTTTGGTCAATGGTTAATTTTAACAGTTTGACTGACTTTCATTAGCGGAAGTACCAGTATGTAAAATAACTGAAACGTTTAAAACTCGATTGAAAAAAGTTAAACGGTTTACAACAAAATTAAAAAAATTTATAAAAATTTAAGATCAAAATAAGTATAATCCGCTCAGAATTTACTACTGGATCCAATGGCAAATAACTGCCACCACAGCATCACGAGTAATAGACTTCAATCAATGTGTGAATTTAATTATATTTACTAATAAATTTAATTTAATTTAATTTTATTAAAAATACAAAAAATTCTAATATTGAATATTACCTTTAAAAAAAAATTTGGAAGTTATAGTTGATTAAATTTAAAAAAGCAGTTAACTAAAATTGATTTCAGCAACATTTACACTTTTTTTTAGAAAACAAACCAAAAAAATTTTGTTTTACAAAAATTTGAGTTTTTGTTTTTTGGAAAACTTGAACAAAAGTTTTTTGCTTTTTTTTTCTTAAAAAATAAAACATGAATTTGACAGATTTTGTTTGTCTTTTTAAGAAAAAATGTTTTAGCTCCAATGAACTTAAAAAAAAAAACAAAAAAAAAAAAAGCCACTCTTTTTCAATAATTACCTTTATCAGTTAAGCTTTTTTTTGGGGGGGGGGCCCTACAGTTGCCAAATGGGATTAGAAAATATGAAAAAAGAATATTTGATAAAATACGGAAAAATAAAAGGCAAAAGGGTTTAATAGGTGAAATTAGGGTTAGGGTTTTTTTTTGAGAAATTGGATTTTGAAATTTGAAAGAAAGTGGACAGGGCAAAAGAAAGGGAGTCGAAGAGCTGTTCGCAGAAAGAGAAAGAAAAGCGAAAAGTTGGGGAGAAGAGGAAACCAAGAGACATTTGAGCATGCAAAGATATTGAAGGGCACGTACAGGTCGAGAAAGTGGAAAAAAAATATATACCAAAGTGATCGAGGAAGTAGAGGGAAATTGAAGAGGGTACGACCGTCGGAGTTTGATTGCAGCGTCGTTGTTTACATTTTTTGGCTTCATTGAATCGGGCCATTTATGGGGAGGGGGAGAAACGGTACATCAGAGGATAATGATTGTGTTTATTTACAAGGGATTGGTTTTTTGTTTTGTTGTTGGGTCAAAATATTAGGAGTTGCATGTGAGGTAAGAATTATCAGTCTATTAGGTTGATGTATGTTGTGGGAAAGTGGTGCTTGACGCATTTGTTTGTAACTGTGGTTGGTATTATTAGTGTTAGGCAAAATGGTGACGATGTAGGACATGGTGTAATGCAGGAATCGGGATGGACGAGGATCCAGAATTTGTTGTGGAGTTGATAGACAATATAAGGGAAAATAGCGAGGATATAGAGGTTCCTATAGCAAGTAGCGGAGGTAGTTTCCAACATTGCAAGAAATTATCAAAGTGATCTAAGACAACTTCTTGCAGAAAAAGGCATGCACGTTCTGGTTTTAACTTTTTTCGGTAAGTAACTTGTGAAACTTTATGATCACAAGGATTGAATTGTTGTAGTAAATAATGGTGGTTTAGTTGGGTGATGTGTGGTTTATTTTTGTAGACTGGATTGTGTTTGCAAAGGAACAGGCAATGGTTTTTGCAGCAAAAGGCTACTGAAGGTAAACATCGGATGAAACTCAACAATGTAAGTGAACACCCATTCTATATAAATTATCGCAGTGCATTGCAGTGTGCGGAACATTGAATCAATGTTGTTTGGTTGTGTGTCAATAGGTCAGAGCAGGCAGAAGTCGGTAAAGCCTAGAGGCTTCTAGAGCCAAAAAACAAGATGAAATTTGAACAGGAAGCTCGGTGGCATAAACAACAAGGAAATGGCCATGTTTTTGGTGGTTCTGATCATGGGAGAAGTAGAAAGGGTGGTGTAAGTTTCATTTTTATGTGCTAAATATTTTTGTGAGTTATTGAAGCAAACTTTAAGGTAAGAAATGGGAAATGATGGTGGTACAGCTGGCGTACTATTCTCTGTGTATCCCTCAGCAAATTAAGCACTGCATGCAATGTGGTGAAGGTCATACTAGATTTGGCTCAACTAATAGGTAATATAATCAGGTATTGTTTGTTAAGGGGTTTTTATGATTTTAGATCTTGGAGGTTAATGTATGTTTACAAAGTTGAAAGTTCGTTTTGCAGGCTAGAAGAACAATTGGGAATTTGGCAAGTGAGCTGATGGTGAAGCATATCAAAGCGTTTGTTGCTCAATTTAAAAGCAAGATGAGTGGGAAAGATGTTGGAAGGCAAGGGACAAAGAGGGTGAGGCCTGTCAAAAAGCATCAAAGATCGAGGGGCTCTAGAAAAGCAACGGTTCTACAATAGGTAAATAAAAAAGATTGTGATGGTACAGAGAATGGGAATGCACAACAGACCACCCCAAAAGATACCACCTCAGGCAAGTGCTCATGGGTCATATGGGTGAAAGCATATGAAATTAAAATGGTTTGGCCAAAACTACTTGTCTTGATACATTTGAATTATCAATATATTGTTGTTTGTTTGCTAACAGGGGAAAATGAATCTGAAACTAGCACAAATGCCAACGCTAGATCCACGAATGCTGACACCAGAAAAGGATTGGGAGGCAATGGGATGGCTGCTAGATGCAGCCACATCGGTGGTGAGACAGGGGATGGAGTAGAGGCAGTAGGACCAAGGTCTAGTGAACAAGTTATTCGTGTCCTGGCTTCTAATAAAAGGGAAGAACAAATCGGTGTGACCATTGAAAGTGAAAGAAGTTCCCATAATTTGGTGAATCAATCCCCAAGTCCTCAGTTGTCTGCAGAATAGAGAGAGAATTTAGAGCAGGGTAGTCCAGAAGTTTGTGCTGTCAAAATGGGAGAAATGGGGTCACTATTATGCAAGTACCTAAGCATGTTCATGCTCGTGTTTTTTTTTGGCAGCTATTAGATAGGTTGGGGTCCCATGTAATAGTTTATTGCCTTAATAAAGTAAGCTAGCATAGTAATGCCAACTTGCGTGTCTGGCTTAGTAAGTCAACTATAAACTTGAAATGGCTGTTGTTGTTTTGCTAGGCTTGTGACTCGAGGGTGGCGGGTAAAGCTTCAAGAAGAATGTGACTTGTCTTTGGAAAGCCCGATGACTGGAGATAGGGTACCGTTAAAAAAGAGAAAGTGCAGAGTCTATAAGCCTGCACAGAAACTTAATAGAAAGGAGTATAACATCCCAAACATTGTGCCTCGCCACAACTTCAAAAAAATGAGGTGACTCTATACAATTGGGTTACAAAACATTTGCGTGGCAGGCAAAGTAGAAATAAGTAAAAAAATATTTATATTTTGTTATCCTTTGAAGGTTCATTTAATTATGTTCCCATAAAAGTAATTGACACGTTGTTTTTAATTTCCCGCAATCTTGATGTTATCTTAATTGAGGATGTACAGTTGATGTATCAGTCAGAAATGTGCTATCTAGGACCGTGTATGTGTGCCAAATATTGTGAGTATGGAATTTTGGTTTGGGTTATGTTTGAGTACACAGCTAAGTTAATGTTGTTGAAACATATTGCTTGTCCAATGAGAAACTCCTTATAAGAAGCTCCCCTTCATGGCATTGGTTGCAGGTTATTCACTTTCACGCCATGGTATTAAATCAGCGACAGCGATGGTCTGGCCGTGTGCTGTGTCATTACTTCAGCCCTCAATTTGTGGTAAGCTTTGCACTCGTCTGTTTTTACGTACCACTAATCCATTTTTGACAGTTTCCACGCAGACAATCACAGTGACTGGCCAAGAAATTCGATTTGGACTGGCTAACCAATGTCATTTTAACTGTGGTTGCAGAGTTCAATCGTGTATGCGTTGGGGACCCATTCAGCAGCAAAGGTTAAACCTGTTAAGTGTGACCTAGCACCTTATTGTCGGTTTACAACAACCGATGTACTTGGATATTTGCTTCTAAACTGCAAAATGGTACTGACTTTCAGTCTGGTTTTCCTCGAAGAGCTCTTTGTTTTCATGTGCATTAACTGCTATGCACTTGACAATGCATATATGCAGCAAACTAGAGGGGTTGAGTATGTAGCAATTGTTGTTTTTAACTGTTCATGTGCAGTTGTTTCTGCCACTGCTTTTCAAGGACCACTGGGTATTATTGGTTATGAATATGCACGACAAGAGGATTGATTTGCTAGACTCTAGTAAGACGGTTGATAATGAAGTTTTCCTAAAGTGGTGAAGGGTGTTGTAGATTTCGCAAGTCAGTTACTCTACGGGCTTGTAGACGATGAATTCCAAATTAAGGCCTTTTCATTTAATACTGTGCATGTGCTTCAACAGGGAACCAGGTTAGTGCCTTTTATAAGATTACTACCGGACATGAAATAAGACTTGTTAGCAAGAAAACTATACATTCTAAATTTTGAAAGCAATTTGAAATTTTGTTAATCGTGTGCAGTTATGATTGTGGCATCCTGTTGATGAAGTTTATGGAGTGCTGGGATGGCATGACGGTCCTTGAAATTGATACAAAGGTAAGCTGGTTGCATTCTCTCGTTGAATAGTGCATTTGTTTGCAATGTCATGCTTGTTATTGCAAAATTGTAAACAAACGTCTTAAATTGAGTTGTGTTTAGGCAAACTATCAATGTTGGCATCTTCTAACATGTCTAACAAGACCAAACTGCTTACATGCAGAGCCATGTAAGGGAATACCGTAAAGAGTATGTTGTGAATTGGATAAATAATCCAGAGAACAAGTTAGGTACAACCACAAGAAGCCTGGCAGGTGTGGTGGATGACTAAAGTGCCCCCTGTTACGTGAGATGAGTTACAATGTTCAACAGAAGATTTAATTTTGCTAATTGCCATCGACGAAGTTAAACAACAGGTTGCACTTATTTGTTCAATTGTGTTCTGGACTTGGCATGCTGATGAGAACCACACCTAGAGAAGTGAAATCCAACACCAATATATTGTTAACAAACCCAAGAAAACCAAATCAGATTCAATAAGAGAACAAAGACCCATTGTATATAATAGAGACAAAAACTAAGGTTATAGGTGGAACCAAGACCCGATATCTATAAAGAGATATGAACCAAGGTTATAACAAGATGATAAGGTAGAAATCACACTGAAGAACAATTTGAGATGTGAATGATAAGCCTGATTGTTCACACAAGGCTGAATTCACAAAGTTCTCAAAAGAACCAAGTAGGATAGTTTATTTCTCTCAATCAATGTTTAACAATGTCTGCAAAGTCTGTTATGTAAAGAAGACAAACAAGCCTATTTATAGGCAAACCCAAATAACTAGGGTTTTAAAAATATACTAAAACTAAAAAAACAAAGTTTTTACTTCCATAAAGAAAACTTAATTAAACTAGAAATAAGTATTAAAGCTAATTCTTACCAATAAATGGATTGAATTTAAATAGAACAATGTCTGACCCAAATAACAATAAAAATTTTAAATTAATTTAATCAAAATTAGTTATGCCCAAACTGCTTTTTTCGGCCCAAGCTTGAACAACTCGGTCAATCCATAAGGAAAACCTAATTAAACTAGAAATAAGTATTAAAACTAATTCTTACCAAAAAGTGGATTGAGTTTAAATAGAACAATGTCTGGTCCAAATAACAATAAAAATTTTAAATTAATTTAATCAAAATTAGCTAGGCCCAAACTGCTCTTCTCGGCCCAAACTTGAACAATTCGGTCAATCTTCCTCCTCTTGAACTTGATTAGTTGATGTAGATTTGTGAGACCTTTAATTTTCATCACTTGCTCCATAAGTAAAGCACGTTTCTTGGCCTCCAAGCAAAGTCCACTAACCCATAAAAAATACACCCAATGACGTAGTGCGGAGGTTGGTCAGGATCACATCACATGCCATGAGCTTGTTTAAGTTTCATTATCTGACCAAAAAATATGGACAATGAAAAAGCATTTTCAGTTTACATCTAGCAAATATCGAGCTGAAAAATGTTGATGCTTAATAAATTTGGAAAATCATAGTCAACACATGTTAGAATAAAGAAATTAGTTCTTACAAAGGATCTAAAAATTTGAAAAGTAAATTGAAAAAATTTTGAAAAAGTGGGAAGCAAAATTAATGATAATGATGAGGTTTATTATTTTTTTTTCCCACTAACATTGGTATAGAGAAGATGAAATCATGTGGATGACTTAACGATGGAGTGAAATGAAATGTGCATTAGAAAGGAAGCAAAGAAAGAGACAATAAGGGTGTGTTTGATACTCACACTAGATAGTATAGTATAGAAGAGTATAGATTAACATAGTATAGGATAGACTAGGTTAGTAACTTATACTGCATTTGGATGTTATGAAATGGTACAGGATAGTTATTCTATCAAATGTTTGGATGATATAGGATAGAATAGTATAGTATATCAAAATGACTTTTTTGTCCTTATAAATAATTAACTTACATTTACTATTAATTTTAATATTTTTATTAAAAATAATTAAAATTAAGTAATAAAATTAATATTTATTTTATATATTATTGTATATTATACTGTTTATAAATTTTTAATTATATATAAAAAATATTTTTTAAAATTGAGCATTAATTTTTTTATACAAATAAAATTCAAGATATCAACAAAAAGAGATTAACATTTTTTTTTATTTTTTTGAGGAAAAAAGTTAAGTAAATTTTAAGATATGAATTTTCAAATTTTTATAAAAGAAAATGAAGGAACGAGAGAGAGAGAGAGAGAGAGAGAGAGAGAGAGAGAGAGAGGGAGAGAAATAGAGTGAGGACAAAGAAGGGAAGGGAAGAGGGAGGAGGGATTAGAGAGAAAGGAAAGAGAGAGACAAGGAGGGAGGAGAGAGAAAGAAAAGAGAGAGAGATGAGGATTGAGAGAGAGAGGAGGGAGAAGAGAGAAAGGAAAGAGAGATATGAGGATTGAGAGAGAGGATGGAGGAGAGGGAAAGGAAAGAGAGAGAAGAGTGAGAAAGAGAAGGGAGGAGAGAGAGAGGAAAGAGGAGAGAGAAATAATTTTGTAATTTTATGTTAATTTTTTAAAAATATTTAAAATTTATTTTAATTAAAAGGATATTTTAGTAAATATATATTAATTTCATGAGATGAGATATACTAGTTCATGGAGATAAAAGGGATAGTACTTCCCATATTCATGGTATAGTAAGTCTACATTAACTTATTCTATATCTATTATATTACGTAACCAAACATAGGTTAAAGTGAAATAGTTAGCCTCTATCATATATTATCCTATCATATCCTATCTCATAAAACGAACACACTCTAAAAGACTAGTTTAACAGAGGTCTCGAACTTGGGACAATAAAGGAGAGCAACAAACTCTTGCCACTAGACCATGCCACGAATTGTTGTACATTGTTTCTATAGATTAGTTATTATCTTTGAAAAGTTGGGGGTTATTGGTATAGATTAGTGACTAAATTAAAAAAGTGAGGGGAGTCTAGTCTTTCATTGGAAATTTTGAATTACCAATCTCTAAGTGTTAATATACAGGTGAATACTAGTCTATTTTTATGGTTCACATGTTAATTTGAAGACAACATTTTCCTTTATTTTTTGTTTATGACAAATATTCTGGGCATCTGATATGGACTTGTTGTCGAGCTGTTTTTTTGAAAGAAACGAGACCTGTGCACTTGCATTTCTATTGTTGTAAACTAAACATGTTATTAGATAAAGAAAACTTAGATAATGCAGTACGTCGATGGTAGATTTCGATGCATAGTAATCTAAGAACTTTCAAAGTTACTTAGCTAGGGCATTGGAGGACGTCATTACCATGTGTTAAATACTGTTTGAGGCCATATAATGTGAGCCAACCCAACAAGGACAAGTGTTAAAGACTGGAGCCGAGGTCTGCTGTGCCTTCATCAGGCTTGGTTTGTTTAACTAACAAGCAAAGGCCATTGGAACTAGGGAAGAGGGCAGTAAAAAATTTTATGGAGGGAAAAATATTGTATGTTTACTGACAATAATAAAATTAATTTATATAATTTAAAATAAAAAAATTATATTAATTAATTTGAGTAGTAAATATTAGAATTATAACTTGTGACTTAACAACTGTTCTGAAATTATTATTTATTTTTTATTTGGAATTAACTTTATTCTTTCTAAATAACTAATAATTCAATCATATACTCTGTTAGCTATCATACGACTGTATAATAGATTCTTTGTGATGTATTTTGTATAAAAAGAAATTGTTTCTACGTAATTGTTGTAACGGATAAAGTTTAAGTTAATTTTATAAATAAATATATGTTTAAATATACAAAATGTTTGTAGATATCTTTTTGAAATGTTTATCAGTAATAATTTGATTCATTCAAATATAAAGATCTCTCAAAAGACTGTATAACAATAAGAACAAAGTTATGACATACTCTAAAGAGTTTAAAAAGACAACAGTGAATGAGACTGTTACATTTCATAAAATTTTATTTTGAAAAGTAAAATAGTAAATTGTGAAACTTAAAAAAAAAAAAAGAAGCAATTGAAAGGGAACAAAAAAGCAAATCTCAAAAAAAAATTGAGGAAAAAAATAAGTTTTAAACCAAGGGCCAATAAAAATAAAAACCATATGGCCCCAATAAATAAATTTTTAATAAACATAAATGCATGCTAGTAATTCTCCAACTCGGGAAGGAAGGGAGTACTTTGGGGGCACAATACAGTAATTAGTATTTGACACCCTAAGTTTAGGATATAATTACAAATTACATTTATTTGTTACAAAAACTACAAAAAATATAATGTTGTTTGATTGCAGCTGTGTAAAAGTACTTCATTAACCTGCTGCCAGTAAAAATTAATTTTAATTACAAAAATATCATTATAAATGATATAAAAATAATAAAATATCCTTACATGTAACATAACTAAAAATTTGTCATTGTACCCTTAAAAGAAGTATACGTCAAATTTAGTTTAACTTGTTTTTGTTCCATAATATGTACAATATCTAGAAAGTTAGTTTCAATGTCAAGTTGCAATCGCTCGACATCTCTGATTCCAGTAAAATCGTTAAAAGGGTGCCTTGAATTACTTCGCGATCAACATTTATGAGATAAGCTAAATGCATTTGGCATTAGAATTATAACTCAGTACAGCTAATTATATAACATTTATTTGGAATTTGAACAACTATCAAATAAGAAAGAATATGTAAATTACAATGTTAGTGATTTTTATATTAACAATTTTTATTTCTTATGATTATTTCATGAATTACTTTTTGTCTTCACGTACTTTAATTCCTTGCTGTACCACTACGACCATGCTTAAATAAGCCCAGCCTGGAGTCGACAACATAGTACCACAAAATTCATTTTCTCCCAACAAACTACTGTCACTAATGAATACGTGGAAGACAACTGGCTCATTAACTAATAAAACTTGTGCAAATTGTCATATTCACCCCTCTCACATAGCCAGTGGATCAAACTGTAAAGGGGTTAAAGCGGAAATTACTGGAAACCAACAAATTAGAGCATCTTTATATGGCCACGCAACATGGCTTCGTCTTGTTAAAAAATGACGACCAATTTGGGTTGTCCCTATGGCCACAAAACGCTCGACTTGGTTCTCTCCAGATCTGAAAAAAACCTCCGGCACTACTACTACAGATGTGGCAAATGGGCATATGTTGTCCGACTGTTTTCTATTCTCTAATGGCCCTCTTACATTTGTTTAACAGCCTAACTATTTTATTTACCTATATATATGAGCACGATGATCCATGTGAGTTCTTTTGTTTGGTTGATGAGGCCAAAGAATGTCAGTGTAACGCTGGCTTCTGTAGAGTTTTTATTAGCCACACGAAGCGAAACCCCAATTGTCGTTTTTACTGTTGTTCAAAGGCGGTACCCTCGGGAAATCTACCCATGCACTTGACAACCACTCTTATTTGTCGTTAGCTATAGACAGTGGCCTAAAACGGTTAAACATATCAATTTGCAGGTTGGGCAGGACCCCAAATGTGGCTTCTTCATGTGAGTAGACCAAAGGCCAAGAGAAGGGAAAGGCTCCAACTCAATTTCCATCTCTTATGTTGTACAAGAGCCTCCGCCGGGGGTCAATGGGGCCAAGCAGCCAGGCAAATCTAGATGTAGCGCAGTTTGTCGACTAGTTTTGGCAGAAGGTAATGGGACTTTCCATCTATTGCAATAAGTACAGTGAGCCATGAATCTAGCTATGTGACAAGCTCAATCCAGCATTACTTAACTATTTTTTGGCGGCACCGGCCGTTCCGTTTAGGTGGTGGTAATACTAGTTAAGCCTTACAAAGCCTCGACTCAACGTCATTTGTCTAGTGCACTCTATCGTATTGTGTTTGCTTCAGATCAAAAAAATATGGTATTATTTCTCCAATGTAATATCTATTGAAATGTTGTTTTCTAGGCTTGTCTTTGTCTCAATGGCTCTCTCTGCAAATATATAAATTATTACAAACTTTGCGTCATATATATATATATATATATATAGTTTGACCTTTCCGTTCGAATATTGGGTGATTTTTGCAAGATTTGGGTTTGGTTCTAAGAGTTTTGGGGATTCTAGTTTTACAGCACCTTCTAAAATCCATTATTCTAGCAAAGTTATGTCTTTCCATTAGATGGTTTTAGGAAATATAATGTTTGATTTTGACAAATTTGTCTGCAGTAACAAAGTTTCACCTTTCTTTGAATGGAAATGATGTTTTGAAGAAAATGCAAATGTCATGGTTTTGTAATGGATTTTGAAAATTAATCCGCTAGGAAGTTCCTGCCAGCAGTTTGATTTCAACCCTATGAAACCTTCAACCTCTTCCTGTAATAGAACTTGCACAAAGGGCCCCAAGAAAAAACCCTTTTTCAAATACAAAAGGCAATTTGTGTCTAAAGAAGATACATAATATATAAAGTCATCTTACAAGAAAACAAAAAAATTCTTTCAAAAAACTCAACCATTACTAAGTTTTTTGCACTTAAGGTTTGAGAGAAGTTAAACGTTTTTATCTTTCAAATGTGAAGGGTCCTCAACGAAGTGTATGAAAATTATTAGGATTAATGTTGCCACTGCATCTTGAATGATATTTCCTAATTGATCTAAGATGGGTACTCTGGCAAAGTTATGTTTTTCCATTGAATGGTTTTAGGAATGGTAATGTTTAATTTTGAAAGATCTGTCTACAGTAACAAAGTTTCAACTTTCTTTGAATGAAAATGATGTTTCGAAGAAAATGCAGATGTCATGGTTTTGTAATGGATTTTGAAAATTAATGCAACTAGAATTAAACTTTCCAACATTTTATAATTTGGGTGATTTGCAAAATCATGCTTTTCAAAATGTTTTCAAAATGTTTGTGCCATTAAGAGAAATGGTAAGGTTTGGATAACAATCAAATAAAATTGGTCTACTTTTCAGTGTTGACTCTACTATTCCTAAAAGAGAATTTTAGACATCTATGAACCCAGTATCTCTAAGGACTACTAGTATAGAAATATCAAGTCCTTTTCTTGTAAGAGGTTTAAATCCTATTTGAACAAGACTTATATGGATGTATATAAAATTTTTGCTTCTATAGGTTTGAAGGGATATTTCAGAAAGTAAGTGAATGGTTTCAAGGGGTTTTGAGATTTGAATATCTCGTTCCTCAATTTTGATATTCAAATCGGTTTTAAAAATAAGTTTTGAGGTTTGACAGATCTAGTCCATCCTAACTCTAAAAATTTCCCAATCATCTATATGTTCTGAAAAGTCTTCTAAAGTAACTTCTTCACTATTGATTACTTTCCTAATTTCCAAGTTTTCTGAGTTAGAAGAGTTTGAGAAAGAAGTTCATATTGTGAGACGATTGACAGAGTGAGGAATGAGATATTTAGATCTCAAAGCCAGGGAATGGGATTTTTAAGACTTGCTTTTTTATTTGCTGGACTACCTTAGTGTGTTCATCGGTCTAGGGAACAAGGTTTTTCTTTAATCTATCATGCATTGGTTTTGCAAGACGATTGATATTGGTACAGAAGTCTAAAACATAATTTAAACTTCCTAGGAATCATAGAAGCTGAGTTTTATCAAGGATTTTGTCAAAAAATTTGGAACCAAAAGCAAGAGATTGCTCTATTGGTGTAATCGTTCTTTCAGAGATACGATGACCTAAGAAACAAATACGAGTTTGAAAGAGAGATATCTTGGATTTGGAAACCACAATACCATTTTTATTAGTAATAAAGAAAAGGGTTTTCAAATGTTTAAAATATTGTTCAATGGAATTGGAAAATACCAGAACATCATCAGTGTAAACAATGAGAAATTGTGAATAATCAGAAAATATATCATTCATAATTCTCTAAAATTCACTTGGTGTATTTTTCAAACCAAATGACATGACATTCTATTTATATTGACCCAATAGAATGGTGAATGTAGTTTTGTATTGGTCTTCGGGATGAATTTAGATTGGCCAAAAACCAGATTTCATGTTAAATCTAGAAAAAATGAATGCAGAATACAATTTTTATAACAAGTCAGTTTATTAGGAATAAGATACCTAATCCAATTTAGTGCCTTGTTTAATGTGTTTCTAGTTGATCACTAGTCTTGGGGTTCCTCTTTTCATTTTAGAGTTTTTGTTTACATAGAAAGTTGCACAAGACCACAATAATATGGATTAAGTGATTAGTCATTTAGAGACTAAATCTTAAATTTCTGATCTACAATGTTGTTCAAGATCAGAATTCATTTGAATGGGCCTAACTTTTGTTGGGATTGATTGTTCATCAAAATCTTTTTCATATGGTAAATCAACCATATGTTGTTTTCTTTTCCAAGAAGCATTAGGTAAATCAGCACAAATTTTTGCTTTGATTTGTGATATAAAGTATTTGAACTGCCTGTCAATCCCCAACCCTCAAATCCTCAAATCCCTCATCTCTCAACCTTTAAAATCTCTCGAGCCTCACAAAACCTTCAAACTAATTTCCTAGAAATCAACAAACCTCATTTATCCTGCAAGACACTAAAATGGATTAAGTATCCCATTCCTAATAAATGTGACTTGTTACAAAAACTACATTTTGCATCATTTTTTTCAAAATTTGACATGAAATCTAGTTTTTGGCAAATCCAAATTCATCCCAAAGACCAATACAAAACTACATGCATTGTTCTATTTGACCAATACGAATAAAATGTCATGCCATTTGGTTTGAAAAAAGCATCAAGTGATTTTCAAAGAATTGTGAATGATATATCTTTTATTATTCACAATTTCTCATTGTTTACATCGATGATGTTATGGTATTCTCCTATTCCATTTAACAAAATTTTAAACATTTGAAAACCTTTTTCTTTGTTACTAAGAAAAATGGTCTTGTAGTTTCCAAATCTAAGATATCTCTCTTTCAAACTTGTATTCGTTTCTTAGGTCATTGTATCTCTCAAGGAACGATTACACCAATAGAGCTATCTTTTGCTTTTGCTTCTAAATTTCTCAATAAAATCCTTGATAAAACTCAGCTCCATGATTCCTAAAAGTTTAAATTATGCTTTAGACTTCTGTCCCAATATCAATCGTCTCGCAAAACCCTTGCATGATAGATTGAAGAAAAACCATGTTCCCTGAATCAATGAACACTCTAAGGCAGTCCAACAAATCAAAAAACTAGTCTTAGAAATCTCATGTTTACATATAGCAGACCCTTCAGCCTCAAAAATTGTTGAAACCGATACTTCTAAACTTGGGTGTGGTAGGATTCTTAAACAATTACAAAATGGACAGTAATATATAGTTCAATATATGTCTGCTCATTAGAATGAATGTTAAAAGAATTACTCTACCATCAAAAAAGAAATTTTGAGCATTGTTTTGTGTATTACAAAATTTCAAAGTGATTTACTCAACTAAAAGTTTTTACTACATATTAATTGTAAATCTGCTAAAGAAGTTTTGTAAAAAGATGTTCAAAACGTTGCTTCAGAACGGATTTTTGCTCGATGGCAAGCTCTCTTTAGTATTTTCGATTTTGATATTAAATATATTAAGGGAGAATCACACTCAATTCCAGACTTTCTAACTCAAAAATTCCTCCAAAATAGGACTTGACAACGATGCCCAGAAAATCAAAAACCAAAAACAAGGGTAAAGCCCCCCAACTTCCTGAAAATCCAATTCAAAACACTTTTTCAACCATTAAACCAATTACCCCTTCAACTTTTAAACCGATTGAAAAACTAATTGCCACAGCTCAACCCATCAAATCTTAGATTGACATGGTTATAGAAGAAGAAAACCAAGCAACCCAAGAAAACCTAGAAAAACCTACTAATCTAACAATGGGTTAAAAGTCTCTCTCAATCTCAAGAATCACTTTTAGCACTTCAAAACTTTTCACAAAAACAAATCCAACAGCATCAAGTAGAAGTAAAACCCACAGGTATAATCTAACCTTTTTCAAAAAATCTCGAGATAGGATATTCTTCTCAAAAACCCTAACCTCAAACAATTTTTCAAAACCCCACTCAGATTGTTTCCAAAATATCTGAGTATTATATAAAACCAACTTTTCAAAATGATGTGACAATTGATGACATATTTTTTTTGATAAAAACCCTCAATAACAGTTCAAAATCTTTTTAGAAAAGGATAGAACTTTAAACCATGGGATTTGATAGAACCCCAACCTTATTATATGGCAACCCTAGAAGTGACTGGTTCAGTAAAATTCAAACTCTTTTTCACGGCCAAATCTGGCCATGAACCTGCTTATTCTACTTGCCACATCCAAAAAGTCATTCTTCCAAAGGATTTGGATCAAACCCTTTCCTCTCTAAAACGTTTTCTAGTTAGTTTAAAAAATTTCATAATCCTATATTTTCTTATTGGGATTACCACCAAGCGTGGTTTAATACTTTACTCCTTTAAAACTAAAATCAACCCATTCTTGGTTGATATATTTTGATAATAGTTTTAAAACCTCAAACCTCCCAAATTGGCTCTTTCAATGGTGGAAATGTTTTGGAGCAGTTCCTGAAATACTCAATTATGAAGTTGAACCTAATTATCTTTTGTTCAAAGAAACTTTCAAACCCCCCATTTTGGAAAAAAAATTTCCTCCACTTCTTCTTTTCTGTGCTAATTCTTTGTTCGATGGGTCTTGATTTGGTACTATGACTCCTTCAAGTAGAAAACAAGACTCATTTTAATAAAGAGATTTAAAGTTAAATGGTGGAGTTCATTTCAAGTCCCACAAAAATTCTCAAAACCAGCTGTTTAACAATGGCTTAAAGCACATCACACCTTTATCAGCCAAATCCTTAACCAATCCGTCCTTTTGGCTCAAAAGTTTCATGCATAAAATCGTCTTGCAATAGCCAAAACCCAAAAAGAATACTTTGCAATAATGGAATAACTATTGTAGAGCTATTCTAAAACTTCTTAAAGTGCATCCTCTTCGACATCCAGCTCTGAAGAACAACTTGCTGATTTCAGAGAAGATTTCAAGCTAGAAAATGAAAATGATTACCCAAACCTTCTATAAAACGAAACTCCCTTCTTCCAAAATAGGAAGATTGATATTCCCTCTCTCACACTATACTTCTCTCTTTAAAATACTCCCTGTCAATCCCAAAGCCTCAAATCCTCAAATTCCTTATTTCTCTCAACCTCTAAAATCTCTCAAGCCTAACAAAAACTTCAAACCAATTTTTTAGAAATCAATAAACCTCATCCATCCTACATAAAATCTTTATCTCTCCTAACCTTCATCTCTCATATTGTAATCTTTCTTTTGCCTTCTGTAAGTATTTGTAAAACTCTATCTTCAATGTCAATAAAATATGTTATTGTTTTCTTATTTTCTTTTACATTTACACGGACTGGCACTGCTGCCCAACTGATGCTTTTGTTTGCTTTCTCTTATTTTATTTTCTATCATTTTCATTATATGGCTGGGTCAACCGCATATTTTGTTATTTAATTTCTGTTTCATTTATTTATTCTCTTTTATTTTAAATATATTTTTACTTTATTACTATACTATATTCTTACTTTTTCTTACTATTTTACCCCAGAGATTTTGGGCCATTTTTGGTATCAAAGCCGAGAAGGGTAGTGGATCTATTCTTGATATAATTTTGCATTGTGTGTGGATTACTTGAAGCACTGAGGCCCAGTTGGTAGTAAGTCAGTCAACCCTATTGTTTAAGGTCATAACACGAATATATTCCACCCCCATAACCAAAATTATTTTAGGATATGGATTTCAATTTTTTTATATCAATTTCTTTCTCAAACTTTTCTACCTAAGAAAACTCAAAAATTAAGAAAGTAATCAGTAATGAAGAAGTTACTTTAGAAGACTTTTCAAAACATATAGATAATTGGGAGAATCCTAGAGATAGGAAGGACTAGATCTATCAAACTTCAAAATTCATTTTAAAAACTGATTTGAATATCAAAATTGAGGAATGAGTTATTTAGATCTCAAAACTTTGAAACCATTTACTTACTTTCTAAAAAATCCCTTCAAACCCTTAGAAGCAAAAATTTTAAATACGTCCATATAGGTCTTGTTCAAGTAGGATTCAAATCTCTTACAAGAGAAGGACCTGATACTTTTATAGTAGCAGTCCTTACAGATACCAGGTTCATAGATTTCTAAAATTCTCTTTTAAGAACAGTAAAGTCAACACTGAATAATGGACCAATTTTATATGATTGTTATCCAAACCTTACCATTTCTCTTAGTGACAAAAACATTTTGAAAAGCATGATTTTGCAAATCAAAACCCATAATTATATAATGTTGGAAGGCTCAATTCTAGTTGCATTAATTTTCAAAATCCATTTCAAAACCATGACATCTGCATTTTCTTCAGAACATCGTTTCAATTCAAAGAAAGATGAAACTTTGTTACTGTAGGCAGATCTTTCAAAATCAAACATTACCATTCCTAGAACCATCCAATGGAAAGATAGAACTTTACCATAATAATAAATCTTAGAAGGTGCTATGAAACTTGAATCCCCAAAATTCCCAGAACCAAACCCAAATCTTGCAAAAATTACCCAATATTCAAAATGAAAGATCAAATTAATGTTTGATTGAAAATCTACTAGTTCTAAATTTTTTGATGCAGCATCCACCAGTACCAGCACTAGAGATTTAGGAAGAATTTCTAAATTTCCTTCAATCATAAGCATTCCATGAAAACTCGTCTTTGTCAAATCAAGGTATTCAACCTCAGATATACCTAGTTCATCATGCAAAATGTAGACTATCGAACCCCTATACCACATCCAGTATACTAGTCTACAGGAAAAAACAAGACTGTCCACTTTTTTAGCCAACTTCACCAACTTTTTCTATTGTCACGAAAAACATCATAAACATTTTAGAAAAAGAATTTCAGCTTGACAAAACATACTTGCATAATGATTTCTATGCATCTTACAACTCAAAAAAACAAAAATGGTTTTTTGATAACTTCTTACAATACCGAAATGAAATCCAAAAGCAATTTTATGATTTTATGCTTATGTATAAAATTCATATCTTGTTCTTTAATTGGTTTGAAATGTATGTTTCCTTAAACAACATTTCATATCCTTTCTCCAAAACTGTTAGTCTAGTTACTTACCGAAATAAACTCCTAAGTGGGAAGTGGATACAAAAATAATTAAATCTGAACATCCTCCCACTAGAAAAGTCATTTTTAATTATGGAAACTCCAAAATCAAAGCTTCTTCATTTAAAATCCCAGTTGAGTCTAAGGACAAAAACATTAGAAGTATTGTTCAACAAAATAATTTCACAATGCAAATCTCTAAACCATAGGAAACCAATTGACCAAGATAAAAAAAAAAAATCGAAAAATTTGATTTATCTTTAGCCACGATTGACAAATCAACAAACAAAACCCTTAAAAATCCAGTTTTTAAACCATTTCAGGTTTCCCAAAACAGCCAACAAAAAATTCAAACTCATTAACTGCAGTTTCTTAAAATTGCTAAGGAGCAATTGGCAAAACTTGAACCATTATCATCAACCTCACAAACAGTTCCTAACACTCTAATCAAAAAGGTCAACATTTTGGAATACAACCAAACTTCAAACAACGAAACCTCCCAAAATGACACTTCACAGCTCAATAGATTAACTTGGCAATCAACTCCTTTGCCTTTAACAAGAGCTCTAGATATTGACATTGAATCCAAAACCCTTTTAATTCAAACAAAATACAATGCAATTTCTATCTATGAATGGAACATAGATAGAATGTCTGAATACAACATTTTGAATATCATCCAACAAATGACCATGACAGCTAATGTCGATAAAACCTAAACTGGTACCCCTAACTGTGCTATAGCAGAATTACTCATTGCGGGTTTTTCTGGACAACTCAAAGGATAGTGGGATTACCATCTCACATCTACACAACAATTAGAAATCTTAAACTTAATCTAAACCATCAAAGATAGAGTACCCATCTTAGATCAATTAGTAAATATCATTCAGGATACAGTGACAACACTAATCCTAACAATTTCCCTACACTTCATTGGGGACCTTTCCATTTGAAGGATAAAAATGCTGAACTTCTCTCAAACCTTAGGTGCACAAAACTTAGTGACTTCTAACACTACAAAAACACTTTTCTTACTCAATTAATGCTTCAAGAAGATTCAAATCAATCCTTTTGGAAAGAACAATTCTTTGCAAGACTTTCAATTCTGTTGGGAGAAAAGGTCTAAAATTGTATCAAAGAATCATTTGGAAACCCAATTCCTTATGACCAGTTAACCTATGGTAAACTCATCAGTCTTACCCAAAAAGAATGTCTTAAAATTTGTCAAGATCTAAAACTTCGAAAACACCTCAAATGGGAAATGAGGCAAACTAGATAAGAGTTAGGAAGCTTCTGCCAGTAGTTTGATTTCAACTCTATAAAACCTTCAACCTCTTCCTGTAACAGAACTTGCACAAAAGGCCCCAAGAAAAAACCTTTTTTCAAAAATAAAAAGCAGTTTGTGTCTAAAGAAAATACATACTACATAAAGTCATCCTATAAGAAAACAAAAAAATTCTTTCAAAAACCCAACACGAAAAAAAATCCAAACCAAAATCTCCAACAAAATTGAAGAACGTAACTTGTTACGAGTGTGGGAAGCAAGGACACATTTCTCAATTCTGTAAACTCAACAAAAAACTGCAAGAACTTTAATTAGATGAAGAAATTCTTCATCAGGTTGAAGCTCTTCTAGTTGAAACTTTAGATTCTAAAATTGATTCATTTGACTCTAAAAAAGAACCATTATAGTTAAATGAATCAGTTACAACATCTCTAAATTCAACTTCTGATTTTGAAAATGAAAAACAAATTAATATGCTTACGAACGACCAAGAATTTATTCTTGAAGTCATTAAGCATATTAATGATTCCCAAATCCAGAAACAATATTTAGAAAAACTCCAACAATTACTTGAAAACCCAAACCCATACGTTCTTCCAAATACCAGTTTGAATCCTTATAACCTCACTGTTATTTTGAGAAAAGCAAAAAAATCAAAAAAATCGACACTATCCATTGAGGGCCTCCAAACAACAATCAAAACTGTCAAACTTGAGTTAAGAGAACTAAAAAAAAAACAACAAAAATATTCAAATCTTTTGCAATGTTTGTTAGTAAATGAGACTGAAACTGCATCAAAGTTTGAAAACAAAGAAGATGAAAAACTAGATTTGAAAGGTAAAAACCTTCCAAATGATTTTTGTTTTGTTTTAAAAAAAATTACATCTCAAAAATTTTTGATCAAAATTTCACTTGTTTTTTTAAAAGATTTCAAATTGAATATTATTATCTTATTTGATACAGGTGTAGATTTGAAATGTATCAAGGAAGGCATGATACCTAAATGTTTTCGTGAAAAGTTATCGGAAAAACTTTCTGCAGCAAATAATTCTACATTAACAATAAAAGCTAAGACTATTGCTTCGATTATTAATTAAGATATTGCCATTATGACCTCTTTTGTTTTAGTTAATGATATTCAACATATTGTCATTTTAGGGATACTGTTCGTTAATTTTATAACTGCCTTTTCTATTGGTTATCATGGAATAGCATTCAAAACCAAAAATTTGAAATATATTTTCTCTTTCATTGAAAAACCAAAAACAAAAAATTTTAATATTATAAAGGCTTGTTCTATTTATAATAATGAGATAAATGTTTTCATCAAATGTAAAGAAACACAGCTTTTACATTTAAAGCAAGATGTTTCTTTACAAAGGATTGAAAATTAGTTACAAAACCAATTTGTCAAAAGCAAAATTCTTAGTTTTCAAAAACAAATCGAAACAGAAATTTGTGCTGACTTACCCAATGCTTTTTGGGAAAGAAAATAACTTATGGTTGATTTATCATATGAAAAAGATTTTGATGAACGATCAATCCCAACAAAAGCCAAACCCATTCAAATAAATTCTAATCTTGAACAACCTTGTAGATCAGAAATTCAAGATTTAGTCTCTAAAGAACTAATCACTAAATCCAGGTGTCACCTTGGTCTTATGCAACTTTTTATGTAAATAAGAACTCTGAAATAAACTCTTAAACAAGGCACTAAAATCAAAACTTTTTATGTACAAAAACTGCATTTTGCATTTATTTTTTCTAAATTTGACATGAAATATGATTTTTGGGAAATCCAAATACATCACAAAGATCAGCACAAAACTACATTCACCATTCCATTTGGCCAATACGAATGGAATGTCATGTCATTGGGCTTGAAAAATGCACTAAGTGAATTTCAAAGAAATATGAATGATATATTTTTTGATTATTCACAATTTCTCATTGTTTGCATTGATGATGTTTTGGTATTCTCCAATTCCATTAACCAGCATTTTAAAAATTTGAAAACCTTTTTCTTTGTTACTAAAAAAATGGACTTGTAGTTTCCAAATCCAAGATATCTATCTTTCAAACTCATATTTGTTTCTTAGGTCATCGTATCTCTCAAAGAATGATTAAACCAATAGAGCAATCTCTTACTTTTACTTTTAAATATCCTAATAAAATCCTTGATAAAACCCAACTCCAACGATTCCTAGGAAGTTTAAATTATGTTTTAGACTTCTATCCCAATGTCAATCGTCTCGCAAAATCCTTGTATGATAGATTAAAGAAAACCCTTGTTCACTAGACCAATGAACACACTAAGGTAGTCCAGCAAATCAAAAAACAAGTCCTAGAAATCCCAAGTCTACATATAGCTGACCCTTCAACCTCAAAAATTATTAAAACTGATGCTTTTGAACTATGGTCGGGTGAGATTCTTAAACAATTACAAACAGGGCAAGAATATATAGTTCAATACACGTCTGCTCGTTAAAATGATTGTCAAAAAAATTACTCTACCATCAAAGAAGAAATTTTGAGCATTGTTTTGTGTATTACAAAATTTCAAAGCAATTTACTCAACCGAAAGCTTTTATCGCATATTGATTGTAAATCTGTTAAAGAAGTTTTGCAAATAGATGTTCAAAACTTTGCTTTGAAACAAATTTTGCCCGATGGCAAGCTATCCTTAGTATTTTTGTTTTGGATATTGAATATATTAAGGGAGAATCAAACTCAATTACAAACTTTCTAACTTGACAATTCCTCCAAAATAGGACCTCACAATAATGCCCATAAAACCAAAAACCAAAGACAAGGGTAAAGCCCCCCAACTTCCTGAAAATCAAACTGAAAACCATTTGTCAACCATTAAACCAATCACCCCTTTAACTTTCAAACCAATTGAAAAACCAATTACTAGAGCTCAACCTATCAAATCTTAGGTTGACATGGTTACAGAAGAAGAAAACCAAAAAGCCTAAGAAACCCAGAAAAATCTACAAATTCAATAATGGGTTGAAAGTCTCTCTTAATCTCCAGAATTACACTCAGCTCTTCAAAATCTTTCACAAGAACAAATCCAACAGTATTAAGTGGAAGAAAAACCCACTGATATAATTTCTAAACCTATTTCAAAAATTCATGAGATAGGATCTTCCTCTCAAAAACCCCTATTTCAAAAAATTTTCTAAAACCCCACTTAGATTGTTTCCAAAAGATCTAAGTATTTTGTGAAACAAACTTTTCAAAATATTGTGACAGTTGAGGATGAATTGTTTGATAAAAATCCCTCGATCACAATTCAAAAATTTTTGGAAAGGGTTGGAACTTTAAACCATGGGCTTTGACAAAATCCCAACCTTATTATATAGCGATCCTAGAAGTGACTGGTTCAGTAAAACTCAAACTCTTTTTCATGCCCAAATCTGGCGATGAACCTACTTATTCTACTTGCCACATCCAAAAAGTCATTCATCCAAAGGATTGGGGTAAGACCCTTCCATCTCAAAAATGTTTTCTAGTTAGTTTCAAAAATGCATTGAGCCATAATCCTACATTTTCCTATTGGGATTACCACCCAGCGTGGTTCAATACTTTCCTCCTTCAAAACCAAAATTAAACCCATTCTTGGTTGACATATTTTGATAATAGTTTTAAAACCTCAAACCTCCCAAATTGGTTCCTTCAATGGTGGAAATATTTTGGAGCAGTTCCTAAAATACTCAATCCTGAAGTTGAACCTAGTTATCTTTTGTTCAAAGAAAATTGCAAACCCCCATTTATGGAAAAGAAATTTTATACACTTTTTCTTTTTTGTGCAAATTTCTTTGTTCTATGTAGGGCTACAAACAAGTTGATACATTCGTTAAAAGCTCGGAAGTTCGGCTCGATTAAAACTCGGCTCGAGCTCGTTCATTAATTAAACAAGCCAAGCTCAAGCTTAATTTAAAAGCTCATTTCATAAACGAGTCAAGCCCGAACACACTTAGGCTCGGCTCGTTGGAGCTCGTGAACAGCTCATTAACAAAGCTCGTTAAAGCTCGTTAACAAGCTCACCTAAGCTCATTAACAAAAGTAAGAACATAAACTTAAAACTTTAATTAATTTAATCCTGTAAGCTCAATACTTTAGATTAATTAGAAAGGAACACTTAATATTAGAGGAAATGGACATATTTATAGTTGCCCAACACTTGCCTCTTTGCTTCCATTGTCGATGCGGGATTGTGGGAGAGCTTTAGAAACTCTCCCACAATCCCACATCAAGAATGAAAGGCAAAGAGTGGGGGTGGGGCAATTATATAAGGACCAACTCCCATGCTTCCGCTGCCTCTAGTACATGAGCTAAAGTTGGTTTTTTAATTTCAAACTTCTGGCTCGTGATATGATAGTGGCTCGAATTTTTTGATACTTGAAGAGAAATTCAAGCCGAGCTCGAGCTTGAGATAAAATTTTTGAGCCGAGCTTGAGCCTATATTTTCAAAGCTCGATTTGAGCTCGAGCCGAGCTTGACCTTGCTAATTTTTCTATCAAGCCGAGCTCGAACACTCTCAAGCTCGGCTCGGCTCGGGTCAGCTCATTTGCAACCTTAGTTCTATGGGTCTTGATTTGGTACTATGAGTACTTCCAACAGGCAATAGGACTCATTTTAACAAAGAGATTTAAACTAAATGTTGAAGTTCTTTTCAAGTCCCACAAAACATCTCAAAACCAGCTATTCAACAATGGCTTGAAGGACATTGCACCTTTATCAGCCAAATCCCTGACAAATCCGTCTTTTTGGCTCAAAGGTTTCATGCGCAAAATCGCATTACAGTAGCCAAAACCCAAGAAGAATACTTTACAATGATGGAACAACTATTGCAGAGCTATTCTAAAACCTCTCAAAATGCATGCTCTTCTACATCCAGCTCTGAAGAACTCCTTGCTGATTTTGGACAATAGTTCAAACTAGAAAATGAAGATGATTGCTTTGGTGTTTTCTCATCAATCAAAAAATTTCCTTAAATTTGCAATTCTGTAAAAATTACTATTTGTATTATTTTAAAAAAATGTCATTGGTCAATAACAGTACCCAAATATTGTTCACAAAAATTTCAAAAATGCCACTAGTCACAAATAGTACCCAAACCTTCTATAAAACCAAACTCCCTTCTTCCAAAAAAGGCAAATTGACACTCCCTCTCTCTTACTATAGCTCTCTCTCTAAAATACTCCCTGTCAATCCCAAACCCTCAAAACCTCAAATCCCTCTTTTTTCTCAACCTCTAAAATCTCTTGAGCCTCACAAAACTATCAAACCAATTTTTCAAAATCAATAAACCTCATCTATCCTACATAAAATCTCTATCTCTTATAACCTTCATCTCCCATATTGTAATCTTTCTTTTGTCTTCTGTAAGCATTTGTAAAACTTTATCTTCAGTATCAATAAAATATGTTGTTGTTTTCTTATTTTCTTTTACATTTACGTAGACTGGCTCTGCCGCCCACCTGATGCTTTTGTTTGATTTCTGTTATTTCATTTTCTGTCATTTTCATTATATGGCCGGTTCAACTATCTATTCTATTATTTATTCTATTTAATTTATTTATTCCCTTTTATAATCTTATTGTTTTATCCCTAAGATTTCAGGCTATTTTTGGTCCTAGAGCCAATAAGGGTCATGGATCTATTGAAAATGTTTTCCAAAGATTTTATCGAAAAATTTAAAAGCAAAAGCAAGAGGTCGCTCTATTGGTGTAATCATTCTTTGGGAGATGTGGTGACAAAGGAGTCGAATATGAGTTTGAAAGAGAGATATCTTGGATTTGGAAACTACAAGACCATTTTCTTAGTAACAAAGAAAAAGGTTTTCAAATGTTTAAAATGTTGTTCAATGGAATTGGAGAATACTAGAACATCATCAATGTAAATAATGAGAAATTGTGAATAATCATAAAATATATCATTCATAATTCTCTAAAATTTACTTCGTGCATTTTGCAAACTAAATGGCATGACATTATGTTCGTATTGGCCAAATACAACGATGAATGCAGTTTTGTATCGGCCTTTGGGATGAATTTGGATTTGGCAAAAACCTGATTTTATGTCAAATTAGAGAAAAATGAATGCAGAATGTAGTTTTTGTAGCAAGTCACGTTCATTAGGAATGAGATACCTAATCCATTTTAGCGCCTTGTTTAAGGGTTTGTAGTTGATCACTAGTCTTGGGGTTCCTCTTTCTATTTCAGAATTTTTCTTTATATAGAAAGCTGCCCAAGACCAAGGTGATCTAGATTTAGTGATTAGTCCTTTAGAAACTATATCTTGAATTTCTGATTTACAATGTTGTTCAAGATCAAAATTCATTTGAATGGGTCTGACTTTTGTTGGGATTGATCATTCATCAAAATCTTTTTCATATGGTAAATCAACCATAAGTTGTTTTCTTTTTCAAAAAGTATTGGATAAATCAGCACCAATTTTTGTTTTGATTTGTTTTTGAAAAGCAAGAATTTTATTTTTGACAAATTGATTTTGTAGTTGGTTTTCAATACTTTGTAAAGAAATATCTTGCTTTAAATGTAAAAGCTATGTTTCTTTACATTTGATCAAAACATTTATCTCATTATTATAAATAGAACAAGCTTTTATAATATTGTGAGTTCTTGGTTTGGTTTTTCAATGAAAGAGAAAACGTATTTCAAATTTTTGGTTTTAAATGATATTCCATGATAACCAACAGAAAAGGAAGTTATTAAATTATTGAATAGTGTCCATAAAATAACAGTATGATGAATATCATGAACTAAAACAAAAGACGGTTTAATGGTGATATCCTAATTAACAACAAAAGCATCAATCTTAGCTTTTATTGTTAATCTAGAATTATTTGCTAGACAAATTTTTTCAGATTTTTTTTATGAAAATGTTTAGGTTCGATACCTTCCTTGATATAATTCAATTATGCAACTGTATCAAATAAGACAATAGCATCCAATTTAAAATCTTTTGAAAAAGCAAGTGAAATTTTGATCAAATATTTTTGAGATGTAATTTCTTTTAAAACAAAAAGAAAATCATTTGGAAGGTTTTCACCTTTCAAATTTGAGTTTTCTTCTTCTTCATTTTCGTAGTTTGATGCAATTTCAAACTCTTTTGCTAACAAACGTTGCAAAAGATTTGAATCTTTTTGTTGTTTTTCTTTGAGTTCTCTTAACTCAAGTTTGATAGTTTTGATTTCTATTTGGAGGGCCTGAATGGAAAGTGTTGATTTTTTCAATTTTTTGGCTTTTCCTAAAATAACAGTAAGGTCGTAAGGATTCAAACTAGTATTTGGAAGAGCAGATGGGTTTGGTTTCAAGCGATTGTTGGAGTTTTTCTAAATATTATTTTTGCATCTTGGAATCATTAATATGCTTAATGACTTCAAGAATTAATTTTTGGTCTTTCGTAAGTATACTAATTTGTTTTAATTTTCAAAATTAGAAGTGAAATCTAGAGATATTGTAACTAATTCATCTAACTGTAATGGTTCTTCATTAGTATCAAATGAATTAGTTTTAGAATTTGAGGTTTCAACTAGAAAAGCTTGAGTCTTATCAAAACTTTCTTCATCTAATTGAAGTTCTTATAGTTTTTTGTTGAGTTCACAGAATTAAGAAATGTGTCCTTGTTTGCCATGCTTGTAACAAGTTACATTCTTCAATTTTGTTGGAGATTTTGGTTTGGATTTTTCTTTGTGTTAGATTTTTTGAAATAATTTTTTGGTTTTTTTATTGGACAGCTTTATGTAGTATGTATCTTCTTTAAACACAAACTACGTTTTCTCCTGGGGCCTTTTGTGCAAGTTCTGTTACAGGACGAGGTTGAAGGTTTCGTGGGGTTGAAATTAAACTGTTAGCAGAAGCTTCCTAACTTTTGTCTAGTTTACCTCATTTCCCATTTGGGGTGTTTTTGATATTTTAGTTCTTAACAGATTTTAAGACCTTCTTTTTAGGTAAGACTGATGAGTTCATCATAAGTCAACTAGTCATAAGGAATTGGGTTTCCAAATAATTCTTTGATACAGTTTCAGACCTTTTTTCCAACAGAGTTAGAAGTCCTGCAAGGAATTTTTCTTTCCAGAAGGATTGGTTTGAATTTTCTCGAAGCATTAATCAAGTAAGAAAAGTGTTTTTTTAGTATTGGAAGTCACTAAATCTTTTGCACTTAAGGTTTAAGAGAAGCTCAGTGTTTTTATCCTTCAAATGTTAAGTGTCCCCAACAAAGTGTAGGGAAATTATTAGGATTAGTGTTGTCACTGCATCCTGAATGGTATTTCCTAATTGATCTAAGATGGGTACTCCATCTTTGGTGGTTTGGATTGAGTTTAAGATTTTTAATTATTGTGTAAATGTGAGATGGTAATCCTACGATCCTTTAAGTTGTCCAGAAAAACCCGCAATGAGTAATTCTTCTATGGCACAGTCAGGGGTACCAGTTTGGGTTTTATAGGCATTAGTTGTCATAGTCATTTGTTGGAAGATATTCAAAATGTTGTATTCAGACAGTCTATCTACGTTTCATTCATGGGCAGAAGTAGCATTGCATTTTGTTTGAATTAAAAGGGTCAATATCTGGAGCGCTTGTTAAAAGAAAAGGAGTTGATTGCCAAGTCAATGTATTGAGCTGTGGGGTGTCATTTTGGGAGGTTTCATGGTCTGAAGTTTGGTTGTATTCGAAAATGTTGACCCTTTTGTTTGGAGTGTTAGGAGCTATTTGTCAGGTTGACGATGATGGTTCAAGTTTTTCCAATTGCTCCCTAATAACTTTAAGAAACTCTAGTTGATAAGTTTGAATTTGTTGTTGGCTATTTTGGGAAACTTGAAATGGTTTAAAAACTAGATTTTTAAATGTTGAAATGTTAGGAACTATTTGTTAATGTGTCAATCATGGCGAAAGATAAATCAGATTTTTATATCAATTTTTCTAGCCTGGTTAGCTGGTTTCTTATGGTTTGGACATTTGCGTTTGTGACATTGTTTTGTTGAACAATAATTTTATTTTATTTTTTGTCCTTAGACTCAATTGGGATTTTAAATAGAGAGGCTTCGATTTTGGAGTTTCCATGATTAAAAATGACTTTGCTAGCAGGAGGATGTTCAGATTCAATTATTTTTTCATCCACTTCCCACTCAGGAGTTTTATTTCTGTTAGTAACTAGACTAACAGTTTTAGAGAAAGGACATAAAATATTGTTTTGGGAAACACACATTTCAAACCAATCAAAGAATAAGATATGAAGTTTATGTATAAGCACAAAATCATAAAATTGCTTTTGGATTTCATTTCGATTTTGCGATAAGTTATCAAAAAACCATTTTCATTTTTTTGAGTTGTAAGATGCATAGAAATCATCTTGCAAGTATGTTTTTTCAAGTTGAAATTCCTTTTCTAAAACATTTATGATGTATTTTGTGACAGCAAAAAAAGTTGGTGAAGTTGGCTAAGAAGATGGACTGTCTTATTTTTCTGTAGACTGGTATAGCAAATGTGATATAGGGGTTTGATAGTCTACATTTTGCATGGATGAACTAGGTATATCTGAGGTAGAATATGTTGGTTTGACAAAATGGGTTTTGATGGAATATCTATGATGGAAGGAAGTTTAGAAATTTTTCTTAAATCTATAGTGTTGGCACTAGTGGATGCTTCATCAGAAAATGTAGAACTGGTAGATTTTCAATCAAACATTAGTTTGACCTTTCCATCTGAATATTGGGTGATTTTTGCAATATTTGGGTTTGGTTTTGGGAGTTTTAGGGATTCTGGTTTTACAACACCTTCTAAGATCCATTCTTATATATATATATATATATATAAAAGATGATTATGTTATTTAATTCATATATATGAAATGATTATAACACTTTACAAATGGTTTTTTTTTTTTTCAGAAAACAAAAAAAAAGTACATATAATATGAAAGATTGATGTTATATATATGTGTGTGTGTTAACACACTATAATAGGAAGAATTAATCTTTTTTTGCAAGTTTGTGGACAGAAATATTGTAAACTAGACCTGTGTCGGTCTTTACGAGGATTTTTTTGAACACGCCCGTATGAGAAATTAAATCTTAAAAATGGTGCAGCCATTATGTTGCTGTATGTGAATGATTCATTTGTAATTTAGTGCCTTGGTGATGGAAAAGGGGAATAAGAGGTCCATGTGCAGTTATGTATTGGCTAAGAGTTGTCTGATTCCAGTCTCAAAGTGGCTCTTTCATAAGTGCATATGCCTCTCCCTTATGCAATTGCAATTTTGGTGCTAGTTGATGCCCAATTTAGTCTCATTATAGCCCTATAGATTGTTCAGATACTATTGTTGTACTTGTCTAGCGCTTAAGCCCTCTCCTTAGCCAATGGTCCATCACGGGTGTTGTTTTAAGGATTGGCTTGGAGAAGGCTTTTTACTTATGGATCACTGCCTCTCTCCATTCTTTTTTTTTTTTTTAAGTTTGGCAGTATAAAAATTCCCTAATTGTAATTGCACTATCTATGGAAAATTGCTGTCATTTGATCTTTTTTTATCAAACAAGTATTAATGTCACATTCATGCCATTTCCAAGTGGTGAATTAGGGAGGGAAGGAGCAAGACTACATTTGTCATGCTTATTGCAATGTGTGGAAGGCACGCATTTATTATATTAATACGATTTGAAACAATAAAAAATTTTTGGTAATATTATTTATAATAATAACTTAATATAATTTGTGTTATAAACAATACACATGGGCATATATTTTCATATATTATCATTTTGCATATTACTATTATTTTTGCTCTAATTGATTATATAAGATTTTCAAAGCATGCTCAGCCAATACCAATTATGTACAATAGTAATTTAATAATTATATATATATATTTTCAATTATAATTTATATGCATATGCTAAAATATATAAATAAATAAGGAAACACACACACACACACACACATATATATAATATTTTTACATAATATTACTTACACATAGTCATATAGCTTTCTTTGAAACGTAAATATGTTGTTTAATTTAGTAAGGGGATAGTTAGAGTAGTTAATTTAAAGAAGAAGCAAAACTACATTTGTCATACTTATTTTTATAAATAGAATGAAATTATAAAAATTATTTATTGTAATAAAATTAACGAATTACAAAATAAAAATCTTTTTTCACATGTAATTATAACGATAACAGAGGATCTCATATATTTTAGACAAGTCCTAAATAAGTCTTAAACGAGAACTTCGTGAGCATTATCAAGGCGAGGATATTTTTCTTGAAGCTTAGTTCGTTTGTTAAACGAGTACGTGTATTGAGTTTCGAAACAAATATTATTTTATTGTGTAGAGCCACCAAAGTCTTATTGAACTTATCAATTCGTTTACATGTCTATATTTTATTACACCTTCCTAACCAAGCAATTGAAAATGATGACCAAATCTATTGCAATTTGTAGCAACCTCAATGCCTTGTCACATAACTCCCTTCACCCTTACCTGATCTCCATTACCCATACAAATAACAGACACATGGCATGTGGTTATTAGATCTAGGAGAATTCACTTTTCTAAGGAATATATTGCCACCATTAGATGCCTAGGATTAACAGCCATTTGATTTTGTATGAGACCACCACCTAGCACTTGGGAGCTTTGGTCCTATATAAATGTCCACCTATAAAGCAAATCCTTATTCAGCACTAACCCTTTGAGCGAGCCAGTTTGAATTGATAGAAATTGCAATTGGAAGTGGAAGGGAAGACGACTGAGACACTTATGTTGGGTCAAATTCACAAGTTATGGCCATAAGTGTTACTCCAAAAGCTGATGAGAACCAAGAAGCTCGACTTTTACAAAAGACGAATAAACCTCCAACTAATAAGTGGCTGGTATATTGAAGGCAGAATGATTAGTTATTTTCACACAGTTTAATCTAGTACCTTAATATCCATGGCAATGCTTGCAGATGATTGAACTAAGTGGTTTGAATTGTAAATAATTGATTTGCAAGAAAAATGACTTGGGAAAGGCTCATGAAGCATAAAACAAAAAGCAAGAAGGCAAAATTCGAGTGTCCTCTGACAAGTGATAGGTCACCGATTAAAGAAAGGACGTGACACCTAATAAAGCCAACCACAGAGTACGATATAGACCAATTTACTTCCCAAACAATGGTGCCTAGACGCTATTTAAATCATAATAAACACAACCTCTACAATTGGACTGCTAGAGAACGACGATCAAGGTGCGATGAAGAGAAGTAAGTGTTTTGTAATGTTCTAAGATGTCTAGAAATATTTGGCTGTATATGTTTAATTCATTGTTATATTTTTTTTCGATTTTCGAAGGCAAAATTTCAAATTATTTATAACTAACATTCCACAGTCTAGTCCTCATCTTGTTTGATAAGGATATAGTCTTATTCTCCATGAATTGCATTTTTTAGCACTGAGGCAACAAGTCTCAAAATTTTAAGTGTTTTCATATGAAATTTACAAGATAAGTAACGTCAACACAGCCTCAAGATCTCGTATTAGAGATTGGTACTAATTCCAACTGAATTTGCATTCCCCTTTGTTGATGGGATTCGTGCTTTTGAATAGTTAATCCACTTCCACTTATTGTTGCTAAATCTAAGGCAAAAAAAATTGAGATGTTTTATAAAGCACTATTTTAACCCTTTCTTTTTAGTGAGTACTTATTATCCCTTGATTTTCAATTTTGATTATAGTATTACATAAATATATTGTATACCTAAAACGTGACAAATTGGTAAAGCATTATAGTTGTTGATGTTGATGTTGGTGGTGACGAGGGTGGAAAGATCAAAGCGTGAAAATAGAGTCACCCCAAATATCACCGACAACTTGTCAAGGGAAGCCTTAGTTATTCCCTTACCTCATGTGATATTGCGAGTGTGTAATTTGAAAACTTTGTGATGTTAAAGGAACATCAGTTGATATACTATTAACACTACTTTATGATTGTCTATCAACCTTTTTGCTTGGTATTCTTTTTGTAGATGTTTATTCTCATCGTCTGTCATAAGCATTGGTTCCTATTTGCCATGAACCTTTGCGACAGCCGAATTGAAGTATTGGACTCGTAAAAAATTGTAAAGAGGATGAAACATGCTCTGCTGCTAAAACATATGGCAAGCAGCGGTTATTTCAACATATATTATTTGGATCACGTTGCATCAACTCAAAAAATGGCAAATAAGGTCCCAATTTCAAATGATTAACACATTATAGGGTGGATACTTTTATTCCAATAACATACTTTTAAAAAAACACTGATGTTGTGGTTTGGACTAAATCGATAAGTTACCACTCCTTCATAGTTCATATGCATTTATTTGTTGTCATGTAAGTGCCCCCACTTACCCATCTGTCGTAGTGCCTGAGGTTTGAAGCACATGTCATGACAAACAAATTTAATGAAATGTCTATAAATAATACGTTTTTTTTTTTTGTGTAAATGGATGATAGCTTGCTCATTCCTCATAGAATGTTGAACGACATAAGATCCAAACCCTTATGCCCCTTTCCTAGTTGTCCTAGTCAAATGCTACCCCACAAAGTTTTAAGTGTAAAAAAATTGAAATTTGTTTGGTTAGCAGCTGATTTATACAAATATGAAAAGGAGAATGAAGGTCTATTTTAAATATGGGCTTTTTCGTAGGTTTCCAACTTTGAGTGAAATGACATATGTTGAATATAATAATGTCAGTTTTAACAAAACAGAAGGTTAACATTGAATGAGTGAGCATATGTTTGTAAAATGTCTAGTAGGTGCTTCTTGACCTCAAAGCCTTTGCCTTTTGAAATGTTTGTTACAATCCACGCGGGTGTCTATAATGTCCCAAGTCTTCAATGTTGTTACAGAGAAAGATTCATTCCCTTTGGATGTATTTCAGCCAAAGACAGTGTTGGTTCCCTAGTAAGAAAATGGGTTAGTTCCCTATTCCACAATTTATTGATAACTAGCATGTTTTGAATTGCTTGAAAATTTTCCCATAATGTCTGACCTATATTTTGGTTTATGCAACATCTTTGTGTTGATAGATATGATTGCAGTGTGTTTGTCATGAAATTTATAGAGGTATGGAATGAGATAACTATTATAAAATGTAATCCAAATGTAAGTTTAGTAAACACTCCACAACTATTATAAAACTTGTTTGTATCAGTAAGTTTTTTTATTAGTGGTGCTAATGTTTGGTTTTCCACCATTTGACCTCATGTGAATGACTAACGTTATTACCTTTTATGCTGTTGATGCATGTCAACATGTTTAGAAAAGACTGTGTGCTAAGATGGATCAATGACCAAGACAACATGGATAGGGAAGATTGAAGACACTTAGCAGGATTGGAGTTTTAGTTGATATTTGTAGAATAATCTGTTTGCATAAAGATATTCTTTAATGTGTGGTTGAACTTAAAAAAGGTATTGGTATTATAAAGTCCTACAGTTCCCTGGATCTTTTATTTGTCAATGAAATAAAAGATGAAATTGTATTAACTTTTGGTTTTTAGTATTGGATGATGTAGTAAACATCAGGTGCTATTTGCGATGGTGGTATGAAGTTTTAGCTCTCTAAATTTGGTTAACATTCTAAGTTTTTTGTTTACAATTTTGTCAGTTCTTCAATAAATATTACTGCTAAATCTATTTGTGGTTGTTGTGGCATGTGTAGTGGCTTTTATAAATGAGTCAATATTTCAATCATCTTGAAAAAAAAAAAAAGGAATTAATAGAGAAAGTTGTCATTTCTTAGAGATTGGTAATTAAGTGCTACCTGCCATAAGTTAAAATGAATACGAAAAAAATTTTAAAAGAAACTCTTTGGTTTTAGGATGAAACCGAAATTGTCATTCATGCTGAGCTTGTGTTTTATCAATTGTACTTCCTATTGTCAATAAGCAATTGACTGTTATATTGATATGACACTTTGTTCATTAAACTTCACGATGTTGAATGACTTAAATCCAAACCTTTATGCCCATTTCGTAGTTGTCTTACTCAAATGCTACCCCACAAAGTTTTAAGTGCAAAAAAATTGACATTGGCATGGTTAGCAGTTGATTTATATAAATATAAAAAGGAGAATAAGGGTCTATTTTAAATAAGGGCTTTTTCATAGGTTCCCAACTTTGAGTGAAAAGACATATGTTGAATATAATAATATCAGTTTTAACAAAACAGAAGGTTAACATTGAATGAGTGAGCATATGTTTGTAAAATGTCTAGTAGGTGCTTTTTGACCCCAAAGCCTTTGCCTTTTGAAATGTTTGTTACAATCCGTGCAGGTGTCCGTAATATCCCAAGTTTTTTATGTTGTTGCAGAGAAATATTCATTCCCTTTGGATGTATTTCAGCCAGAGACAATGGTGGTTCCCTAGTAGAAAAATGGGTCAGTTCCCTGTTCCACAATTTATTAATAACTAGCATGTTTTGAATTGCTTGAAATTTTCCTGTGATGCCTGACCTATATTTTGGTTCATGCAACACTCTATGTTGACAGATATGATTGTGGTGTGTTTGTCATGAAATTTATAGAGGTATGGAACGAGACAACTATTACAAAATGTAATCCAAATGTAAGTTCAGTAAACACTCCCCAACTATTATGAAACTTGTTTGCATGAGTAAGTTTTTTGATTAGCGATGCTAATCACTCCCGAACAATTTCGGTGCTAATGAGTAATTTAAGGTGAAAATGAAAAGAATTTAAAAGAAACTCTTTGGTTTTAGGATGAAACCGAAATTGTTATTTATGCTGAACTTGTGTTTTATCAATTGTACTTCCTCTTGTCAATAAGCAATTGGCTGTTATATTAATAGGACACTGTGTTCATTAAAACTTCACGATGTTTCGGCATTAATTACCTTTTTATAATTATTTATAATGAGTTTTTTATTGTAAGGTATAATAAGTAATATTTTCTATTTAGCAATTACAAAATAACGAGTTATTCATAACTTAAATTTGAATCTTTATTTATGGATAATTAAACTATCATCATGATAAATATTATTATCATTCCTTATTATCATTAATAGTAGAATTGTTGTTTTTGGTTGTGGTTGTTGTTGTTACAGTTGTTATTATTATGATTATTGTTATTATTATGGCAAATTAAATAAAAAAAATTAATAAAAGTTTTTGACATTATTGTGTATAGACCTATAATTTATAATTATAATTTATTTGTTTATATTTGTATGGCATAAAACAAAAATCCTTCCCCCATGTTTCACTGTTTTTCATTTTTTACCCACTTCTTTTTTTTTTTAGTTGAATTCCACCCTACATGTTAATTTTGTAGCCGAAATGTACCCTTCTCCATTAACTTGCCATTAACTTGCACACCTGGTAGCACGTGGCATGCCACCTCAGATTAAGTTTATCACATCATCTGTCACACTAGCAAACGAGTGCTGATGTGACAGTTTTCATTTTTTTTTTCTGAAAAATCCTAATTTTATTTTCTAAAAAATAAAAAATTCAAAATTTTGATTTGTAAAACAAAAAAGAAAAATTCAAAATTTTGGTTTTTAAAAATTTAAAAAATTCAATTCTTTCTAAAACAAATTTCTAAAGTTCTAAATTTTTTATTTTTTAGAACATAAAATTTTGAATTTTTTACAAACCGAAATTTTTTTTTTTTTTTTTTTGTTTTTAGAAACCAAAATTCCCTTTTTTGAAATTCGGGAAAAATATATGATTTTTTTTTTACTTTTGTATATAATGTATAATATATTAATAATATATATTTTTCATAAAGTTAAGAAAAAGGTAAAAAGAAGAAAAAATTTTAAAAAAAAATTTGAAAATAAAACAATAATTATATATTTTTCTCAAATTAAAAAAAGGAAAAAGAAGAAAATTGTCATGTCAACATCATTTGCTAATGTGGAATGTCAAAAGTGATGCTACATGGCACGCGACTCAACGTCACATTGTAAAGTTAACGGTAAATGAGAATTTTCAGTTACGGAATTAATGTGAATGGTGGAATTAAACCAAAAAAAAAAACGTGGGTAAAAAGAGAAAAAGGGCCAAAAATGGAGAGTGAATTATTGTTTTATGCCTATTTTTATAATATAGTCAGTAATCACCATTCTTGCGACTTAATTTGTGAAATTTAACGTTACGCTTCAATTAAAAATTCGATAGATAGTCTCCCCACATCCGGTATCATGTACCGAATTATAATTGTCCACAAGCATGCTATCTAAACTTAAAAATTATTAACCCACTGGTGTCTGTGGGGTTTGTATTTTTGTTTTTTTTTTTTTGGTGACAAATATGTTTCAATTTATTGTCTATTTGACATTCGTTATTATGACAGAATTGGCTTACAAGCTTTGATGCGTATGAATGAAGCTTAAGGAAAAGCCCCCAGTTGTGATGGGCACCAATGACTAAATGAGTTCCTTCATGAACAATAATGAGACAAACTCAATTTACTTGGCTTTTATAATTATATTTTCTCAAACCTCAGGGTCCATTAAATTTATGTTGGAAACTTTTATAGCCCATTTTGCATGTTTAAGCTCGATTTAGGGGAAATGTCTGATCTATAGTGCTCGTAACTTGATGATCTAGGTCAATTCTATAATGTCCTACTTTAATGGCCCAATGACTTTAAGTTTAAGGAAAGTAAAATAAACTTCTGACCACTTTCAACAAAGTGCTCCAAGTGAAGCATATGCCTTGCAGGCTAACAGTGGAACACAAAGTGGATTAAGAGACGACAAAATATCATAGTTAGATAAGGCCAAGTACAACTTTTACATGGACCAAACAGCTACTCTGCTAGGATCGAGGGGGGGGTGGGGGGTGTGTTGGTAAAAGAAGGGGATTGGGGCAACATTTCTTCCTCCAACTTGGACCACATAAAGACCACAACTGATTACAGAGGTCCATGGGCCTACAAAAGGGCATTGCTTCACATTTACAAAAGTGTGCATATTTTCTCCAAGCCTAGTCTAATTCAGTGCAACAACAACGATGACACACCTACACTAATGGGAGCGTGCTACGTAGGAGGAAGCGTACAAAAACCTTGGATATTATCAATAGTATATATGCTTAATGTACTCTTGTATGTATCTCTTTATATATAAAGAGTAGATTATAATGATTAATAAAAGGTAGTGCCGCAATCAATTTTTCTTCAGAAGTAGCTGCTACCCCATGCTACTTAGTCGGAGATGGTAACGACTGGAGTAGAGGGATCCACCACCACGAATCTAGGAAAACTGCCTCTGTTGCGGTGAGTGCATCAAGTAGCGGGCAACATAGCCGTGGAGATAGACTTGCGACGATGGCGATGAGCCCTCTAGTGAGTGGGAATATTGTCAAAGAGGTAGCATAAAACGTCTGGTCCACTGAGCTCCAAACTCAATTACCATGCCTTCAATTACCTCTCTCAGCTCTGCCTTAACCCTCAATGCCACTGGATAGTCGATCTTTGGTTTGAGCACCATGAAGGGGACTTGGATGGGCTGCTGGCCGTCCTCCCTTTGATTTTAGACCAGTCAGGGACGTCTAAGTTCACATACATGGCAGAAGCACATGGTTTGATGATTAGAGCGTTAAGAGTCAATGACGTGAAAATTGAAAAACTCATTTTATTAATAATAAGAATTATAAATCAATCGAGTACAAATGTATAGCTAAGGAAAAGCGCATAGTTTAAAAGGTAGAGAATTTAAAGTGAAGAATGCACTTCACCTTCAATGTCGTCACCATTGTTGAATGCCATGGTTAGGAAAACGAAGAAAGTTGAAGGTAACCTAATAAGATAGAGCTTGAAGTTGATAGGAACATAAGAAATAAACCCCCAAGTTTGCATGATATGAAGCCCCTCGATGCCCTATGTATTGGTCTTGGAAGCTTAGTGGGTTGGTGATTTTGGAGAGAAAATCTCTTTAAAGTCCTAGGTAGGTCTTTGATTGACAAGAACCATTATCCTCCTAGTACCCCCTAGTTTGGAGACCTACAAGGGATTGCGACAGGTACCTGCAGGCCTCTCTCTCTAATCTTGTCAAGCATTTAATGCTCTAGCTCCCATGAGCCATGTGAAACCCAGCAAAGGACGTCATATACCTCATTCTATTGACATAACCAAGCCTCGTTGAATGGTAGCCAAATGCCGATGGCTTTAGAGTAGGGGAATTCTACAAATTTAAAATCTAATAGGATATTATCCTCAATTTCGTTATCTTTCGCTTAGGTTGGTATTAGTTATGAATGCAATAAAAGGTTACTTAGCAAGTTATAGCCAATTTTGAAGTGTGTTTTGATTATATTTTGAAAGAATTATTATTGGACAAAATAATGTTCATTTAAAACAACATATTACATATTCTAGTAATTTATGTGAAGATTAACACTTGGCTGGAAATCATTCAGCCTTATTTGCTTGACAATGGAAACATAATAATCATATTATTTTCTATAGAATCCATACAATATAGAATGTATCTAGGTTATATGTTATAAGTGAATGTTAACTCGGTTAATCGACATCAATAAACGTTACCCTCATTTTGCAATACGGCAAAATTAATGGACTTATTATGTCTACTTGGATCCCGATTTAATGTTAACTTACTAATTTTGCCTTAATCAGTTACATTTATCTAAGCATTTTTCTCAATACAACAAAAGGTTACTTAGCAAGTTGTAACCAATTTTAAGATAGTGTTGTTTATTAAAGACACGTCACATATGAGTATTCATGCACCTCAAATAAAATAAGAGTAATGCTAAACATTAGCTCCCTAAATATCATGATTAAACGTCCCAAATATACCTAAAAGAAATTTGATGAAATTAATAAGTATGAGAAAAGATTAGTTAATATAATCTTTCCTAAGCATTTTTTTTGTGTCATTTTAATGTATTCGGTACATTTTATGATATCAATAAGGAAAAAATAGCATTATTTATGAAATAGTCATGCTCAATGTGCAGATGAACATCAAGATTTCGGTGGAGTGGAATAATACGTGTGTTTATTTGGATTGCTAATAAGCTAGTTCTTTTGAGGGGTCGTTGCACATAACTTATTCATAAACAACCATGATATTTTTTATTTTTATACAATAATCTCAAAAGGGCATGCATTGCTTTTGTTTAATTGAACTAAGTATTTAAGAATTAATATTTAAATTTTGATTTATTATTGTTAATATGTTTATTATGTAGATGTCCTATGCAGCTGAACTTTATCATATAATAAATGAGTTCCTTTATTTATTATGTGTACAGTTTTTCAAACGAGTTTTTTGACCAGCATAATGAAGACAACAGATTTTCTATGCAGCCAATTCAATGTAAGTTTACTAAATGAACTTAAACAAAGGCTTGTCTATTGCTCGTTCTAGATAAATGAAGTAGCTCAAGCAGAATTATTACATAACTAACTTGATGGGGTCTGCCCAATATATCCACTGGATGGGGTCTATATATGAGTAAGGTTGTTAAAATCAGGATCCCACTTAGAATCGAGCTAGATAGTATCCCACATTGAATTGAAGAAATTTTTTTAATTCAACTTAAAACATATAAATATATGTTTATATGTAGATGAAAATTACTGTTAACAGTAAAGTATATGCAAAATGATAATTACAATGATACTTATAATTCTTGTGACTCTAATAATGTAAGCACCTATACTGTTATAAGTTTACAAATAGCAGAATGCAAATAAAATTATCTTCAATTTTGATTGATAACAAATAAAAAGCATGTACAATGAGTATTTAAACTTTAACGGTGAAATGTGTCTCAAAAAAAAAAAAAACTTTTTAACGCTGAAATGAAGGCAAATGATTTTAATATTAAATTTCATCATATTATAATTGAATGATATTTTATAGGGGCTTTTTCATATTAATTAGCAAGTAATCCTCAACTATATTGTTTACATAAGTAATTTTTCAACTACCTTGTTACTATATAATTTTTAGATATAAGTTTATACTTATATTTACTAACTAATAATCGTGGTTGAACACAAATGATTATAAATGTCAGATTTTTTTTATTAAGTAATTCTTAATACTAATTTTTGGGAAAATTAAAAATGTATGCAATTTAGATATAAGGACATATATTTGAGAAATGAATAGTATTTTATAAATATAAAACAACTTTTCACTTCGTTTTCGACTAAACTCAACATATATATAAATGTGTTGTGAGATCTACATATAAAATTACCAAAACTAGCAACAACTGGACTAGAAAGAGGAATTGGAGATGACCCTTGGGCTAGACATTGCTTATCATTTTTTTTTTTATGGAAATATAATAGTACTGCATTAAAAACTTGAATCATAGGTTAATAAAGTAGAAAGATTATCCAGATAATTGCACATCTAGTATAAAGGACAACAACCTTTTCTACACTGTTTTGCAACCAAATCAGAGACCGTGGAAGAACTGTCATTGGCATGGAGAAGCTAATTTAAAGTAAAAACGAAAAGAAAGAAATGTATTAAATGCAGGAAAGGATGTTTATGAGGATGCCCTGAACAGTTGATAAGTACAAAGCTTGCATGCACTACAGTTATCTTACTATAGGTTCGGACTTCAAAATTTTACTAAACTTCACCTTAGTGGAGCAATGGGTCGGGTTGCATCGGATCCACGAAACCGACTCATAGTGCCCAAGTTATTTGGAAGCAGCATTTCGGTAGAGTATCTGTGGACATAACAAATGAAAAACATTGTGTATAGCGACTAATCGTGGACATAATCCTCGGATTGTAACATTGACATCCTTCACATTATGACAAATTTTACAACAATTTATTTTTTTAATTACTATCTGACATATGTAAACTTTAACAGTGAAATGAAGACAAATGATTTTAATATTAAATTTGATCATATTATAATTGAATGATATTTTATAGGAGTTTTTCTATATTGATCAACAAGTAATACTCAACTAACTTGTTTGCATGAGTAATTTTTCGACAATCTTGTTACTTATATAATTTTTTGATATAAGTTTATACTTGTATTTACTAACTAATAATTGGACACAAATGATTATAAATGCTAGATTTTGTTATTAAGTAATTTTTAATACTAAGTTTTGGAGAAATTAAAAATTTATATTATTTAGATATGATGACAAATATTTGAGAAATGAATAGTGTTTTATAAATATCAAACAACTTTTTCCTCTCGTTTTCGACAAAACTCAACATATAAACCTACAATTAAACTTACCAGAACTGGCAACAACTGGAATAAAAAGAGGAATTGGAGATGACCCTTGTGTAGACATTGCTTACCATCCGAAAACGTGGCTATAGTTCCTACCTCTAGTAACCATGTAAGGAGTTGTCATTGGCATGGAGAAACAAACTTAAAGCAAAAAAAAAAAAAAACAACACATCAAATGCATGAAGGGACATTTATGATGATCGCTTGAATACTTGACAAGTCCAAAGCTTACATGTGATACCACAACTGTCTTACTACAGGTTCGGACTTCAAAATTTTGCTATCCCAGTCACTTTGGTAGAGCAATGGGTCGGGTTGCACTGGATCCATGAAACTGACCCACAGTGCTCAAGTTGTTTGGAAGCATGCATTTTGGTAGAGTATGTGTGGACATGATAAGTCAAAAACATTGCGTATAGCGACTAACAATGGGCATAATCCTCAGATTATAACATTGACATCCTTTACATTATGACATTTTGCAATAATTTATTTTCTTAATTATTATCTGGCGTATGTAAATACTTAATTTATTTTCGTAACGAAAATGTTTATAACAAATTAACTAATGAAGTGAAAATGAAACAGAAATTTCATTTTGTAGAATACCCTTAAACATAATTGGATAATATATTGTCTAATAAATCCAAGCATAATTTATTGTCTATCTACAATAAATTAGGCGATAATAGTGTAAATTAACAAAAATATTCTGCATACCCTAATGTGACTTTAAGTTGTTGGTACCTTAGTATAAAGTGACGAGCTATTATAAAATGCACAATTCAAGGGTAGAACTAAATGAATACTAGTGGGGGCAAATGCCCACACTGAAAAACAAAATTTGCATATACTATCTATAGGGTCAAATGTTTTGCCCCCATTACAAATTGTTTCTTGCTTCCAAGAAAATTTGAAATTGAGTAAGACAAAAAAACTTTCAATAAGTTAAAATGTTATATTAATTAGAGTTAAAACATATATAGTTTGCTATATCAATTAGAGTTAAGACATATATACTCATTTTAGGTAAATGAGTATAATAAAATATAATTTAAGTTATAAACAATTCAAATAAATTTGCTCCCATCATTTAGTTCGAAATAAATAAAATGGTTAAACAATTTAAATAAATCTTTGAATTGTATTTTAGTGAGGATAAACTTAGTGGAATGATATTTACACTTTTTAATGATTAGTATTTTATAAGTTTATAATTCTCAAAAAACTTAATTAACCATATATTCAAAAATTGCTCTCACTGGTCACAATTTTTAGATTTGCAGCTAGCACAATTACAGAGACATAATGTCGTGATTTTGAGAAGCGTTTTTTTTTTTTTAGTGCAAACGATTTTGAGAAACTGTTATTAATAGAATTTTACAAAATTCTCTTCGGCAGGCCCCCTTGACCATATTTCATGATCACAAGTTAAAATTCGTTGATATTATAGGGATAGCTCTAATAGAATAGGGGTATACTTGTTTGTGGAATCAAAATTTGCTGCAACGATAAAACCTTTAAATACCTCTATATTATTTCAATTTTTCTTTGAGGATCTGATGGGTATTACAACAAAATTTGTATTCCCAAATTGCCGACCAACTGAAGCCCACAGGCTTTGTAAAATGCTTCTATATTATAAAATAAAACTTGTACCAATTTATACCGTGCTACCTGCTATAGTTCATATTATGTTTCGTCTAAAGTTATTCATTAAATTTATAGGCAATATGCCTTGTTGTTATGGATGAGGATTTTACTAAATTTTCGACATCTATATTTCAAGAAAATCACATGAATGAACGTGAGGAGCGAAAATTGTGGGCTCGAAAATTCATTATTGACAGGGAAAATTTGTGATAGACTGGAAGAATTTGTATAATGCAGAAGAAAACAAATTAAATGGGTATAAATTAATTAAGTGATGTCACTGGGTACGACAGATGTATGTCGGAGGTTATAGGATAATTGCACCCGCTAAAAAAAAAAATGATATGGTTAAGTTTCTTGTTGCTATTCCCACTAGAGGTGTCAAAAGCTGACCCGACCCGATGGGTTGACCCGAACCCGCCCGAAAAAATACGACCCGAACCCGACCCGAAGGATGACCTAACCCGAAATGACCCGAACCCGAATGACCCGAAAATTTTTGGGTCAAACCCGACCCAACCCTAACCCGACCCGTTGACCCGAACTTTTTTTTTTCTTAAGGGAACAAAAAAATAAAATGAAAAAATTTAGCATATTTTATATTATAAAAAGTATAGATTATACTATTTTCAATATAAATCTTAATTATAAATTTTTTTAGAATATTTTGAAATTTTTTATACAGTTTTAAATTTTATTTTAATTTTTAAAAATATTTTAAAAGAAAAATTTTCAATTATTTTTCAATCATATGATTTTCTTTGATTTTTAAGAATTTTTAGTAAAATTTTTGAAATTTTTAAATTTTTAAAATTTTTAATAAAAAATGTCACGTCATAAAAAATGATGACGTGGCCAACCCGTGGGTTGACTCGAACCCGACCCGAACCCGAAGTGACCCAACCCAAAATGACCCGAAGATAACTTGACCCGTAAGTAACCCGACCCGAAGTGACCCGAACCCGAAGTGACCCAACCCGAACCCAACCCGATGACCCGTTTTGACACCTATAATTCCCACTGAAATATTATTTCTGCCCTTCACTAGTGCTTTTTCCTTTTTCCACCCACAAACCTAGATAGTGTCCTATTTTTTTGCCCTCATAAGCCCACATGAAAATGTTGTCCCACTGAAAAAAGTTTCTGGATCCACTGCTCGGTACAATTGCTTTGGAGTGATCACATAATGTCACGATTTAGACTATGATTTGATGTAATTTTTTCAATTAGTAGAGTTATCTATGATTGTCAACCATGCCTGAGATATTAACTCATGTTAGGAAGGCACCATTTTTGTTGACGTTACGGTAATGCCCTCATCAGGTAATTAATTGGTTAGGCGTCAAGTCGGTTACTAAAATTTGATGCTGCAACTTATTATTTCCCAATACGCCTATTTCTCGTGTACAAGGATCTGAAATTTTCTTCCAAAGCTAAAAGGAGTGAAGTGCTGGTACCACCCATAGGCGATTCAATGACAAGAACTGGCTGGGTGTTCGTTTGTTGTGCCTGTGGGTGTCACTTGCTCTAATTTGTCACAGCTAGAGGTGGCAGGAACAACAAACGCTTGTTCGTCACTGGTAAGAATTTATCCTCCCAAGTTTTAATGGGATATTTGTGACAACTACTAAAAGCATGCTTTGAATTTCGGTTTGAGTGGTGGGGTCTTAACGGCATTTTGCTTGAGTAGCCTTAACGATGAGCGAGTTTAGGAATAATAGATAAAATGAATTGAATAAATTGTAATATATGATATATCATAACTAAGTAAACTCAATTTCTAACTATAATTATTACCAAAAATGATTTAAATCTTAATTTCAAAAAAGTTCTAAATAATGTGAAATACTATTGAACTAATGTAAATAATTAGAAATAATAACAATAAATAATGTCAAATTTTTTATGTTTATTTGATATTACAAAAGTATTTATTAATTGGCTAAATAAAATTTTCTAAAAAATTCCAAGTAGAAGAAAGATTCAAGAAATATCACTATTAAGTCTTTGAGACTATGAAGGCACATTAATGCATTTGAGGTAGACATCATTCTATTAACATCAATTCTAAGCCACAAATTAATTAGTGCAACGTATGCTGAGTTTTTTGTTTCTTTAAGTTTTTTTTATTGTTCGATATTCTAGCTTTCTTCTCCTATTACCAAACCAAAAAAAAAAAGTTGAAAAAAATACCAAATAAACATTATCAAAAAAAGGGTTAATACACAAAAAAAAAATCACTAATTTTATATGGAGTAATAAATGTAGCATTAATTTTAAAAAGTAACAATTTATCTCTTTAAAAGTTTTTTTTATAACAAATCTAGCATACCATATGTGTTACTAGGTGCTGATGTGTATGATTGTCATGTCATAGAGATAGACGGATTCCTATGAACATGTTATCGAGACAGTCTATGAGATATTATGACATGTTAGATTTGTTACAAAAATTCTATGAGGGTAAAATGTTATTTTTTAAAGTTGATTTTATATTTTTTACTGTATGCAAAATTGATTTTTTTTTGTATATTAACCTTATAAAAATATATTATTATATTGTCAATAGTTGTTAATAAAAAATCTTTCTTTTAAAAATCAACAAAAAGAAAATACGAACTTTTTAATATAATCAAAAAATTAAATAATTGTGATTAGTTATAAGTACTAACTTTGATTTGAAATTGTTTGGATGAAAAAGTTAAGATATGAAATTGAGAAATCTAATTAAAAGAAAGCATAATAATAATAATAATGTAAGTAAAAGAAACTTGTGTTTTTATAATATATATATATAAAAAAGACTGTATGCATACGAAAATCTTAAAATTTATTGAAATTAAATTTCTAATTTTCATATAATACTAAGAAAGACTACCATCATTAAAATTTTAATTATACTAGAATATTAAAAAAGATTATAATTATTGAGAATTTATTAAATTAAAAAATTCTAAAATTCTAAAATTACGTTTTTAGAATCTAAGTAGCGGAGGTTAGCATGTGAGCATGTTTCTCTCTACTTCCATAATTATGTTATACACTAGAAAGAGACTCGTGCTTCGCGCAGGTTTTATAACTTAATGTTAATTTTCATGAAGAAAAAACATAATACTCTTAATTAAAATATAGTAATAGAGTTATATTAAAAAATAGTTAATGATAAAGAACAAAATTTTCTTAAGGGCCAATTTGATAGAAAATTTGGTTTTTTTTTTAATAATAATTCATGAATAGAGAAGCTTTTTAAAATAATGAGTATTTTTTAAGAGAGATTTTTTACCTTTTACCTCTTGATATTATTATTAATCAATAATGGAAAGTCTATGGCTACACATGTCCAAGATTCAAAATTAATGAATAAAGGAGACCATATGGCTTCAAATGTCCATTCATTAATTTCATAATGAACAGAGGAGATTTTTTCACCTTTTTTTTCTTAATTTTATTTCCTTTTCTACTATATAGTTAATGCATGACTAAAGTTTAGAGTATTTTTAGTTTTTTTTTGTTGTTTTTATTTTACACATTAATGAGAAATTATTTGTTACATAAAAACTTTAGTTATAAGTTTCACAAATTTTTACATGTTTGTTTTAAAAAATTTATGACGTATAAAATTGATAAGGTTGCTATATAACATATTTATGAAAAATATGTATAAGAGATAATTTAGTCTTTCTTGACCTTTTGCAGTCCAGATACATATTCTCTATAAATTTTAGTTATTATTTTAATCTGTGAATTTACAAAAAGTCAGGAGTAGAGAGAAAAGTTGAATTTTTATCATAGTTATGTAGATACAAAAATGTGGATTATTTTCAGGATAAATGTTAATGGCCTGTTTATTTGGGGTGTACTTATTTCATGAGATAGGATAGGATAGGATATGTTAGTGACCAATTATTCTACCTTAACTCATGTTTAGTTGGTTAATAAGATAGGTATAAAATATATTATGAGATAGTACTATCCCTTGAATATGATATAGTATTATCCCTCTAATTCTTATAGGTTAGTCTATCACATATCATGAGATAGTGTTAATAAATTATATATTTACTAAAATGTTTTCTTAATTAAAATAAATTTTAAATATTTTTAAAAAAATTAATATAAAATTAAAAAAATTCATTTCTCTCTCATCTTCTTTATCCTCCCTTTTCTCTCTCTTTCCTTTCTCTCTCCTCCCTCTTCTCTCTCTCTCTTTCTCTCTCACTCCGCGTCTCTCTCTCTTCTCTTTCTCTCCCCTCCCTCCTCTTTCCTCCCTTCCTTTCTCTCTTCTCACTCTCTCTCTCTTTCTCTCTCTCCCGTGCTCATTCTTTCATTTTTTTCATATAAATTTAAAAGTTTATCTTTTAAAATTTATTTAATTTTTCCTCAAAAATTTTAAAAAATATTAGTCTTTTTTTTATATTTTAAAATTTATTTGTATAAATAAAATTAATGCTTAATTTTAAAAAATATTTTTTATACAAAATTGAAAAATTATAAATAATATAATGTATAATAATATGTAAAATAAATATTAATTTCATTACTTAATTTTAATTATTTTTAATAAAAATATTAAAATTAATAGTAAATATAAATCAATTATCTCTAAGGGTAAAAAAATAATTTTGATATACTATACTATTATATCTCATATCATCTAAATATTAAATAAGATAACTATTATATAATATTTTTTAACATCTAAAAATAATATAAACTAGTAATATAGTCTATTCTATACTATACTATACCGTACTATCCAATCTGTATAACAAATACACTCTTACAGTCTAGGTTATTGTGTGTAATATAATAATTATTATATTTTATACAATAATAATAATAATAAAATACAAAATAAAAAATAATAATTTTTTCTTTTAATTTTTGTTATTTATTTTATAAATATAATTACCAAAAATTTTTTATTTATTATATTACAAACAAATCTACACGTGATTTCTTACTCCTATTTTTATAAGCAAAACTCATTTTGTAAGCCCAGCCGGCGCCGAACAGTCTCACGCACGCCGCCGGACCATTCCGGCGCAACCACATTGTGTGAAACTATAAATTTTGCCAAATAAAGATTAGTGACCCAACAAGAAAAAAATGGCGGAACCGAGTCTGGAAGGAGAAGAAGAAGAAGAGAAGCGGAGAGGGAAAGAGGAGAAAGCGGCGATGTTGATCAGCAGGAAGGAGAAGAGGAAGGAGAGGAAGAGGATGAAGAGGAAGCAAGCGAGGAAGGAGATGGCGGAGAAAGAGAGGGACGAGGAGGAGAAGAGACTGAACGATCCGGAGGAACAAAGGAGGATTAGGGAGATGGAGGAGGAGGAAAGGCAGCGTATGGAGATGGACAGGCTGCAGTTTGAGGAGAGAGAGCGTCGGTGGTTGGAAGCTATGAAGAGGAAGAGGAAAGAGGAAGAGAAGGCAGATGAGGAGGAAGAGGAAAAGAGGAAAATTCTCGAACAAGAGAATGAGGCCAAGAGATTTGAAAAGGATCAGGTATCTCTCTCTCTTTCTATTTTCATTTCTTAGATTCTTGCCGTGTTTGATTGCTTGGAAAGTTGGAAAAACACAAAAGGATTTTGTTTGTTTGCTGAGATTTTGGGGTTTTGTACTTGAAATTATTGTATAAATTTGTCAGGTTGAGAGGGAGAGTGAGTTTAATGAGGATGATGACTGGGAGTATGTTGAGGAAGGGCCACCAGAAATTATTTGGCAAGGAAATGAGATAATCTTCCGGAAGAAAACAGTCAGGGTTCCGAAGAAGAACGCAGATCAACAGACTTTAAAACAGGTTAATTTTTATATGAATCATCCACTTTTGTTCGCATTGTTACTTCTTTATAGTCTCTATCGATTACTTCTTCCGAAATCTTAACAGAAATGCTATTATTTTCTTGGCAGGATGCAGATAGGCCTACATCAAATCCTCTTCCTCCACAATCAGAAGCTTTTGCTGAGTGCCAGAATGCAGGGGTTTCAGCACAACAGATGCTTGAGAATGTTGCTCAACAAGTTCCAAATTTTGGAACTGAACAGGTATTGCTACATGTTAGTTTATTTTTCATGGTTACATTGATTGTTTTTGGATTTTATGTCTGTAACACATGGATGCCACTGTCAGGGTAAATGTTTATGCCTACAAGTTGTATATGCTGCAGGATAAAGCTCATTGTCCTTTTCATTTAAAAACCGGAGCTTGTCGGTTTGGCCAGCGCTGCAGCAGGGTTCATTTTTACCCCGATAAATCTTGCACACTGCTTATTAAGAACATGTACAATGGTCCTGGCCTAGCTATGGAGCAAGATGAGGGGCTTGAGGTCTGTTAAATGCTGCCTTCACATAATTCTTGTATCCTGATAACATATCTGTCAAAATTCTGCTACATGGTTTAACTATGAAAAGTAATTCCTTATTGTGGTACTGTCACCTTTTTGAGCAAGCATTCTGTTATTATTATTATTATTATCATTTGACTTGCAGGGGAAAATATAAGGGAGAAACATTATTTTTTGATAATTTTGAGTATTACTAAATTATTGGGCTGGTTATCTTGGTCTTTGTAACTTTTTAAAATATGATTGCATTATTTTCTAGACAGAGACATGTTGATCTTCAAAAGAGAAGTGTACGATATGAAATTAAATGCTCAAAATTTCTCCTTTTTGAGATTCTTCAACGTAGCAATATCTTTTATATTTGGTCAGACTTCTGCATTTTATCATACTTATTAGTATCTCTTGGATTAAGATTGCATGCCTTTCACCCTTTTCTCTATGACGTTTGGCTATATCTTTTAGATTGTTGTTTTCTTAACACAATTCGAATCAGAGGCTCTTTTCAAGATTCACTTCAGTGGACCTTCATGTTTTGGCCTGTGTTGGTTGAAAGTGAATAATTGATGGTGTTCAGTATCCTTTTGCTGACAATGAGAGTGATACTTATGGAACATCTTCAATATTGCTTATTTGTAATGCCTTTTTCTTCATGTTTCTTTCAGATTTGGATGTTTAATTATGTTCAGTAATGGAATTGCCAGGAATATTCCTCTATGATGCTCTTGTTGTAACTAGCAAAAGTTTTTCTATATTTATTCAGGCTTGCTAAGTTCGCATGCAATTGAAAATTTCTAGTAGGATTGCTTCTTCACTTGCATTAGGCATATGCTCACATCAATCGGAGCTTGTTCTCCACTTCTCCTTAACAACTGAGAGTTTGTTGGGCACTACTTGGTAATGATGCAGCCTTTCTAGTGATTGCTCTTGTACATCAGAGTTTTGTCTTGAAGACAGCCAAAACTATTTGTATGTGAATGCCATTGAAAATTTTTATCTGACTGAAAAGGTTAGGATGTGCCTGAGAAACACAAAATCTAGGATAACCAAGTGAGGATCTTCCTCTAGAGAATGAGTGTAGGATACATATCATAATCTCATTTAGAAGGATGATTAAATAGAAGCTCTGTTGGCACAACATATGCCAGAACTGTCATTTTGAAGTTCTCTTTCCTGATTAGCATCAGGATATATGGTCATCAGAGAGGCACCAACTGCTCTACACTGCTTGTAAACGGAGGAATCAGTGATGATGCACGTTCTAATGACTTCACAAAAGATAAGCGACCATTTTAACATAATAAATAGTTGAATGCAACTCCTATTATTAGCGTAGCTAAAATTGAAGCTGAATAAGGTGCAACCTAGCGCATAAGCTATAAGCTGTTAAAGAGATGCACAACATTATACTTGAATTTGCTAATTATTGGCAACAAATATAGCACTTATTTATTGTGCTTCTTGAAATTCTATGGTCTGGTCTTATATCGAGATGTATACATCACTGGGTTTTTTTTAATCTTCTCAGTACACAGATGAAGAGGTTGAACGGTGTTATGAAGAATTTTATGAAGACGTACATACAGAGTTCTTGAAGTTCGGGGAAATAATGAATTTCAAGGTTGCTAAATGCTTTGAATTCATTCTACTTGCCATTCATTTCTATTACATGTTTATTGCAAGCTGGAATTTTCTTTCCCTTTTTCCACTGAGAAATTCTGAGTTGGCATCACTTTAACTATCTTGTTGTCTCAAAATTTGTGGACTGATGCATAAACATATTCCAATGAAAAGGAAAATGGTTTTCTTTGCAGCATAAATGTACTAGGAAAATAGTTTTCTTTGCGGCACATATATACTTTTTCATCTCTCTCTCTCCCTCTCTCTCTCTCTCTCTCGTGTGTTTTATTGAGACATTAGACTATTAAAAATGGCAAGATATGATATTCAACGAAATGCTATATATGGTCTGAAGAGTATAGATATTTTTCTTTCTCCAAATATTACAACAAGATTTAATGCAGGCCTGCAGAAATGGTTCATTTCACCTGCGGGGGAATGTTTTTGTGCATTATAAGTCCTTGGATTCTGCTGTACTCGCCTTTCAATCTGTCAATGGTCGCTATTTTGCTGGCAGACAGGTAGTATATGTCATTTAACTTTTAATCATTGCCTCTTTGGTTATGAACTGTAAGTCCATAATCAAGTTCTCCATTTTTCTTTTCTCATTTTTGTTTTGTTGGCATTTAAAGGATTGTTGAGAATGTTTTGTTTTGCTGTCAATATATCTACTGGTGGTGGCTGTCTTGTGGGTGTCAGTAATGTTAAATTTGGGAGTCCCTACCAGTTTAGTGCATAGGTTTGGTCTGGTTATTATTTGATTCACTTTTATTTGCATGCTTGCAAGAGTCTGCTATCTACACAGATAAAATGAACATTGTTTTCCAAAGATTTGTTCAAACTAATTTCTCAGAAATGGCCAAAAGGACTGTAATGCAATCATGCACCCTTGATGAGGTTATGTTAAGACCAGAATCCTTTGTGTAAGTCATAGGCCTTTTGATTTTGAATTGTTGATATTCAGAAAGTGCTATGTATATCAAAAAGAAAAATATTCAGAAGTAAGGATTATGGTATGAATTGATTTGCTTAAGGGCCAATTGAGAGAACGGTGCATAGTTGTTTTGACTTTTATAGCTATGGCAGAAATTAAGAAAGAAGCATGCTCTTTTTTCTTTTTACTTTGTACTCTGGTTCACCAGGGCAAGTCCAAGAAGGTTTCTTTGTGTTCATCACAAAATATTTTGATGGACTAGTTGACTTCGCCCGACTATTAGTTGCCAACTCTGTCATAATGCACCACGCATGTCTGCTTTAGTCAAATGAAAAGGAATTGAAGCTGCCCAAAGCATGCATCTTTCCTTATTAGATTTATATCTTGGAGAACTGCCTTTGATTAAATAAGACATTTTTAATCATGTATGGTTCTTGACAGGTAAAATGTGAATTTGTGAATGTGACCAGATGGAAGGTTGCCATATGTGGGGAATTTATGAAAACAAGATTTAAGGTGAAACTAATGTGCCATCTCTTTGCTTTTCTTTATAGGTGATATTTTGCGTGGTGGGCAATGTGGGGTTCCTTCTGTGATGTATTTGTTAGATCAACTCATGAAATGTTTCTGGATTTAGTATCCAAAGTAATAAAAGGATACGTGATGTTGTCAAAATATTATATTTCCTGAAAATTCAAGTCTACCTTTTTTTTTTGTTGTTAATATCTTTTACAGATGTATGACAAGTATGTAATCCAGGAGTTAGTTAACCGGTAAAGAATGAATTCATAAGTGAATCCATTATCATAAAATGCTGACAAAACTCTCTTTTCCGTGCTTTACAGACATGTTCACACGGAATGGCTTGCAATTTTCTCCACTGTTTCCGGAATCCTGGTGGGGACTACGAGTGGGCTGATTGGGATAAACCACCACCAAAATATTGGGTGAGAAAGATGGCTTCTTTATTTGGGTACTTTGATGAATCTGTGTATGAGAAAACAGTGGAACAAGAAAAACGGGTGCAGGTGAGGACAATTGGCAAGACAACAAGAGCAGCTACAGTCAGGTGTGTTTCTACTTGTGGGAATACAACCAAATTTGTAACTTCTACATTCTAACTGTGGTGTAATAGGCCTTTTTTGTCTTTGCATAATATAAGAGGTTCCACATTCAAGCCATGGTGGTTCCATGTTGCAAATATCCTTTTTTAAGCGTCACACAGAAAAAAAAAAAGTTTGGCAGACAGGTTTTTAGTCATTGCACATATATAAGGATAATTTTACTTAAACAGCATTGTATTAATGCTGTCTCTAGGTTTGCTACATAGAGATGGAAGATTAATTTTTTCCTTCCCTAATTTCATGAACATACACGCAAACAATACAGTCAGCTACGCTGATGAATCATACTTTTCCGTTTTTCATGTGTGTTTAAATCTTTGTGTCAGGCATCATGCAAGAAGATCTAGATCCAGTGAACTGGATCGGTTGATTTTAGGGGACTATGAATCTGATTCTGAAGAAGGCACTTATATGCAGAGGGGCACAAACAACAACAGAAAACAAGCCAAAATCCACAGTAAGCCTGCAGGCAAAGAGAATATAAATTTGAAAAGATGTCACAGGGAGAGAAGCCATGAGTCTGAGTATGATGGGGATCATTCTGGTGGGGACGTTGACAGAGAAAGAGAAAATGATAGCCATCGTCATCATTTCAGGAAAAGAACCAAACATCATATTGAAGTGTCAGATGTTTCAACTTGTTATCAGACTGAGAATAGGACAAAGAAGGTTCCTTCCGATGAAGAATGGTTGGATGGGGGCAGCAATAGAGATAGACACCGTGATCGTGCCAAAAGCTTGGATAACCAAACAAAAGTTGCATTAAACAGCAAAAGAGGACCATACGGATCTGATGTAAATCAATCGGAGAGGGACAGGGATGTAGAACAGCACTGTTCTCGCAAGGAGAGAGGATCAAGGCACCAGCATATAGTGCACTCCCCAGATAGTGGTTCCTCTGGAGAGTGGCAGTTGTGTGGGGACAAAGATAAAGACAGCCACCGGCGTCACAGATCCAAAAGCTTGGTACACCAGATGAATGCCTTGGAATCTCAAGATGATCACTGGGATGGTAGATACAGGGGCCATGACATGGATTACAGGGATGATCGGTTAGACGGGAATAGGGGGAGCAGTCGTAGCTGTACAAGGAAACAGTCAAAAGACAGTGAGCCATGGTCTTCAGATGATGAGTTAAGTCCAAAGAGATTGAAAGATAAGTCTCACAGTGAAAAATCTGAATCAGGTAGATCTCTCTTAAAAAGAAATCCAACAATATATCACTCCAGAAGAAGAAACTATTCAAGCGGGGAGACTGGCGATGCAGAAATCCATGAGTTTAGTGAAGTGGACCAGTATTATGGAATAAGCGAATCAATTGATCCTGGTTCAAGATGGAAAACTGGTGACCTGGATCGGTGGGAACCTGGCAGCAGCCCAAGTCAGTAAACAAGATATAGATCACATTATAGCAACATAGATACCCAACGTCGTCAGAAGAAGAAGGCACCTTAAAAAGTTGCCATTAAGGGGCACCTCAAATTTAAATGTGTAGTAATGAGAATGACAATGAGCAAATCTTTGGAAAATGTAGTTTCGGGGACGAAAATTCTGATGAGCTAGTCGAAGAAAATGAAATGACGTTAACATGCGTAAACTCTTGTCCGTATATCGCATCCTGTTAGTTGGCATTTGCCTTTGTATTTACCAAACAGATCTCCCAAGACAAAAAAATAGGCAAACAAATCAGGGTAGAATGAAAAAGAAAGGAAAAGGAAAAAGATGTAGTGGGATCAAGCAACTTAGTGAATGTTAAAGAGTATCAAATTGACGCAAATGCTAACAACGCACCTGAAAAATTCTGCTGACCTCTCTCTTCTTGTTTGTCTGTCCAAGAGGCACTCTATGGACAGGATTTGGAGCAATATATTGCTGTTAGCTTGAAGTTGTAGTGGCAGGCAATGTAGGATAAATGGGATTTGTTTCCACAGTAATTTCATGCGAAGGCAAGTGGATCTGACCTAGACTGGCCAATTTTGGTTAGGTCAGCAATACCTCAAATGTAGAAGTGCCAACGTTGTACCAATAATAGGTTGGTGTAGTGGTTAAGCATTTTAGGCAAATGTCTTAACTAATGCAGTTAAAGATTCGAAACCTACCGAAAGCCCTTATTAAGAGAGGAGCACTTATCTCTATTTTGGAAGTGGTTACCCATTTTAGCCATTATTTTATAAGATCAAAAAAAAAAAAAGAAGAAAAAGAAATGGCAACATAGTTCTGCTCTTACTTGAACCGTGGTGGCAATGGTAGAACTGATGGTTGAGTTGCTATGAGCAGAGCAGCAACAATGCCATGTTGGATGATAGGCCTCGCGAAACAGGATTTTTTTTTTTTCTTCTTTTTTAATTTCTATTCTTTACTTTCAGGGATTGGAGTTCAAATTTCGTGGAACTGATTTTTCTCTCTTCGTTCTTGGCCAAAGACTGCTGAACTTCTTTACAAGTCCTCAACCCCTACTTTTTATTCTTTCTTAGCCATTTTATGGATGAAATTGAGTCAAACCGTCAAATACTTCATTAACTAAATGTTAATTATATTAAAACACTAAAACACGCCTCAAAAAATGCAAAGATAAGGGTCTAAATACAATCAATTAGAGCCAAGCAGCAATGTCCCCGGTAATGAAAATAGCGGCTAGCAATGGAAAATGCAGAAGATTCATATATTGTTATTTGTCATCTACAGAGAGTATTCGCAGTATTGTAAACCAAAAATGTGAATTCACAAAGAATCTGGATTGCAGCTTTCAAGGACGAATCAATTGCAGCTTTCATTCCACTATCCCCATCTGTCACAATGCTTTGCGGCATTTTATTGGACATGCAAAAAAGAAATTGATCTAACAACCATTTGTATGACGAGATTGTTTCGTCCTCGAGCAAGGCACACTCAAACACAGTAGTCTAGTGATTAACCCCGACAACTACAACAAGAGAATTGTTATATATATTCCGATGACAGCATGCATTAAAGGCAATAACATCCCAAAACAAGCATAATCAGCTCGTGATTTGGAATATGAAAAATATAAGCTACCAAATGTGTTGTCCTCCTTTTATCTGTAAGCGAAATAGAAACTAGGATCAAGTTGTCGCCTCAACTCTAAAAATTCCAACATTGGCTTCGCGTCTCCCCCTTCAACTTCTGCAAATCTCTTTGCTTAAATGAAGTTATGTAAATCCTTTCTTATGAATAACATTATTATGCCCACCATACTGATCTGCCATGAACCGCATAATCTGATTAGTTTTCACACCTGCTGCTCGTAGTGAGTTTATGAAGCGCTTGTTATTGGTGTTCATTGATTTGTGACAATGTATAAACTTTACCAGAGTTTGAGGAAGCAAATTATGGTTGTGTTTGTTGCTCAAATCACCAACAACCCATTTATTTGTCTTATTGTCTAAATTGACGCAAAACAAAGCAAAACAATTTGATCGCTTCTCAGACTTGCACCATTTTTTACCAACAATAATCAATGATGATCCACCATGAGTTCTATCCCTGTCACACACCCACTTCATCATCCCTACAAAACTGCTTTTATTTTTTCTCAAATCTCGTTGTCAAATTCCGAAACCATGTTGCCTGCCAAATGATAGGTAGAAATTTTCAGCATGAGAAAATGTGTCAAATATGAGGCTTTTGATATCTGCATCAGACATAAAATCTTCCTCATTTGCATCAGATGTCATCATCTCTCTTCTATTATGACAAACAGAATTAGTTTCAGCATCCTTGTCAAAACTACTTTCAAATTCACCATATCCGTCTACACCCATTTGTTCAATAGCTAAGAAAAGATGATAAAAATTATTATTTAGGAGGAAGAAAGAGACAATATGCTAAATCACGAGATCAAAAAAAAAAAAAAAAAATACAAGAAAGAAAAGTTGGACACCATACAAGAAAAGAAAAGAGAGACATACAAAAAAAAAACTTTTTTTTTATTTACAAGAAAAAAAAAAAGATACATACATGTAGAGTGGTACTAGTGGAAGCCATAAACACTTGGTTGGACCCAACGTATGTCTGAGTCACTAACGATGGGAGACTGAGAGCTTCGAAATGCATCTAACGAATAAGTAGTTAGAGCCACTATAGATTTCAGTGACATTCTCTATATCGTGTATATTTGTTGTCTTGTTTTCATAATATTAGCTTAGCTGCAATATCACATTCGAAATTTAAAAAATGATGTATAAGCCACCGCCGCACAAAGCAATTTACATGGTATTTTGTTTTGATTTTTTGGTTTGTTTTTCCATCCTATTGTTAATATAATTTATAGTATTTAAATAAAAAAATTTATATGGATAATGATTTTCAACACAAAAAATTCCATACGAAAGTGTCACGATTTTGCAGTTGTGGGGACTTTGGTTCGTTTCTTTTTTTTTTTTTTTTTTTAAAAAAGCCACGTTTAAGTTGTGGGTTTTGACAAAAAAAAAAAAAAGAGAGAGAGACAATAAGAGGAAAAAAAATTTCTTAGGATTTATATATTCTTGAATAATGACTACATGAAATTTTTAAAATTTATTTCTTTTATTTTTAAATTTATTTCCTCCCATTAATTTACAAAATCAAATAAAATCAAGTGTACTGTCTTAGTGAAAAAAAAAATTTGAAATTTTTTTTAAAGTCAAGGTTTAGGGTACCATTACATATATTTAGAGTAACACTAATTACTATTTAAGGTTTAATTTTTTTTTCAAAAAAAAGAGAACATAATAAATAATAAAAAGGAAAAATGAATTTTAAGAAAAAAAAAAGAAAAGTAACTGTTCAATCCATGTCCTTTGTGCGGAGTCAGTAAGCATATTTTCGTGTTGAATAACACGATCCAATTTATATTAGGAGAACAAATATACAAACAAACTAATTATTTATTCTTTAGGCATGTCTCGTGATTTAAAAATAATTTTATACTATGAGAAGAAGAATTTTAAACCATTTCTCTATTATTACCTCATCTTGGTTAAAAAAACGAAAGTTTTTCAGAAAATAATATTAAGTTATTAAATTATATTTTATGATTTTTTTAATTTTTTTCTAATAATCATAATATGGTGACAATACCCTTCCTTTGTTTATAAAAAGGATAGACCTATACGATAAATGCATTCGTGATATCAATACTTATAAAAATTGAAACTAGCTTAATAGTTTGAGTTAATCAACTTGTAATTTGACTTGTGATGTGCTTAAGGATCTGCGTTTTAATATACAAACATTTTGATTTTGTTTTTTTTTCAACTTTTTTTAATAATTTTTTTTATCATAATTTAATAAACATATATATTATAAAAGCAAATATACAAATAAATTGATTTTTAATTTGTGTATCACGAATTCAAAATGATTTTATAATAAAAAATAAAATTCCAAATCTTTTCTTATCATGTGTTAAAAAAATGATAGTTTTTCATATAATAATACCGAGGGCACTAAAATATGTTTGATGAATATTTTATAAAATTATTTTTTCTAAAAATCACAATATAATGATAATAATATAATTTGAATTGTTAGGTTGTCAAAACTAAAAGTTATCTAATTTAATTTAAATTTCGAGTGTTTATACATAATTATAAAAATTTTGAGTCATTGGTGCGTAAAACTGAAAATTTTTGTAGAAGTATTAAAAATGTTAGTCTACTTCTACTTAAATTTCGAGTAATAATACATGTTTTAAAAATTTAAGTAGTTGGTTATTGAATTAAAAATTTGAGTAAAAGTACTAAAAATTTGAGTGTACTTTTACTCAAATTTTGAATATTTATATATAATTTTAAAAATTTAAATTGTTGGTCCATAAAACTAAAAATCTAAGTAGAAGTATTAAAATTTTGAGTACACGTCTACTCAAATTTTGAATATTTGTACATAATTTTAAAAATTTGAATAGTTAGGTGCTCAAAACTAAAAATTTGAGTATACTACTACTCAAAATTTAAGTATTTGTATATAATTTTAAAAATTTGAGCAGTTATGTTCTCGAAACTAAACATTTGAGTAGATGTACTAAAAATTTGAGTATACTAGTAGTCAAATTTTAAGTATTTGTACATAATTTAAAAAATTTGAGTAGTTATGTTCTTGACACTAAACATCTGAGTAGATGTACTAAAAAAATTGAGTATACTTCTACTCAAATTTTAAGTATTTGTACATAATTTTAAAAATTAGAGTACTTGGTGCTAAAAACTAAAAATTTAAGTAGAAGTACTAAAAATTTGAGTCTAGTTATACTTAAATTTTAACTATTTACACATAATTTTAAAAATTTGAGTAGTTATAGTAAAAATTTTTATTTTTTAAAAATCCTATAATTTAAATTTTTTTTATTTTATATCTAAAGGAAATCCTATATGCATGTTTATATTATATAATGAAAAATATTAATATAAAAAATATTTTAAATTCATTTGCAGAACACAATAAACTTGAGTGAAAAAATAACTTTAGCAACATATTTTCCTTTCCTTGAAAAAAAAAAAAGGGTTTTGTTGTAGTTCCAAAAAAAAAAAATCGTTGCACACTATTGGAAAAGGGCAACGAGATCCTTAAAAAAAAAAAATCAAAGATAAAGCCTGGTTTCGCACACGTCAAAGAAGGGGGAAAAACTACAAAAAAAAAAAAAAAAGAGGTGAGCAACTTTAACAACCTGTTGCCCACTATAATTTTTAGTATCGAGTCTTTTTACTCACCTAATAAGGTGAGTTTAAATAGATTTTGCCTATAATGGAGCTCTTTTGCATACTAACCATTCATTTCTCTATCAGCAATTTACCAACTTATTCTTTTTTTTTTCTATTAATTAATTCTAACTGAGACTCAAAATTGAGGCCTTTAATCTTGAACACGACTCTAGTACTAATTGATTTGAAAAAATCACGAGTTACTTAGAGCTGGCTCACATTTCGATTTTTTATTTTTGCTTTGCTTTTTTGCAAACGATAAAAAATTATTTCACAAATAAATTTTTAAATATAAAAATATCTTTTTGCCAAAAATTAAATGAAGACGACTAGACTACCAAGTAATTTTAATATATATATTTTTTAAAAATAAACCAACCTACTCTCTTCTTTTAACACCTTTTATTCTCTCTCCTCTTAACACCTTTTTTTTATATGTTTGTTTTGCATAAAATTACTTTTGGGAAAAGAATTTTGTCTATTTTCCACTATTTGGGCCTTGAAAATATTTGGTCAAAGTCAAATCAGGTGTAAGTCAATATGAAAATGTGCTCATATGTTCAGAAAATGATGTTCGGTTTTTCACCTTGCAAGGGTGACTTAAAAAAAAAAAGACATAAGGAAAAAAACACACGAACAAAGAGAAACGCAAAGGAGTTGAGCAGTAAAGATTCAAATGCCCAAATCCCTTCTTTCCCATTTAATTTTTTGTCATTTTACTTATTTTCTAGCTAAATCTACTTCCAAATTGCTTTTTATCATTCTTCCTTATTATCAATTTTAGGTTTTAGGTTTTCCTTCAAATTTTGACAAAAACCAACACTAAATCTAATTTTGTCATAATCAATCAACCTTCCAATATCCAAACTTGAACCCTAAATCATGTTCTTCTTTTTCTATTTTCAATTTATCTTTGTTTTTTTTACACCTTTTTTTTTGTTTGTTGCGTTGTTGACTTTTTTTGTTTGATTTGATGTTGATTATGAATGTTATGTTGTATAAGAGCTACTTGTGTCAAGAAGTTGAACAATTGAGGAGGATTATGCTGATTTATTTGGATTTTATTACAATTTGAAGCTTTAAAAAGTGTGCGTTATCATTATTGAATAAATTAACTGTTATTTGTGGGTTGCTGATATGCTTGACTTTGCCATTTTAATTATGTCTATTTCATGTAATTTTTTTGAGAAAGATTACAAGTTAAATCATGTTTTAAAATATTTCTTAGTTGATCTCTTTTTTTAATATCAAAGAAAATCAAAGTAGACTTGAAATGAAAGAGAGAAGACCAACTAGTTATGTTCTTTAATAGTATTGAACATGAAAGAAAAGGAAATAAATTAATTGCGAACATTTTTGCAACTTCGTTTTCACTTTCAATTTAACTAATCTTGTGCTTTTCAAATGTTTTGTATAATTCTGAAGCAGCATCCTTGCCACTTTCTTCTTATTCAACTGCCATTTTGTTCCACTATTTACTTATCCTCTATCATGCATCTTCTTTCTTATGCTTTGTTTATTTGTTTCTTTTGTGCAACTGTCCTTGTCAACTTATCAACATCTGTCTTTAGTACTTTGTTTTGACAAAAGTATATCTCTTTTGTGCTTTTTTGGTGTGTGTGTGTGTGTGTGTGTGTGTGTGTATAATAGCACCTATCTTAATAATTTATTTGTTATGTTTTTTTTTTTGTTAAGTCATTTTGTTTGACAATTATGAAAACTGATTCCTTTCCAATCAATCATCGCTTTCAAACAAGTCAGTTTATTCCTTTGTTTTCTTTCAAATTCAAATTTAACCATAATACAAGGATTGTTTCATTTACTTGTTTAATATTGCTGTTGTTGATTGTTACTATTAATTGCAGATTGTTGGATTCTTATTTTCTATTACTGATTCCTGAAAAAATTAATTAAGTGTTTGATTAATTTTGTACTTACTATTGCTATTGAATAATAAAATGACTGATTTAGACATTTACTCACTTTATTTTTATTTTTTTTCAAAAAAATTATTAATGTTTTCTAGATAGTAAAAATCAATATTAATAAAAATTTGAAATGAAATAATATTATTTAAGAATTTTTGAAATATGAAAATGTTGTGATTATATAAATATTGATAAAATTGAGTAACAACTAATAAATCTAATTTATGTAGCAAGTAAAAAAATAATAAAGTTGTATAAATATTCTTTGAAGGTAATTTAGTCTATATAAATTGTTATTTATAGTAAAAAGCGAAAAGTAGCCCAAAAAGTAGCAAAAAAAAATCTTGAGTTACTTTTCGATCAGTTGTTATTAAGAAGTTGTATAAGGAAATAAGCAGAATCAAAAAACAATATGAAAAAGTTTGCTAAACACTTTTCTCTTTATTTTTGGAAAATGAAATACAAATGCACCCATTTAAAAGTTAAACCAAACAACCTTGTAATTGTTGGATCTTTTGGAATTTGATCAATGTAGATGGATGACAAAATTTGTGCAGCAACTACAGCTGCAGATACGACGATAATATTTATTCTTTGTGTAATGACCAATTTTACCCCTACTAGGACCATCATAATTTTTTGAGCATGTGCATACGACTGTTATGTGCATACAATTTGTAAAAGCTAAATTAGGAAGGAAAAAGCATGAAAATATGCTTAATTATGTTTAAAGTAGGTTTAATCAGGCTTAAGCATGATTAGCATTAATTAATTGTGATTAATTGGCATTAATCGAGATTAATTAATTCTTAATCATGATTAGTCGATTACTAATCGCGATTAATTAGTGTTAATTGTGATTAATTAAACCCTAAGCCGAGCTTAACTAGCCCTAAACCTAGATTAGCTATCTTTAAGCTAAAGTTAGTATTAATTAAGTCTAAGTTAGTACTAATTAAGGTTAGATAAATTAATTAAGATTAAGCTAGCTAACTTAAACTTAATCAACCCTAATCAAACTGAATTAAGTTAAATAAATTAGAATTAGTGTAAGCATGACATGACAATCAATGGTTGGTCTTATAATTTCTTTTAAAAAAAATAATAATAATGATAATAATAATAATAATAAAATGAATAATAAAATAAATTATAGAATAATAACATAAATAAAATGATGATAACGATAATAATTATAATAATTGATGTTCGTCCTTAATCGTGGGCTCAACTATTGTGAGGCTTCATGTATGGACCTACAAAAATGTAAGGCTTGAGTAGGGGGGTTGCCCTACCATAAGCACTCTGATGCACAATTCAGTAAGAGGTCAAGCAAGACTGAGAGGGCCCAATGAAGTTCCCGTGGTTGGCCCATGGTGTAAGGCACCAGAGGCAAGCACCTTGTCCGTCTGTGTGTTAAGTTGCTTATGATGGAGTGTGTGTGCTATGGAGGAAATTAGAGTTAGAGAGGTTGCTTGTGGGGAGTTTAGCCTAGATTGGATTGGGTATGTGATGGGGAGTTTGGGATCCTTACTTAGGCGTGCGCCTATAACTTATATACCAGCTTGTGGATTGGTGGTAGTCTAACGTTTGGAAAGACTTACACCCCATATGTGATGGATGTGACTGGTATCTGTTAGAGGGTAGCTGGAACCTTGTAAGAGCTCGAACTTGTACTGCAGGCTACCCGGAAAGCTCCATTAGTGAGCTTTATGCGAGTTGCCAAAGAAGCTGCTTGAACGACCTGCTCTGCCTACCTTTGGGCCCCTAAAGACCACTTGGCGAGGACTGGGCTTGAGTTTGTGGCCCACATGCATTGCTTTAAGCCCACATTAGGTGATATCCATCACTTGGCCCCTTTTAAAAGTGGAAAAATATAATTTCTTGGCTAATCAAGAAGTTCTTCACTCTTTTTGATTTTAAAATTTGTGCTGTTGTTTTGCAAGGTGGTGTCCTATTGTAGGCATCTTTTATCAATGGTTGCATCGATTTACTAGAGCTTTATTGAAAGGGGGTAATTTTGGAAGTTAGATTTGCAAAATTTTCTTACTTTGCTTCTTTCTTAGTAGATTCTCCCTTCAATTTTTGTTTGTCTCTTACCCTGAAAAAATGACGGGAAGTAAGGCTTCAAGGAAGGCTAGACCTTCTAAGGGTGGTCCTTCTACCAATGCTGGCATTATTGCCTATGGGCAACCAAAGTGTCTAGTCTATAATGTTGTTTCTCAAATGACTGATACCTTATTGCAACACGTAAAGGCGTTCTTTTTGCCTAAGTAATAGTTGCACCTACCAACAGTATTGGAGAGGTATTGTCAACCCCTAATTAGTTACTTCTTTTTTTATTATGTTTTGTCAATGACAGACGTTCACTTCCTTCATTCAAATGTCGTATTGAGGTTTTTTTACTATTACCAGCTGTCCTTTGGTCAGATCGGCCCCAACTTTTGGCAACATTTGTTGGGTTTTGTGGTTCTTTGCGAACATGCCTATTTAAGGCTGACCACCGATATTTTGCCTTAAGCTTTCACCGTAAAGGTGATTAGCATAGCTCATATAGTATTCTCAAGGAACTGGGCCCCAAGTGAGCTTAGTGAGGGCCTTCCAGACAAGTATGATTATAAGGAGCATTTCTTCTTTGTTCATCCTCTCAAACCTCTCGACCTTCCCATCGAATTGGTTTCATTGGCAAGGTTGTTGCACTCTGAAGATCTTATCTTGTCTCCTCAGAAAAAGAAAGCTTTCGATTAGTTGAACAGTTTGTCTCGATTTTTTGAGGGTAAAGAATATGGCGACAACATGCTTGTCTGGCTTTACAATCCCAAATTGGCAGAATTCAAGGCCAAGAAATGGGAGGATCGTTAGAAGAACTGAAAGGTTGCACAGAAGTTAGGGAAGAAAGGACAGAAGTTAGGGAAGAAATGTCAGAAGTAAAAGGCTAGTACAGGGGCTCCTTCAAGTATCCTCTCTAGCTCAACCTCATTAGTGGAAGAAGATGAGGAGGAGCCCGAAGAGCCCCCTCGTATAGAGAGGAATAAGACCACTGTTGAAGGGTTTAGTGTCGTTCAAGCTATTGTTGGTGAGGAGGTTGTTGTAGAGCTTCCTTAAGGGTTTGGGGACGCTCTCATCGAGCATGCTAATTATGGGAAGGAGATTGTGGAGGATCTTCTTTGGGATCCTGTTGACATTTCTATCAAGTGAACTTCTCGCGATAAGGAGGTTCTCGAGGATCGTTCTTCAAATTTAGGTTCCACTAACGAGGACCATCCAAGGAAGAGAAATCTTTTGCTGCAATATTGTTGCGATGGGTTGATCCCCACACTGCAGGCCGAGAATTTGTCCCCTCTGGCTGGTAATCCGAATTCAGAAGAACTGATGTTAGGTTGGGACCTGAGAGTCTTCATACTCTTAGTGTGTTACCCCACAATTCACAATACTCTTCGACGAGGTATGTGTCATGATCTTGTTGTGGCTCTTTACAAAAGATCACCGACACTGAACACAAGTGTGCTCTGTGGGCAGACTACATGCGGAGTTTGGCTAACAAGTGTGACCTTCTTCGTGCTTAGAAGGAAGAAGTATAAGGGATTGTTGTTTTGTTGAAGAGTGACCCGAGCATTATTTGGGATCCACAAGAAGAGAGTTATCAAGCTGCTTCTCAAACTAATGATATGGCTGAGATGGAAGATCTTCACGCCCATATTGTTTATTTAGTAAAAGGGAAAGCTAGCTCGTAATTCTCCACGTCAGATCTGTGGGAAAAGCTTACCAAGTTTAGATCTGTTCTAGAGTCTCAAGAAAAAGAGGTCGCAGACCTTGAATGTGAGTGAGCTAAGATAAGATCGATTTTTGACTCTCAAGACAGAGAGGTCATAAGCCTCTAGCATGAGCTATCTGAAGCAAGATCTGTTAGGGAGTCTCAAGGAAAGGAGATTGAGAGATTAACTGCTAAAGTATGTTCCCTAGAATATGAGTTTGTCGAGACTAAGTCCACCATGGTGGCTCAATAGAGGCTTGAGAAGGAAGTTTAGGATGTCGAGGAGTGGGCTACAAGAGGAATACTACAAGCATTTCAAGCGAGAGCTTGCAGTATAATGGAGGGGAGTTGCGAGCGTGGGTACCAAAAGGGCATTTAAGATGGCTCGCAATTATGTTCGTACTGTGACTTCTCCTTTTAGCCTTTCGATATGAAGGATTGGCCGACGTGGTTTGCCTTTTCCTTTCTCCTACAATCGTGCACTCTCCGGAGCTTTAATCCTTTGATGAATATTGAGAGAGGGCGTTTGGTTAAGATTGTGACCTTAAAATCATGGAGAAGTGGCTTTTGTCTATTCAGGTCTGTTTTTCAAAGTAAGAAGTGAAAGCGATTTCTTTTTTGCAAATGACTCATTGGATCTTGCCACGTGTACCATCTCTATTTCAGAAGAAACTGCCTCTCGCAATATGTCTCTACATCTGAAAAGACGGGATAGTTATCCTGGTGGTAGCTTATAAGGGTTCATGGCTCACGCTTTTTCTCCATACACTGATTGTTCTTTTTACTACCACATTTTTGAATTTTAGAGCTTCCTTCTACGAATTTTTAGAAAACTCATTTATCTTATAAAGATGTCTAAGAGTTCAAGAACGTACGAGGTAAGGGTCAAGTCCCTTCTTCTTTTAGAAATCCTTGAGAAAAGGACATCCCACGAGGGCGTGGAATTCCCTCACATGGTTCTTTGGTTTGCAGTTCAGCACATCCACCCCCCATTTATTGTGGTCATGCCAGTTGCGTCGTAGGCTAGGCTTCTTTTGAGTTGGACAGTGGGTGGGTTTGTTGTTTTTGAACTTAGGCAGAGATTCTTCATCCCTCGAAGACATACCCTAACTCTTCCTTCCATCACACAGAGGGCTTGTTGCCCTCCGAAAGGGTATTTTTATTGTAGAATAGTTTTACGCTAGATTGTGCCTTCCAATACTTTGAAGAATTCAAGAGTTTTTTAAAGTTTTTGGGACAACTCCCTATCAGTTGGTTCCTGAAGCCTTGAGGCGGCTAGTGGAATTCATAGCCCTAGCGATACGTGTAGGTTTAAGGTTAAATGGGGAGGCCCTTAGCCATTGTTTTTCAGTACAAGTAACCCTCACTTCTATAAGGACTAGCCTTTTCGACATAACTTTTGGTACTGAGTTCGCATCAACTCTTAGGGTGTGAGAGGGAAAAGACCCTGGACAATTACCCTTTACTTTGAGGAACTCTTTTTTTGCTCACATGCTAGAGGACGAAGTGGTGAAGTTCCCCAAGTTTGGAATCATCATGTCTTTTTTGGGCAAAATCACATACTTGCCCTTAGGTCAAGTGAGCAAATATGGATTGACTTTATTCCAAAGCTAGAACTATTTAGAGATCTTCCTTATCTCAGGGGTCATCTTGGGATATTCTCTGATTTTGCTACTGCAAAAGGCTTGATCGATTGTGGAGTGATTGCTTCAGTGAAAGAAGGCAAGCCTCAGCCTCTCGCAACCTTTCAGTCAGGGAATGAGTATTTAGGACTTCCAGGACTTGATGCATACTTTGTTGATTGGAATGAGGGGGTGGAAGTGCAAAATGTCGATTCTCCTAGTTTTGAGGATTTAGGAGGCTTTAAACTCGAGCTTGATTCTGATCTAGGCAGGTCAACTTTTACAATTCTGTTATCTTGCTATGATTTTGGGTGATGACATTTGAGTTTTGTTTCTTCCTTGATATTTTCATGTAGGAGCTATAGGTGTAGGAAATTCATACACCAGCACAGTGGGGACTAGCTTATATGATCAGGCTTTCTCTTTAGATGCCATTACCAATGAGTCCTTTGCTAGTTGGTTTCCCATAACTACTCTTGCAGGATATGCTCAAGTCCTCAACCCAATTGATAGTCAGGTAGAGAGATCGGGTATCGATGCTGTCCAAACCTTTGTGAATCAGTAGAGTTGCAATTTTCCTCAGGTTCATGAGAATATCATGTTAAGTCCTTATCCTCATACTCTAGTTCAATTGCTAGTGAAGTCTAGTACTTTTGCTTTTCATGGCCTTACACTTGTGAGATAAGTTGGTACTAGGAGAGCTACTTCTCTTAGTGTCAACATGCCTTGTCTAGGTGAGACTGGTGTGGTGCCTTTGCGGGCATCATTGACTGTTGTGACCTTTAGTTAATCCCATGGTATCCTACCTCAAGTTCTTTCAGTAGTGTTGTACATGGCAAGCTCTGGCCAAGTTAGGGAAACTCCTTCGCTTACGCTAAGAGAGGATGGCTCCGAATCTGGAGGTGGCACAAGGAAAAGACTAGATTGTCATTAGCCTCATCCTCTTCCAACCCAATATAGAGTTGTTCAAGGGAGAGAGGTTTTGCTATACCTGGTTCCACGTTTTCCTAAAGGTTAAAAGTTCCTTTTTTTTTAGCCAACTTGTTAATCAAATGAGGGGAGTAAACTTGGCTAATCCTCACGAGATGATTACAAGGATGAGGAATATAAGAAAGCTTACTGCCAATCATAAGAGTCAGTTGTCTACGTACCTGCAGTTGATCACTATTATTCACACGGAGATTGAGCGTTAGTCTACGGATGGAAGCGACTTTAAAAACATAATTGGTGTCTTGGAAAAGAAGTTGAACGAAGCTACTTGGAGTCACCAATAGGTTGTGAATGAGCTGTCTACTATGTAAGAGGGAGATCTGTGATTGGGATTGCAAGTTTGTGAGTTGGAGGAGACTCTGAGGGATGAGCGTCAATCTCACACAAACTTTAGGGATTTTATAAATCAAAAGCAATCCAAGTTAGTCGCAGAGATCAAGGTGTCCCAAGAGAAGCTCAAGCGGTTGGAATCGAGACCAGACTGATAATGGACTAGAATATTATTCAGGCAAATTTGAAAATTCTATAAGAACGAAGGTATCGTCCTACATCAAACAGTCAGACATACACCACAGCAAAATGGAGTTGCAGAACAAATGAATGTAAAACTCTTAAAGAGACCTCATTGTATGCTCTCGCAGGCAAAGCGGCCAATAGTCTTTGAGGTTGAAGCTGTCAATATGGCTTGCTACTTAGTCATCCGGTCACCATCAACAGCTATTGAGATGAAGACTCAAGAGGAGGTATGGTCTGGTTCTCCTGCTGATTACTCTGATCTCAAAGAATTTGGTTGTCCAACTTACACTCATGAGAAAGAAGACAAGCTTAGACCCAGAGCAAATAAGTACATATTCCTGGGCTATATAAGAGGGGTCAAAGGATACAGGCTGTGGTGTGTTGACCCAAATTCACCTAAATTTATTATTAGCACAGATGTGACATTTGATGAGTCTGCAATGCTCCCGAAAAAGAAGGGGTCTATCATGGGTGATGATGACGATGAAGTCAACGAGTACGTGGAGCTAGAGGTGAAGGCTTTAAAAGCAGTGTAGAAAGATGGAAAAGCTCAAACAGTATTTGAGAATGAAGAGCAAGAGGTTCACTTAGAACATACAAAACCTACACAGCAAAAGTCAAAAACTACATAACCAGAGGAGGACTCTTACATTATTACAAAATGTAGAGGAAAAAGAGAAATCAGATGGTCTGCACGATACAGATCTAGATCAACTACATTTGCCTTATCTGTAGCTAAAGAGATTGATGATTCTGAACCCAATTCTTTATAAGGAGGCTATCTCTAGTCTACAATCCTCCAAATTGCTCATTGTCATAAAAGAGGAAATTGAGTCTCTTCATAAGAATAAAACTTGGAAGCTTGTGAAGCCACCGAAAGGTTAGAAGATCGTTGGGTGCAAATGGATCTACAAACCGAAGGAAGGAGTCTCAAGAGCTGAGGATGCATGGTATAAGGCATGTCTTGTTGCAAAAGTCTTTACACAGTGATAAGGTATTGACTTTCACGAAGTATTTTCTCCTATAATAAAGCATAGCTCTATTCGAATATTACTTATAATAGTTGCCTTATTTTATCTAAAATTGGAGCAACTCGATGTAAAAACAACATTCTTGCATGGAAATCTTGATGAGAAGATTTACATGCGTTAGCTAGAAGGTTTTATGGATCCAATGAGGGAAGACTAGTGTGTCTATTGAAAAAGTGACTTTATGGTCTCAAACAGTCACCCAGGCAATAATATAAGTGATTCGACAATTTTATGATCGACAGTGGTTACTTTAGGAGTAACTATGAAAGTTGTGTTTATCATAAGAGGCTGCCAAATGATTCATTTATTAATCTGTTGTTCTATATTGATGACATGTTGATAGCTACAAAGAACATATCAGAAATCAATCAGTTAAAAACTCAACTGAGTAGTAAGTTTCGAATGAAAGACTTGAGAGTGGCTAAGAAGTATATTAGAAATCAACTAGTTAAAGACTCAACTGAGTAGTGAGTTTCAAATGAAAGACTTGGGAGTGGCTAAGAAGATATTGGGCATACAGATTCTTCGAAACAGAGACACTAGAACCTAGTACTTGTCATAGGAAAATTAAATTGAAAAGGTTCTAAAACTATTTAGAATGCAAGATTGGAAGCCTGTGAGCACTCTTTTGGTAAGGTCATTTGAAACTCTCTGCAGCATAGTCACTTCAAATAAATGAGGGAATGGAGGAGGTGGTCCAAGTTTTATACAGCAGTACAATTGAAAGCGTCATGTATGCTATGGTTTGTACTCGTCTAGACATTTTACACGCTTGTAGTATTGTTTCTAGATTCATGGGAAATCCTAGTAAAACTCACTGGGAAGCTGTGAAATAGATTTTATGATCTCAGAGGAATTACAGACTTTGGCTTGGTGTATGGAAGGAATAGTGGCGCCAATGGAAATATAGTTAGATACGTCGATTCTAACTACACTAGTGATTTAGACAAAAGAAGGTCCCTAACAGGATACGTTTTCATTCTTTCTTGTTATGCCATTAGCTGGAAGACAATTTTACAATCTACGATTGCCGTATCTACAATAGAAGCTGAATACATGGCAATTACAAAAGCAGTGAAAGAAGTATTATGGTTGCGAGGTCTTGTTAGCGATCTGGGTTTACAACAGAATTCTACTATTGGATATTGTGACAATTAAAGTGCTATACATTTGACCAAAAATTAAATGTATCATGAGAGAACTGAGCACATTAATGATAGGTACCATTTTGTCCGTGAAATTATATCAAAAGGAGAAGTCGTGGTAGAAAAGATCAGTATAGCTAACAATCATGCAGATATGCTAACAAAGCCTATTCCTATAATCAAAGTCAAACATTGTTTGGATTTGATTGGTTTTTTAACAATTGAAATATGAAAAAAAGATTAGGGAAGAATTATGATGATTTTGTCTCAATTCAAGCCAAGGTGAGAATTTGTTGAAGTTGGTGTCTTGTAATTGGCGCAAGATAAGACACGTAGTTGCTTCTATTCAATAAGCAACTAAGTCAAAAAGGGGTTGGCCTTTATTAATGACTTGAAGACAACGTGGAGTTGTTGGACTAGCAAAATTATAATCTGCAATCTCCATTATCAAAGTTGACAGAAGAATTACCATGTGTTGTTATTGTGGGTCAAACAAGTTGCACCAACTTAATAAATGCTGCAATCCAAATTAAAGGACATAGCATACAAGTCTGATTAGAAAAGATCCTCACACATGCATGGCATTTGTTTCAAGTCTATCTGCTACTTGGATGAATGCACTATATATATGTTCGAGGGTTTGCATAAATGACAGAGTGTCCGAGATTCCGAGAGAAGCTTTAAGTCCAAAGCTTGTAGGGACAGAGAATGCATTAAAGCAACACTGGGTGTACTTGGGAATTGAGTAATGAGGTATATTAAGTGCAACTTATAAAATCTCCAATTATTCATGGTGAAATATTCTCTGATCGTCTTTGTTGTGGACGTAAGATTTAACCTGAACTACGTCTTGTGTCTAATTGTGTTATTATTTTTACCACATTTATTCTACCTAATTAATCAGTTTACATCCAAGATATAGTGGGTCTATCACAACATTTGCGAATATTTATGACCATAAATATGATCATTGGAAGCTATGCCCACATTCATTCTTTCTTTCAGCCGGTAGCTGGAGTCAGATTTGTGAGAGCTTGAAAAATTGAGAGATAGTGTCCTAGTATACAGATTCAGATTTAGATATACTGAAACAGAAAGCAGAAAGGAATAACTAGTAGTTTTTTTACAAGAATGTGTTTTAAAAAATTCATGCATCATACCGGTGAAATTGAGTTTTCTGTCTTCTTGTTACTCTATTTGACCATTGTTTCAAGTCCCTTGTGATATGCAATTGAAAAATTCCATGCTAATGGTAGAAAAGGAGTTTTAAGTGTAACAAATGTTACTGCTATTTATTGGACATTTGCAGATATAAGAATGCTGCATTACTTTGGAAAAATAGGGACACTGAGCTGGCAGATTATTTAGACCATATCTCGAGTTCTTTAAATCCTGAAACTTCCAACTTTTTGATTTTTTTTGTCTTTGCCATTTCACCTGTTTGAATTGTAGGTTGTTGGCCGTTTTAGCTTTGGCGTTCATCTTGATTGATTGTTACGGATGAACACCAGTGTACCAATGGAATTCCAGTTACTCGTTATACCCTCCAATGTGTCTACGCCCAAAATGATGATAAAAAGTAAAATTTGAGTATGATTCGGGGAATACAAACATTTTGGCTAGACAGCAGATCGGTTACATAGAAGTGCCTACTTTCCTCACAGCTTATGTGCTTGAATTTGAATAAAATCATGGAATACAAACATTTTGGTAGACAGCAACATGGTTACAGAGATCCTTCTAATCTCCACCGAAAAATGGGCGAACATTCCCGGCAGCCTCTGCCTTGTGTAGGATTTATTTTTCTAGCATTTTAACTGTTGTTGCTCTCATGCATGAATTCTCTGTGCGGATTTCTAGAATTGCTTTTCGTCTTTGCTGTGGCCTGGAGGAGCATTCTTTCAGTTACCAGCTTATGCACATGAGCCATGGAACCCAAAAAAGAACTTAAATCTTTCCTTCTTGTTCTTGTTATTCTTGTTAACAACTATGTCCTAACAAGAAATACACTATGTAAGAAAATCTCAATATTTCCTGATTTCTCATATAGAATTCTCCAAAAGTTCTACATGTTTTCGCACATCTTGAATCCAATTCTCAGGTTGCATACTGCCAACTTAGCACGAGTTACCCAGGAGATTCTGCATCAACGAGCATTCCATTACTAGTTGAAATCTCATGTTAGAAAACACATGCCTGTAACTGTATCCCAAGCTCTGTTATTTAAATGGCCATTTAATCAACTGGAAGTGATTCTTTATCCCCAAATCCTTTGCGTATGTGCTGTCAATAATTGGTAGCTGATTTTGGAGCACGTTAGGGGTGGAAATTTTTCACATTTAGGTTGGTTATGCATAATAGAACTAGGATGCTATTAAATAGAGTTTAACTTTACATCACTGTCTACGCCAGCTGCCCTTGGAAACCTTGAACCTTACAAACAAACTTGAAAACTTCCCTTTATATTAACAATGCGAAACTTGGGGATCACATTGGAGTCAAATTTCACTTGGCCAATTTACTGGCAAGAGTTGAAAGAAAATAGGGTATCTCCTCCACTATATGATCTAAAAAAAGATCACATATCCAAAATTTTACTCATATTTTTTAGTACCGGTTGCAACTTTACAGGTATATCAAGACTTGCGCTTTACAAGTTATTTAAACTTGTGATCTTTTGAGCCTTTTGCTTTCCCATATGGAGAAAATGTGGCTGAAATGCTCTGCATTAGTAGTGGTAAACAACCCACTAGCCATCATTAGTCAAATTTATCTCACAGTATTAGTACTCGGCTCATCCCAGTCTAAAACTCTGTGCTCTTTATATATGACCTCATACTTTTTTCTTTGTTGATCGCTAAGATCTAATGAGAAAATGTGGAGGCATCATTGCCACACTAAGTGCTTGTTCCAAGATGGGTGAAAGTTCAAAAATTTTTGAGAATAATTAAAAGGTATTCCCATCCCAAAGCCGTTTCTTACGCAGTGGAGATGGAATTTAAGCTGTCCAGGCTAATCTGTTAATTTGACTAAACTGGACTCTCTTTCTCTTCTCTTTCTTTGTGTTCGTATGTCAAATATTGTCACTTCTATACAAGTAGCGTTACTTCCAACATTGAGTGGCTCCTCGTTAATGGCGGACGGCATGACTTTCACTTCTGAAAGTGCATCTATAAACCTCAATATATATATATATATATATATATACATCTATGGCGCTTTGTTTATTTGGAGTTTTGGAAACGCAAACCATGGCTTTTGTCTCCGGTATCCACTGAAATTGGACAAGCACCTAATATCTTTTAAGTTTTTAGCAGAAAAAAATATATTATCAGTATATAAATTATTGTATCTGTAGATTGAGGTTAGGATCACCTATTAATCTTCTCATTTAACTTTTCTCATGACAAGGATTCACTAACAAAATACTGTTAGATTCAAATGAATCTTTTTTACATCTAACATAAATATTAATAGATATACAATTTAACATTGTGTCTCCACATAAATTTCTATTTATTAATCACCTAATGTCAAGGTGAATCATACAGGTGGCTACAAACTAACGAGGCTGATTCTCCGTCACTTGATCACAGTGGCACAGCACTTTTTTAGCTTCTGGGTTCATCTTTTCCTTTTTTTTTTCTTTTTTTTTTGGTTGTAAATATTTGTTACAAGCACGCATTTTATATGCGGACTCACAAATTACATTATTATATCTCTTCGGTGCACAGTTTTTAATTCTTGGATATATGAATACAATTAACATAGATAAAATAAATATGTATTCAACGATCATAGTAACATAAAGTAATTCTACATTAGTAATGCGTCAATTTTACAACAACCATGTAATGAAAATCTTTGCAATCTGGAAGCATCCCTGATTTTGGCGATTTGGAAGCTCTTTTGAGTGGTGATGTGCCTCACTATTTTCACATATTCGCACTCAAAGGCTAAGATATAGACGTTGAAAACTTGTGATATATTTAGAGTAGTGGAATGAAATTCACTGGGGTTTGCACTTAGAGGTTAGACAATCGTACGTGTGAAGTTGAAACAGTCTGTTAATCGTCGCCACCAAATTGTAAATGGCTCTCTTGTGCTCAGGCTGCTGCAGTTCGGCTATGCACGCGCTCTTGGACAATACAATTCAAAGAAACAGTAAATGATTATAGTCAAACAAAAAATTGTCCATATAGGATCTATATTGTAATAATCTCTATAAATTGGTAACTGAAAGAATGCCCAAAATCTGTTCTTTTGCGGTCTATAAAATGTAAACCAAAAAAATATTATTATTTTTTCAATTTATATTTTTTAATTATAATTACACAAAATATACTAATAGTTATAGTATATACATTGTATGAATAATTTTTTATGGAATCATGTGATAGAATTCTATATAAATTAAAATCTATTTCGAAATTTTTATGCAATTTTTACATCCGTAATATTTGTACCCTCCTCTATTCACCCTTATATGGTGACGCGAGAGGAAGTTGGCAAGTAGCAGCAGCCTAGATAGGCACTAAAATTGAAGAGTTTTGACCACTATCAGCCTCTTTTTAGAGGAGTTTCTTTTTTTTTTTTATTTTTTTTATCTAAAGACGAGTTTCTTTCAAACCATTGCGCACAAACAAAGCTGTGTCTTTTTTTTTTTTTTTGGTTTACCTGTGTCTTTTTCTTGCAAGAAATGCCAATCCCAATCAATGTGAAAGAATATTTCTACTCAGGGCCCAAAACCACCAATTCAGCCCCACATTTCTTTTGGAGTGGCTTATGAGGCCTTTTTTGTGCTATTGGTTTGCCCTGTAGGGGAACCTCAAAATCAAAAGTTATTGGGCGTGTCCTACTGCAATTGGCCATTGAAGATTTGGAACCTTCCACATCAAGAATGGTCAACAGCCCTTTCCCACACAGCATTGTGTCTCCCCTGTAGCCGAGATGACTGATGAGGACAGATCCCAATTGATGCATAAACACTTTTTTATTATTTTACTTAATTATCTTGCAGTGTTAAGAGATTTTTAAGTTTACTCTTTTTTTAAAATAAATATAATTTATTTATTATTTTATTATATATAATAAATAAAATTTATTTAAAAATAAAAATAAAAAAACAAATGACGTGAGATGGAGAGTAAGCTATACTTATAAAAAATGAGAAAAAATAGCAAGCTTTTGCGTTTATTAGATTGACAAATCCATAATTTCCATATATACTCACTTTATTCAACATAGCATTCAAAAAAATCATTAATCGGAATTTAACTGTATGAACATGTTGTAACAGCTTTTTTTTGGGTGAAAAGAAATTTAATAAAGCTCACATTTTTTATTATTTTATCATATATAATAAGTGAGATTTATTTAAAAATAAAAATAAAAAAAATAAATGACGTGAGATGGAGAGTAAGCTATACTTATAAAAAATGAAAAAAAATAGCAAGCTTTTTGCGTTTATTAGATTGACAAATCCATAATTTCCATATATACTCACTTTATTGAACATGGCATTCAAAAAAATCATTAATCGGAATTTAACTGTATGAACATGTTTTAACAGTTTTTTTTTTTTGGGTGAAAAGAAATTTAATAAAGCTCACATTTGGCGTAAATTTTAGCGAGTTAAAGTTTGAATACCAACCTCCTCCGTATCTTGCAAGTTTACAGGATGACGACCTCCAATTATGGCCTGGAGTTCCAATACTGGAGATTTTACTGGGTTTGAGATTATGTTTATCAAAAAAATACTCCGGAGCTTAATATAAAGAGTTTTAAAAAGTTTTTAAGTAATATGAGTTATTTGGTATTAAATTTAAAAAAAATAAAAAAATAAATAATTTATTAAATATTTTAAATAAAATTATATTATTATTTTAATACTATTTAAAAGAGACTCCCTGATAGCTCTCAATGTATATATGCGGGAAAGCTAATAAGTCGGACCAAAACAATTAATTTTGAAGCATCTTTACCTTTTTGAAGAAAATCACGAGCCGTTCTTTTGTGGGCTTTGTGCCGTCGGCCAGTTGACCAAGGAAGAGAAAAAATGCAATGCTCTAATTAGTTGCTTCAAATCTCAACTGTCGGCGAGCCCAATAAAAATGCCCGTTTATTTACACGAAAATGTGAAAACGAGTAAAAATTTGAAGATGAATCCACAATGATCAAATGCTCTCGTGGATTCCATTACTACATGCTAATTCATTCATGTATATGAGCTGATGAGCTGTACTTATTAGCTTTTTGGCGACGCAATTTTGTGAATGCCACTCTAGATTTGACCAAGGTTTACAGAATCAAATCGATCATTTAACCAAAAAATTAAAAGATTCAAGATTCAATTGGTTCGACCGGTAAAACCGCGGTTAAACCGGTAAAATCAGTATTTAATATTAAATATATCAAAATTAAATTTTTATATAGTTTATATAATTGTATAAAATATTATATTATATAAGAATGATAATAAATATTTAAAATAAAATGCATTTTAAGAATTATATTAATATTTACATACATTAAGGATATTACAATTAGTATATTTAATAAAATATAATTTATAAAAATTAATTAAAAAAATTTTAAAGATTAATTTTATATTGAAAATTAATTTTATATTGAAAAATTTTTAATATTTAAAAATATATTTAACAAAATTAATAAAATAGTGATTAAATATTAATTTTATAATTTTAAAGATTAAATTGAAAATTTTAATCAATTGAGGACTAAATTAAAATTTTTAGTTAAAATTAGAGTCTTAATTATAATTTAGGTAAAGTTTTAGGTCAAATTATAATTTAAAATTTTTTGGTTTAAACTGAATCGGTTCAATCGGTCCGTTTTTTGTCAGTTTTTCGGGTTTTTGACCGATTTTTTCGGTTTTTGACCGATTATTTTCGGTTCGGTCTAAATTTCATTTTTAAGTTTGAACTGGACTGGATAAGAGATCGGTTCTCAATTTTTTCAGTTGAATCGATCGGTCCGATCCAGTTCTTTCATCCTTGGATTTGACACATTAGATTTGACACATAAGATACAACGCCTACGAACCCCCCCCCGGGGAAAAAAAAAAAAAACCAAAAGCTGGGAAAGTGAGTGGAAAATTGGAAATAGAGCCCCCACCATTCAAGGGTTAGCACAGAGAGACAGCATTAATTGAGCAATAGCAACCACTATTATCCTTCTCTCACCTTGCATCTTAGGCCTTTTTTACTATAAAAGTGAACGGTAACTGGGGTTTTTGTTGAAACAACTAAGTTACGTGGGTGGAGGTGTGGAGACGTAGAGAAATATTGAGTTTTTTTTTTGTGTATATTATTTATAAGTCTTTTAGATATTAACCTTAATTATAAATTGAATTATTTTGTGTGTATATTATTTATAAATTTTTTAAATATTAATTTTAACTATAAATTTTATAAACTTTTAGTAATTTTTTTTTATGGTATATATGCTGTTAAAATATATGTACCACAAATTTATTGATAATGTATACGTTAGATAACACTATCTCTCTCGATCGTTCTATATCTGTGTCCACGTTTTCGTTGAAAATATGGTTTTGGATGCGCTGAATGAGAGCGATAGGGTCAAAAGTTCGCTTTTATATAAGTGGCTTAATTTTGTCCACCTTCAAGCTACTTTTGACTAGTAACTTTTGTTTATTGAGGTTGATGTATAAAATGTGCAGCATATGGGTATAGCCACCAAAAAGGTCAGCATCACACATGTTCATTGTTGGATTTAATTATTCCGGCCTACGTTTTTGGTCTTTCTAGCACATTGAAAAACAATGGCTAATGAGGATTGTGAAATGGACACCCATGTCCAACCCACATTCAGTGAATAAGCAGGAATGAATGAGGATGAACCTAGGCAGATTGGAACGAAGTTTCCTTCAAATCAAACATGTATGGACTTATAGTAGTAGCATAATCCTCAAGATGTACATGTTTCTAGTATAACACAATATGTTGGTCTAATGTTAGTTATAAGTCAGTAAGACACAACTGAAAAATTATTGTATGAATAAAGTAATTTTTGTTTTTTCAATTACAAATGAGGCTGCAAGTTCAAGAAAAAAGAATAAAATTACTATAATTCGAATACAAAATCAAAATAGTTTAAACATAGTGTCCCAACCAATTCTCTTAGGAACATGAAATTAAATAAAGATTTTGATTAATCAAATGAAACTGTATTGCATTTGCTTCATATTATTCTAGGCAAATTGCTTTATAATCTAAACATGATCAGAGCAAGCAGTCATTAAATTCTACACAAAAACGAAAAAGTGAAAATTATTGGCCATTGCATATATAATTTTACAAAGAAAATAACATTTGTTCTGATGGGAGAAGTCAAAAGCAACTTATCTCAACTTCTGTCACTAGTTTGAAATTCGCGGCCCTACCAACCTGATAGAAAATATTTAACCGTTCGAAATCAACATTAGGGGCAGAAGACTCTCTGAGTCGCCGAAAGTAAGATAAATCTGCAAATTTTATCAAAATCATAGTCAAAAGCACATAAAGGAATTTGGTTTTGCATTAGGACAGGAGGCAGAGGACAACCCACCTTGAAGCCAGCCAATATTTATGGGGATCCTTTTTTTTTTTTTTTTTGGGTAATTGGTTGACTTGAAAGGTATTATATTATTTTGGAAATTTTCAAACTGATCTATCCCAACTTATCCACAAGCCAAAAAAGTCAGAAGTTGGTCCATACGCATCTGGATGGTTGAGCAAGTGTGGGCATCTGCTGCTGAAACCCATTGATCTTGTGCAGGATTTTCATTCCAGTTTACCAAAAATATGATAAAAATAATCATAACAGAATTAGGGAAATTAACGTCGTTACAAACAGTTCTTTTCGGTGATAGATGAGTTAAAAGTCAAAAGTTCAAATTTTTTGTGCAGTTTCTGGATTATGAAATCAACAATTTCAAGTAGATTTATTGCTTCACATATAAATGTAGCATCCTGCAAATAAAGCAAAAAATTAGTACTTATACCAGCTTTGTTCACATCTTTCCTTTAGTACAGTGGGTCATGTGCATCTACACCAAATCCATAGTGGAACAAACCAATAAAGGTTTCCAGCCTTTTTCACAACTATGTGAAATTAAGTGTACGTTTAACTTTATTAAATACTTTAATAAGACTTCTAACCCATGACCCTACAGTACAAACGAAATCTTCTGAACTTTCGTGCCATACTGCCATCCTCAAACTAGCATATGTTGGACTTGCTTTTTGACATAAATATGTCTTAAATATAAGATGATGACCAATACGTTTACTACTTGTTCAAAAAAAAAAAAAAAAAGTCCAATACATTTACTAATATATAGGAGGACTAAATTGAAGTGTGAATCTTTGTTTAAAAAAAAAAAGATTGTACTAAATAACATGAAATAATTAGTGTAACTGACAATAATTGAATTTGATGCTACAATTTTGTTGTCATATTTTAATTGGAATGATTGAAAATGAAAGATTGAAACCATTACTTGCGAATATTACACAACAAGAATTTTTTTTGCCTTTATATATCATAAGGATATTTTCAAGTTAATTTGTATGTTATATATCAACAAGAATTTTTTTGACTTTTGAATGTGTTAATTTTTGCATATAAAGATTTTATCTGTTAAGATTACTTTTTTTCATCAGTAAACTGTATGAAGAATTTTTTCTCAAATTTTAACTTTTGTTCGCATTCACAAGGTAAAATGATGGGGGCCAAACTCTTGTGTCTATGGGATCCACATAGGATTAAAGTATCTTGTCTCCACTTTGTCTCCAGCTTTGCTGTCAAAAGAAGACCCCTTCTTTCCTTCGTACTCCAAACTTACGAAAGCCCAACCACAAAGTTCGAAGAATTTGTGCATGTTTATTGTTTAGGTTGACATGCACTTGAAAATGTTTGACTAACATTGCCGTCGAACCAATGGAATGCTGACACGAAGTAAAGGGATCACTAAGTTAGAAAAATTACAGATGAACATACAGTTAATCTAACGACATCCAATATTTTATTTATTTTTATTTTTTTAAAAATTTAATAATTTAACAAAATTATACTACTTTAATCTTATTTTGAACTCACCTAACCTACACCTACTAATTATTTTCCATAATATACACGCACTTGATCTCGATCTTTGGTTTAACAATAACATATGGACAAAGGTTGACAGTGGAATTCACGTGTTTTAATATCGACCTAATGACAACAAAGATTATTTTTATATATCCCAATAATCGGGGCCGAAGAAGCAGTGGATAGTTTTTTGGGGGGGGGGGGGGGGGGGGGTTGACAAGGCCTTAAAATTTCAAAATATCACTCATAAATTTTTGCTATATTTTCAACAAACTTAATGTTGGCTCCAAAATTTTGGTTCTATGTATTTGAGTTTTAGCCCCTCATTTTGTTCGAATGATTCTATATATATATCCCCAACAACATGCATTTTTGGCGCATGATCGAATTTAAGGAGAGAGGAGGGGGGGGGGGGGGAGGGGAACCTATGCACAATATCCATTTTTGTGCATGTGAATTATTATTGTTATCGCATAACCAATTTGAGTTCCATCAAAACGAAAAGACAAGTAAAAATGAATGCTAGCTTCTCGATTCCATTTCCAACATATAATAGAGAGGGGTCCCGACCCTAGAGTACATAGACATAGAAGTTGGACATGTTGTCTTTCAATCTTCCAACGTGGGAAGGAACCGAATCAGTGAACTTTTACAAGAGATCAGACATTAAGATAGGTTTTATAAAGTTCTCTCCTATCCCATAAAGTCCTTCCACCCACCAGTGATTTCGCACATTGCGTATATTGCAAGTTATTATGCTCCAGTTACCATTTTGAAGGACCTGCACATCAAAATGAAAACACCTGTAAAGAGTGGATTTGGGGACTAACAAAAGAAGAAACGGATTTTTCTATGCTAATTTATGCTCTCTCTCTCTCTCTCGCTCTGTTTTTTTTTTGTTTTTTTGGTTTATAATTCATAATACGTAGTCTGTAGTGGTTTGGATCTTTGGAAAACATTTTTTTGGGACTATAATTAGCAAGTTCTTTATTTCTTTGTCTATATATATAACTAGTGTACAGTCCACCCTTTTATAGTCTATACCATTTAGTGGATTGACATCCAATTTTAAAAATTCAATTACCCTTTAAATTAGCAACAGCAGCCTTAGGTATAACACTAGAATTACAAGTGTACTTTGCATAAAACAATGAGGATCGATTAGGCCAATGAAAACCCTAAATAGAGATCATGATACCAAACCAACACCATGTGTCTCTTTCTGTTGCTTAACCCCGACAAGCTTTTGACTTGGTTTCCTTGTCCCCTTTTTTATCCACATTAAAACTCCAATACAATAATCCTCTAAACAGTGCGTTGCACTCCTATTGGACAACTAATTCAATTCATCATTCTTTATTTCACTAAGTGCAATTGCAGGCCACACCTGCTTCTCTTCCCTGCTTTTCTATGTTTCTTGTGATGTGATTATTATTATTAAACACTTTCCTCTTCCCTCCTAATATATATATATATATTTTCATTTTTTTGCAAACAACCAAGTTTACCTGGAAAATGACAATGTACATGGTTAGATTAATCATTATTTAATGGGTTGATGTAGAAGCTACTTACATCTTTTGTAAGTGTAGTGTACATATAATCTTATACAATATAAATTTATTTAATTATTTTTTATTTCAACTAGATTCCGTTTATTTTTTTTTCACTCCTATTACAAATTAAGTTGACTTGGCGACTTTAATGATGGGCATGATACGCTAAACTAGCTTTTATACCCGTACTATGCACAGATCTTTGTTAATTTTGATTTTATAAAAAAATAAATATCACTTAAATATTTTAATACTTTTCAATAAAAATATAAATAACTATTTTAATGAAATAATAACATATACTATATTTATACACAAGCTACGGTGTTTTTTTTTTTCGGTTGTTAAATAAAACATTGCATACTATATCTCAACAACTAAATAATATTGAAACAAATATTATAACACAAAGTCCTCCTCCACCTAGTTACCCATCAACCTCAACTCATAAAAAATTATCTTTAGAACAACCTTTATTTCAAATCCCTGAAACACCTCCTGAATTACAATTAAAACAAAATCTTACTAATACCAATCTTTTAAATGAAATTACTAAAAGATTAGAAAGTTTAAAAGTTCAGGATCCAAAAATACAGGTTATTAATAAAACAGAATTTAGTGACTCTAATGACTCTAATGACCAATTAAATAAGAATCTATTAACTATTGAAGATTTAGAAGAACAATTTCAAGAATCTATGTATATTAATAAAATAAAAGGACCTATTAGAAATACTTCACAAAAGCATTATCCAAGATATGAGACTTATTATTATTATCCACGACCCTCATTACCAGACGTTTTAACAGAAGAAAAATTAGCTAATCCTATATCTCAATTTACAGCAGATGGAGTTTTTGAATGGAATATTGATGGAATGAGTGAACATAATCTACTACAAGTAATAGAACAAATGACTATAGCTGCTACTGCTTATAAACATAGAAATAATACTGACAAAGCTGTTGCATGGAATTTAGTGTCAGGATTTACTGGAGCCCTTAAAGGCTGGTGGGATAATTATTTAACGGAAACACAAAGAAATTATATAATAAATTCAACTAAAATTATACAAACTCCTATAGCAGTATCATCTCCTACTGATCCTACTACATCTACTGTTACAATAAAAGAAGAAACTCAAGAAAACGCTGTTGCTGTATTAATATTTGCTATAACTAAACATTTTCTAGGTGAACCTCAAGCATTACAAGATAAAACTTCTGAAATATTAAACAATCTGAGATGTCCAACTTTACATGATTTTAGATGGTATAAAGATATGTTTTTACAAAAAATATTTACTAGAACAGATTGCAATCAACCATATTGGAAAGAAAGATTTTTAGCTGGATTACCAAAATTATTTAGTGAAAAGGTAAAACAGAGAATAAAAGATTTACATAATAATAATATTCCTTATGACGACTTATCTTATGGTGATTTAATAACTCATATTAATAATGAAGGTTTACATTTGTGCACTGATTTAAAATTTAAAGCAAAATTAAAAAATGAACTAACTCAGAATAGAAAAGAATTAGGAGATTTTTGTAGACAATATGGATATGATCCAATAATAGCACCTTCTACATCTAAGAAAAAGAAATATAAGAAGCATAGAAAATCATATCGACCATATAGCAAATATAAAAAATATAAAAAATCTAAATATCAAAAACAAGACTATACTCCTGAATATAAAAGAAAAACATATAAAAAATCTTATAAACAACAAAAATATAATAATAAAAATAAAAAAGAAATAGTTTGTTATAAATGTGGAAAACCAGGACATTATAAAAGTCAATGTAAATTAAAAGATAAAATACAGAATTTAGACATGGATAAAGAATTAAAAAATAAAATATTAAATATAATAGAAAATACTGAAACAGATTCGGAATTCTCCTCTGATAATCATAGTCTTAATATAATTGAATCAGATACAGAATATTCCAGTGAAAGTAATAATTCTGGATTATGTTGTAACTTAGAATGTGGACATATTAATGTTATAACTAATAATAATAGTAATAATACAATACAAAATTCAACAAAACTTATACTAGAAATAATAGATCAAATCTCTGACCCTGATATTAAAAAAGAATACTTAACAAAGTTAAAAAATGAGTTAAATGAAAAACCAACTATAGATTATGAACCTTATTCATTAAGAAAAATATGGAATGAAGGAATAAAACAAGAACAAAAACAAGAATCACTATCAACAGTAACTCTTAACGAATTAAAAGAAGAAATAAAACAAAATAAAAGGGAAATAGAAACTTTAAAACAAGAAATAAAAGAAATTAAATTATCTCTACAGAATAACAATAAAGGAAAAGAAAAAGAAGAATCAAGTTATTTAAATATTATTAATCAAACAGAATATCAAAAATGGTACATTAAAATAAAGCTTGTAGTTAATAATGAATATACTATAGACTTAATAGCATTAGTTGATTCAGGTGCTGATTTAAATTGTATTCAAGAAGGTATAATCCCCACAAAATATTATGAAAAAACAACTGTAACACTAAGAGGAGCAAATGATAATAAAATGAATATTTCATATAAATTGTCCAATTCACATATATGTAATAAAGGTATATGTTTTAAAAACGTATTCATATTAGTAAAAGATTTATCACAAGCTATTATATTAGGTACTCCATTTTTAACACAAATATACCCATTTACTGTCACCTCTCAAGGAATAATAACAGAAGTACTGAATGAGAAAATTTGTTTTGAATTTATCACTCAACCACAAATCAAGGATATAGATATCTTAAAACATGATACTATTTATTATACTAAAGAAATACTTTTAATACAAAAACAAAAGCAAATAAAATATTTAAATCAAGAAATACAATATAAGCAATTAAGTGAGCAATTAACTAAACCAGATATACAAGAAAAAATAAAAGATATTACTCAAACCTTTGAAAAAGAAGTCTGTTCTACATTGCCTAATGCATTTTGGCATAGAAAACGACATAATGTTTCTTTACCTTATATTCAAGATTTTACAGATAAACAAATACCTACAAAAGCTAGACCCATACAAATGAATGCTGAATTACTTGAATATTGTAAAAAAGAAATTCAAGAATTGCTAGACAAAGGATTAATAAGACCTAGTAAATCTCCATGGTCCTGCTCTGCTTTTTATGTTAATAATCAAGCTGAAATAGAACGAGGAGCCCCTAGATTAGTTATAAATTATAAACCATTAAATAAGGTACTAGAATGGATTCGATACCCAATACCTAATAAAAGAGATTTGATTAAAAGGCTAAATAACGCAGTTATATTTTCTAAGTTTGATATGAAATCAGGATATTGGCAAATACAAATAAATGAACAGGATAAATATAAAACTGCTTTTACAGTTCCTTTTGGACATTATGAATGGAATGTTATGCCCTTTGGTTTAAAAAATGCACCATCTGAATTCCAAAATATAATGAATGACATATTTAATCCATATACAAAATTCACAATAGTCTATATAGATGATGTGTTGGTTTTCTCAAAAACTTTAACTGAACATTTTACTCATTTAAGAAAATTCTTGAATATAGTCAAACAAAATGGTTTAGTAATATCTGCTAAGAAAATGAAATTATTTGAAACTCAAACTAGATTCTTAGGATTTAATATCCATGAAGGCAAAATAACTCCAATATATAGATCAATAGAATTCGCTGATAAATTTCCTGATGAAATAAAAGATAAAAAACAATTACAAAGGTTTTTAGGATGTCTTAATTATGTAGCAGATTTTATACCTAACCTTAGAACTTTATGTGCTCCTTTATATCACAGATTAAGAGATTCTCCTCCTTCTTGGGATACTAATATGACTAATATAGTTAAAAAGATAAAAGTCTTAGTAAAACATTTACCTTGTTTAGGAATACCCGATGAAAATGCCTTTCTTATAATAGAAACAGATGCTTCAGATATAGGATATGGTGGAATATTAAAACAACGAAAAGACAGTCAAAAGAGTAAAGAAACCATTGTTAGATATTATTCTGGAATATGGCATGGTCCTCAAGAAAAATATTCAACTGTGAAAAAAGAAGTATTAGCCATAGTACTTTGCATCATGGCATTCCAAGATGATGTTTTCAACAAAAAATTTCTATTACGAGTTGATTGTAAGTCTGCAAAGTTTATTTTAGAAAAAGATGTTAAAAATTTGGTTTCAAAACAGATTTTTGCTAGATGGCAAGCATTGGTTTCTAATTTTGATTTTACCATAGAATATATTAATGGAAAATCTAACTCTTTGCCTGATTTTCTATCTAGAGAATTTCTCAAAAATCATGAGCAAGCAGAAAGTAACTCGTGATTTCTTTAAGTTGAATGAAGCGTCGAATATTTCTTCAGCTCCAGCCTCAAATAGTCCAATCTCTCTGAGGCCTAATGCGTCGAATAGATCTGCGTCGAATACTTTGAATATAGATTTGAATAACCAATTCTCTGTATTAGGAAAAATCCCTTCTGCATCCAAACCACAAACTAGTCCCAGAAATTATAAAGATATCCTTCAACTAAAACCTCCAGCTGCTCCTTCTACTTTTTCTACTCTCCCATATAGACCTCCTTCACCAGACCCTGAATATATCATCAAGGATGTTGAACATATTTGTGTTCTTGAATCAGAATATCAGAATATTCCCCTTTCAGACATTCTTGCCAAAATGTTTCCCAAAAATACTGCCTTTCTTCCTCAAGCTCTCAAAAAGAATAGAAAGTTTTATGAATATATTTTGATAGACACTGTTTCAGCAGATATTGAGCATACTCTTGACAAAGACCAAGAAATTCAATATTCAAAAATGAATATTAAAAGAGTTATTACCCTGCCTGAATGGATCAAAATGATTGAAGATCAAACCCAGCAATTCACTCAAATAATGCATGATCCTCTTCTTAACAGATCACAACATATCCCTGAATTCCTTCTGAATCAAAAGAATATTCCTCCCATGTATAGATATATGAAGTTCACAAACTCATATGATCCCATGTGCTATAATTATTATGACTAGTTTTTTCACAAGTATCAATAATATAATCATGTTTCCAACTATCAAATCTACCTATTTGATATATATCCTTCTTAGCTTGTTTTGGGATATTCCAATTATGTAAAGCTTGTTCTATTTTAGCTATTTGCATACTATGCCTATTATAATCAACTATATCTGGTAAATTATCATCATGAGAGGATGAGGTACTAGCTGCTTTACTAAAACTTCGAGTAAAAATAGACATAGTGTGAATTACCTGAACAGAGTTCTAGAAATGGGACCACCTTCCGGGACCACCTTTTCCGCTACCTGCGTACTTTTCCGGCTGACCAACGGAACTCCTGGCTGACCAACACTTCAAAGGTAGTATCAGTAAAGAATTTCATTCTTCTTAATTTATTCTTTTCAGAATTAAATTCATTATTTATTTCCTCTCGATTAATTGTAAAATTCATTAATGTAATTGACTTTGCATATCACTGGGTGTAGGTGAAGATGGACCAGATGCAGAAGATTCTTTTTGCTGAACATGATATATTGGATGTGGTATTGGTTGATGAAAGTCTACTCCAGATAGGGGATGAACATGGTAATGTAGAAATAATATTTCCTTCTAGAAGAATGGAACATTTAAGAATATCCTCTTTTAGAAAATCTACTAGCAGTATACCATCTCATACACCTTCAACTAGATTCCGTTTATTTTTTTTTCACTCCTATTACAAATTAAGTTGACTTGGCGACTTTAATGATGGGCATGATACGCTAAACTAGCTTTTATACCCGTACTATGCACAGATCTTTGTTAATTTTGATTTTATAAAAAAATAAATATCACTTAAATATTTTAATACTTTTCAATAAAAATATAAATAACTATTTTAATGAAATAATAACATATACTATATTTATACACAAGCTACGGTGTTTTTTTTTTTCGGTTGTTAAATTGATAATAATATTTAAATTTCATATTTTTATGAAGAAAATTGGCAATCCATTTTAATGATAAAATCATCTATGCAATAAGTGTTAAACTATGGTTTACTTTTATCATTTATTCATTGATTCTTCCATTCAAGTGACAAATTATTTCTATTAAAAAAGTTCTTTTAGATTTTGTTCATAAAACAAACAAAAGGATCACTATTTTGAAGTTTTAATTAGTTTAAAACTCTTCATATCCTATAGAATATATTCACCAGAAAGTGAAGAGAATTTGTAATGATATTGAATTTAGAAAATTAAAAATACGAAGCATCAACTTATCATTCAATAAAGAAAAAGTTAGAAAGCTGAATTTAGCCCTAAAATATGGATAAAAATAATTATTATTGAGTTTAATTTTGTTTTGATATAGTCCCAAAATATCCAAATGTGACCAACACCTTACATCCTGGGATACATTGGACTCGCCGTAGCATATAATTTGGCAAAAGGAAAAGACAAAAAAAAAAAAAAAGTGTTGTTGATAAATTTATATATAGCATTTCTTGGAGCTTAAATTCAGACGATCTAATCTTACCCGTTTATGATTGTGACAGTTTTAATGGGAGAAATTCTTGTCATCAATTCAAATGATTGCAAGTATAATCTATATAATAATAAATACGGACATATCCGTGAACACAAAATCAGCTTTGATAGTATAAGAAGATTGATTATTATACTAAATGCTTATTTGGGTTATCTGTTAAATGCTTATTTGGGTTATCTGTTAAATATTATTGTTACTGATTGTTGTTACTGATTACTGTTGCTGATTGTTAATTGCTGATTCCTATTTACTGTTACTGATTGCTGATAAAACTAATAAAGTATTTGATTAATTTTATACTTACTATTACTGTTGAATAATGAAATGTCTAATTTAGACATCTAATTTATGTAGATATGTCATACTGAAAATTTTATTTTTATATTTTATATTTTTAGAATAATATTTTATAAATAATATTGAGAATTATTTTACTTAATTTTTAACTTTTTTTAAAAAATATTAATTTTTACTGAATGATAAAAATTATTATTTTTGAGATTTTTTTATAACTGTTAGTATTAAAGAAAATAGAAGTGAAAAAAAAATTATTTAAGAATAGTTAAAAAAATTTATTGAAATTATATAATTACTAATAAAATAAATTAATATATCTAATTCATGTGGCAAGTAAAAAAATAATAGTAAATTATATAAATATTTTTTAAGGGTAATTTAGTCTATGTAAATCATTATTAATATTAAAAAGTAAAAAGTAATCCAAAAAACAGAAAAAAGTATGCTGGAGTTATTTTTCAATCAGCTATTGTTAGGGAGTCAAATAAGAAAAAAAATAGAATCAAACAGAAGTACCAAAAAGTTTGCCAAATACCTATCTTCCTACTTTTTAAAAATGAAACGCAGATGCACTCTTTCAAAAGTTTACCCAAATACCCCCTAAACCTTTTCATTTTCCTTTTATGATTTTAATAGTCCTCTATTGTTGCAATTGAAGCAAGCTCCCCTCAAATTAATTTAAGTGATGCAAGAGACTAAACATAGAATATTTTTACTAAAAAGAAGTTTTGTATATATCGTACCAGATTTAATTTGATCTCTGAGATTACTCATGATTATTTTTCAACAAAAAACTTTAGTAATTAATAGTTCGTCACCACTTGATACCAAAAACTTGCAAGAGAGAGACATAAAAAAACGGTCGTGTAATTGCCAAAACTAAAAGTTTCAATAAGCAAATAGTTTGCTAAAAGGTTAGCAACATTTATATTCAGTATTGTCAGAATTGTAAGAGTTGGGATAATGATTTATAAAAAAATTGTAGTGTTAAATTAAAGAATTCTAAGAGCCAGATTATGAAGTAGAAGAGAGTTGTTCTTATTCATATTTTCTTAAATAAATAAAAGAATTGTATATTAAATAGATAAAAATTTTCAAATTCTTAATTATGTAAATTGGCATTCATTGCAGGAGATAAAGAGCAAACGTTAAATCAAACTCTTTAAATTCTAAATTGTTATTGGCACCCATAGAAAGAGAGGAAGAACAAAAGTCAATTGAAAATAATAAAAAATGGTTTAAAAAGAACGAGAGGTATGACACATAGCATTCAAATAAGTGGATTTATATTTTGTCACGTTGATTGACAACAGTGTGAAAAAATGAAGCTCCTACCTTATAGAAAATACATTAGCATAGATGCACTCCAAGATCTCTAAATCTGAGGGTTGTACAGGCCAGTAGCATATGGCTAGATGTTGAGAGATTAAGTGGTTTACCATAGGTGTTTTTGTCAATCCCCACCAAAAGATACAACAACTTTTAGAAATTATGTATGGAAAGGATCGATAAAAAAACCAAAAAAAAAAAAAAAAAGATACACACTTCCAATGAAAATGTGTAAAATTAAGCATCTTAGCTCTACAATTAAGCACCTTAGCTCTACATGGTAAAGCAACTCATTCATATAAAATATAAGAGTAAATAGTGTTTCTTGGAAACCTCTCTTGCACGCAATCTATTTGGTCACTAATATTTTGTTTTTGGTATAGAGCTCTTAATAAGTTAAAAAAACAATGGATCGTTTGCAAATCAAACACAAGCTCTTTTAAATTTTTTTCTTCCTTCCACTATTGGAAAAATTCTAAGTTGGGAAAAAAAATTATAGAGATATAGGTCACGAAATATGTTATAATCTTGTATACAAATAGATGAAACTTTTCAAATTCTAAATTATGTAATTAACATTCACTGTAGGAGATGAAAAACAAAAGTTAGATAAAACTCTTTAAATTCTAAATCATAATTGACATCCATTGAAAGAGAGGGAGAATAAAACACTAAAAAATGGTTTGAAAAGAATGAGAAATATACCACTTGACATACTCTTGTCATGGGCATAGTAAATACATATAGGTGGAGAAAATATATGATGCATGTATCGTTACTCTTCTTTAATTGTATTATTTGTATGATTTTTAGTGTAGTTGTAGGAGTTTAACAAAGCAATTCAAGCTACTTTCTTCATTTCATCACATCTAAAACCCTCAACCCAACAATAGGAAAATAGACACTAAAAGCAATTAAAGTACAAAAGAATCTTTATTAGGGGATAACTTGACTATCATTTTCAGACAAACCCGAGGTTGCTTACATGACATCTCATTGACATTACTCTCTACTTGAAATAATGAATGCTCCTATGGCCTTTGAATTTGAGACCGTGCTCTCAACTCACATAATATTAAATTCATCCCTACCACCAAACTAACAAAGTGATAAACATAATCAACAACTTTCTTTCAGATTTCTATACCTTAGTCAAATACAGCCTATTATGCTGTCCAATTTTGTTTAATTGATGAAAAAAAATTAAAGTATATGTATAGTTAATTACAGTTGTAGAGTAATTATATGGTATTTTATTATAAATAAGTATCAATAGTCAATTCATTAACCTTTTGTGATGTGGGTTTTGAATCTATGACTCACTCATTTTTTATTGTCATATGAGTTGGAGGATGTGTTTGTGTAGGATAGTGAGATTTCAATAATAAGAAAAATTGTTTGAAAGAAATTAGAGGAGGATTCTTGACATATATCATTTCATTATAGTCAAATGACTCTAATGGATAAGGAAAAATTTGGTAATCTTTACATAATTAATGAGATGATGAGTCACTCTGGAATCTATACTAGATTGGGCTCATCTACTAGCTAATTATATAAACTTGATACAGATTGTTCACTTTTCAAGAAAATGGCTATGTAGAATTTGACAGAGTGTTAAGGGGGGATATAAAGTTATAGGACATATGTTCTTTATGTTGGTAGAGGTAGTTAACTCAAAATTGGCTGAGCTCCCAACTTTGAGGCAAGCTATTGAGGTACTTTTCTTTAGGCAATGGAGGGGAATAAAAGTTTGTTGATAGAAATGGATTCTAAATATATAAATATGTTGTTAAATAAGAATGAGGGTAGATTGTAGAGGTATATTTCCATATTTATTAAAATTTCTAAGGTTGATTGTCATAAAAAACTAGATGGTTAGCACAAATGAGATAAGGGTGTGCTCTTAATACCTAATTTTGTCTAACTCCACTTTTGGTATAGATTTTTGCTCGGATGACTCTTGTAGGAAAAATTTGTACAAAAAAAGCTTAAACAAAAAGAGAAATATTAACTGAACAACAAAGTTTGTGTTGTTTCTGTGACGTAACAATTGAAATAGGTTCTTATATACTCTTTCATTGAAATATTTCTTTGAAACTTTGGTTTTGCTGTAATTTGGTGGTGGGATAGTTATTATATTATTAGTTCAACTAACGATCTCTTTCTGTACTAAGAGGGTTTTGTGCATAAAAAAAAAGTGTCTGGTTGACTTTATTTTTTGTGCATTAAGTTAGTTGTTCGTGGAGAGCCTTTAAACTTTCCAACTATATAAGGATGTTATCTTTACAAGGCTATGTTCTTAGCTTAATGCAATGAATTATGAGCCTTTCAAGCTCATTTTTTTCTTAACTTAACAAATCCTCTCAAGAGATGAACTTCTTATTATTTAAAGACCTTCATCGTTCCTTGGGTTCTTCCTTCCCATTATATTTTCAAATGGAGTATGGATGGCTCTATTGGGGGCAAGCTTGACCTTGCTGGGATTGGCGACCATAATGGTGTTTTCCTGTGTATCTTTTCTTGTCTTATAGGCATTCAAGACTCTAATGTTGCTAAACTCCTAACTTTACAAAATGTCACGAAAATCTTGTGCAGTAATGCTACTTATTTTAGAACTAAGTATTGGAACCCTAAGGTTTCATATTAAATTATATTGATTTTTTTTTTTGAGAAAAATGAGTTATAGTGATTACTAACATTGAGTTTTATTAATGTGCTTGTTTGGGTGTGATTAGTTGAAAGGATTATGTCACACAAACACATAAGCATCAAAAAAAGCATAGCAAGTAATGCATAATGCAATGAGGAGTTCATTGATATACAACCAAGTTCTAAAGACTAGCATAGTCAATTAAAGATAAATTAAATAATAAACTATATATATTTGGAAAGTTAGACAAGTCTAATTTGCAATGGCACTAGCTATGCATTGATTGAAGATGTATAGAGGAAAATATGACTAAAATAGTTGAGTGTGATAAAGTTATTATGATAGATTACGTCACTCAATTTTTAGATAATGCCATAGATAGCTGAAGCTAAATTAGGCAATAAGTTACATATGACAGGAAAGACAACCAAGTCTAGATCCCAAAACAAAAGACAAAACATAATTTAGATTTTTGTGCAAAAATTTATGACATATTTATTAAAAAGAGTATAAACTATAAAGTTGCAAAAGGAAATAAATTTGAATTTGAAAATTTGTGCTATATATGTTTAAGATCTTTAAATTTGAATTTGTAATGCACTAATAGTTTGTTAAAGATGATGTAATCTTTTGTTGATTTAATTTTAACAAAGACATTAAAATGATATCTTGGAGGATCTTAAGGTAATGAAGAAAAGAATTAGTAGATTCAAAATGTTGACAAAAAGTTGGTATCGGTTAGCTAGACCTATCGTCGTGGTCTACCAAACACCCTGAAAAGAAAGCTAAAAGCAAGGAGAAATCCAATTTTTCCCAAGAGTTGAGTCGAGTTGACCAGACCAGTTGTTGTGATTAATTAGATGACAAGAAGAGATATTCACACTACAAAAAGTCATTTTCTCGAGAATTTGGGTTAATCGACCAAACCAATTGTTGTGGCTGACCAGATGCTTTATAATAGTACAGCTTGAGTTTCTTATTATGAAACTGATGTTCTTTACGGAAAGAGATCAAGGTCCAAATGACTGTTTTATTATAAAATGTTTATAAAAGAGTTTGTATCCCTTTAGTTAGACACTTTGAGCAAGAGAGAAATGCTTGAAACTTAAACATAAAATCAAAGGAGAATAAGAACGAAGTGCAAAAATTAAATGTAAGAGACACTTTTGAGAATAGTTAGGATTTTAAAAAGAGAAAGCGTGTTCTAAAGAGAAAAATATTCTAATTTCGTGAGAAAGATTTGCATACCCTTGTATTCAATGTCAAGTGACCTAAGTGATAGTTGTGTCTAGCACTTGATTGACAAGCGAAGTGATTAGATAGCTTAGCACTGGATAAACAAGTGAAGGGTTTGATCTTCACCTAAGGAATAAGATTGTATTAATGTATTGTGAACTTTCAAGGTTGAGACCTAGAGAAGATGACGTAACCTCAGAGAATAGTTGATTGATCTTTGTCTCCCTAGCTCTCTTTATCATTTGTTGTACATATAATTTTTATATTGTTTTATTTGTTTTTTACTTATCCTTGCAGTTGATCATTTGAAGTTGGGTTAGAGTGAGCATTGAGTGACCATAGCCTTTTAAACCCAATCTACCCCCCTCTTAGGTTGCTTTTGGGACCAACACTAAGTTTATTATTAAATCAAATTCTATAACAATGTCTTATGGGTGAAAAGAGAATCTATGGCCTATGGCATTGACAATTGAAGGACACATTATGGTATATTAAGCCTTTTATGAGATTCTAGAAATTGTATATCTTTAATACAAAAAAAGATTTTAATTTAGTTGTTGACACTGTCATTATGCAAGGAGTGAACAGACTTGAGGACTTCATTGCTTGACTTTAGTGTCAGTGTTAGTAGATTTTACTTCACTTGAGGGCTATTTCAACAAATTGTGAGATTAAATATTAGTTGGTTGGAATGTTTTTATGTTTAGCTTTGTCCTTGTGTTTTGGTACTATTGGTGCTCTTGGCTCATTATCTGCTTGTTTGCTTTGCTTTGACTAGTAGTATCTCTACATTATGCCCGATAACTCTTTTTTGTTGTATTATGGCTTGGTTTTCAATCATTTGTTAGTCGATGAACATTTTGTTTGGTAACTTCTTGCTACCTTTTGTCTAGTGTTTACTATTATTTTGTTTGCTGACTTTAATATTGTGAGGATTTTAATTTCTGTTGTTATTTTGTTTTCGTACTACCTTTTGTTCTAATTTGTTTCCTTACAAGATTGGCTAGTTTTGTTAGGCGTTGGTGTATTTTCTTTCTTAATTAATATACAAGATTTGACATATCCCAAAAAAAAAAAAAAAAATATATATATATATATATATATAGGGTGAGAAAGGGATATAAATTTGTGTCTTTATTTGTAGAGATTATGATTGGGGTTAGAGAAGTGTTAAGCAGCATTGGTGCTATCACAAAAAGAGGGGATGGAAGGCTTGTTGTATATAAGTCGATTTTATTGTGGTAACTTTTTAGCTTCCAACTCATGCTTTTATTAGTTGGTGCTGAAAGAATATTATCTATTAGTTTTGTCTTTTTTTTTTTTTTTTTTTGATAAATTTGATCAATTTTATTTATAGAATGTAAGAGCTGGGAAGTACAATCTTAATAGATTAAGAGTTGTTAGATGAAACAAAAGCTATAGTTAGACATAGAGGTTTGCTTACCTAATAGTACCTTATTTTGGAAAACCATCTGTGATAAAATTGGAGCTCCTACTAATATAATTAAAATACCATTTACTACGAAAACATAAAAATTGAGAGGCATTATAAAAACCTATCTCAATCTTGAACACCACTACTTCTTTTGATTCAGTCAACTGAGAGACTGTTAGAATTAAATACCAAAGTGAAGCAGTTATGTTGAACTCATTCTTAGTTGTTTTAGCTCAACTACCTATAAAATCACAAGCATTTAAGTGTAACTAGAGTCAATGATACTAACGTAATAGGAGAAAATGCAAATTAGAGTCTCTAAAATCACCTAGAATATTGTCTAAGCCTGATTCTCCTTTAGATGAGCCATCGACATATTATTTAAGGAAGGGCATGTGAGGAGGAAATCGTACTTACATCTTTTGACTAGATTGAGAGACAACCTTTTGTTGTGAGACATCTGTAGAAAGGTAAAAAGTTTAATCTTTTGCTGGGGAGTCTGGATCCTTTACATTTACCAAAGATTGACCAAAACTTATATTAGGCAGCTGCACAAAAAGTTTACTCAATGTTGATAGTAGATATCATTTAATCCCACATAAATTGGCAACAATTTTTCATAATTTCCAAGACAGTATACAAGTGATTAATGAGTAATTTGAAGTTCCAGAATCCAAACCAATAAAGGGAAAAGAATATGGTTTTGTCTTGTATAGTTAATTTTGTGTAAATTGAATACCATGCATTTAGAGGTGTCAAATAGATCAGGTTAAGTGGATTCTAATTGTCTCATTTTTAGTCCAAGTCAAGTCAATTTGAGGTTTTCCATGTTCGAGTTATTTTTGGGTTCAAGTCAACTAGTAGGTTGACAAGCTACTATTTAAAGTTATTCTTTCTATATTATCATATATTAAAATATGTGAAAATGTTATTATATATTTTTTATGTATTAATTTGTATCAAAACATATAATTATATAAGGTTATGAGTACTTAAATGTTTGTATTATACACATTGTATATATTGGTACCATTTATAACAAGTGTATATATTATATATGTTTAGGTATATAAAAAACATATATGTATTTATTTGTATGAAATTTATAATATAGTATAAAATAAGAAATAACAGTCGAATGAGTAAATGAAATAAACAATAAAATAATAATGAATTGTTCCTTGCATAGGAAAAATAAAGAGTATTTTGAATATGTGCTAACCTCCAGTAATCTACTTATAAATAGGAAAAATGTTTATGGGTATATAACAAAATTGTCATAAAGTGTCTATATTGGAATAATTAGTATTTTTTATTCAACTACAATGATCAAATGTAGAACAAAAAATATCACTATTTTTATGTTTATATTTTTCATTACGATTATATAAAATATACTGATTATTGGCGTATGAATACTGAATGACACACTTTTTGTATGCTCATAGAATGAAACCATGATAAATATGTATTAATCACATATGTCGTTAACTCCGAACAATTCTTTGAGATAAAAATACTTACGTGACAGTTTTTCCTTTATTTTAGGGATAGTAGAAGACTCCTTTGTTCATTATAAATATCAAAAGAAATTCATAATAGTTAGATCATGTCTTCTTATAACTATGCTAATTTTGAACTCTAACATAATATAATTAAAAAGGAAACCTTAATAAATTAGAATTCTACCTATTCAATTAATTATTGTCAACAATTTTGTATAATAAAATAAACAAAAAAATTTGACATTATTTATTGTTATTATTTCTAATTATTCAATTTAGTTCGATTGTATTCCACATTATTTTGAACTTTAACGAAATTAAGATTTAACTTCTATAAATATTAGTATATCTAGTTTTCTTGTAAGATTTTTACACAATCTATAGTCACAATTATAGTTAGAAACTCAATTTTCTCAATTATGATCACACACGTATTGCGATATACTCAATTTATTTTAACGACTATTCGCATGTGTTTGAAATTCCGGCAACGTCAATTTGCACAATTAATGAGAATAAAAAAAATTCTGCCAAAAAAGATAAAAAAAAAACTACTCCTAAATTCTTAGTTTTGGTTTCTTTGAAAGGAAAATTTTATATTTTAATATTCCTTTTTTCTTACAAAGAAAAATAATATTCAAAATTTAATTCTCTTTTCATTTATCCTTTTAAATAAAAAACAAATATTCTCAACAAATATGATAACATGCTCATTGCACAATTCTATTATTTTTTAAATACCAATAGATTTAGGAATTTCAAGTTCACTTATTGAAAAGTATCTGAAACTTGGTACCTGTACCCAGGCAATGTAATATTGATTTCTTCTTTTTACAAAATTAAAATTTATATTTAAATGAGTGTTAACCTAAAACGTAAAGTTTAGATATCATATGAGATTCGTTACAAAATTTTTGTAAATGGTAGAAAAAAATAATATTTTAATAAGTACATATACCTCTCGATATTAAAAAAATAAAAAATTTTATTATTTTTTTTGTAGGACTTGGTATATTCGGTACACCTAACATTTTGGTATTAAAAATTAGATAATCCTACTATCTGGAAAATAAAAGGCTTGTATCTGGCAAAAGGAAACGGGACATTTTCAAAGTGTGCTCTCCCATAAATTCCAACAATCACTTGTTACTAAGGTTCTACGAATTGATCATTTTGAACTAAACATTTAAAATTAAGAATTGGTGGAATAATCACATACGGATCTATATCATATCGTGACCTCTGCAATAGGCAATTACATATTGATCTATAAGAACATAAAAAAACTGAATATTCTTGACGTGCACACATGCGGAACAAGACAAATACTCACTTAATTTTATTGCTCCATCATTAGAGGGAGCTCGTAGATGTTTTGCATTACTCCTTTTAATATAACTAAATTAATTTGGAAAATTAGATAGAATGAAAGGAAATCTTAACTACTTTTTCTGAACGGCCAATAAAGAACTTTAATTACTGGACTACCCGTCAACTAGCATTTTAAAATGCTGATAAAAATAATTATAATGACAATATTTAATGATGAAATGATATTATATGTTTTGAATTTGAGTATTCAGAACCTATATCTCCAGTCAAAAAAAAAAAAAAAAAAAAAGAACCTATATCTAGTCATGGCTTTGAAACTCACATGAAGAGCTGCACCCATCGTGGCTGGAGGATATACTGCTTCGGTTTTTTGGCACATTTCATTATTTTAATTTTTTGAGACAAAGGTTTTCGGCACATTGCGTAAGCACATTATTGTTAGTTTTAATGGCATGATACAATTAATGCCATTTGAAAAGTTGCTAGAACAAGTTGATATAAATTAAAATTTATCATAATATATATTAAAAAGATAATATCTTTAAGTATTATTTTCAAGAATATTACACAGATGCTTCTTAGATATAAATTTATACATCACTTTGTTTTGAATGTTGGTATCATATTTTTAATCGTTTAATATAAGACTATAATTAAAATATAATCATAAATATAAATTTTAAGATAATAAATATATATTTAACGATTATAATAAAGTGTTATATACTCTCGACGCTACCATCAGCCCGTGGAGTAACAAAATTATGATTGCAATCCCATTTTTCTTGATATGAGTGAGGTGCAATTTAGTAATTTTTCAAAGAAAGAGTAAATAACAAAATCGAGACAGTGGACCACCAAACAATGGCCAAAAAGCCAACTCTAATTGTCAACTCTATCCAACAAATAAAACTCACGCAGTTACACATACACACACGCTCTTTTCAAAGGGAACAAACCATGTAGGTCATTGGGCAACGCACTTCATTCCCGGGGGAAGTGTCATCCACGTGGGCATAATGCGTGTGGGATTGAAACTTCAAAATGCAGGATGTTGGCCTTTGCCTTTAGAATCCAACAAGGGTGCTTGAAGAGGAGCTTTCACCTTTGGCTTTGGCATTATAAATTGAGCACAACTACAGGCCTCGGTTTCAACATATAGAGAAAACACACATAGCTGCAACTATATTCAGATCTTCTTTCAATAAAGAAGCCAACTGACTTGAGCTAAGAGGTATAAATTAAAGAGGGCTAAGAGGTAAAAGCAAGCTAGAGAGACATGGAGATGGAGGATGGAAGGCATAATTACAACAGAGGAGAAAGCAAGTCAGTAGATGTTGTTGGTGAGGAGATTACAGTTGATTGGAGAGGCAGACCTTCCAAACCTAACAAACATGGGGGAATGAGAGCTGCAACGTTTGTTCTTGGTATGTATCTCTCTCTCTCAACACATAAACACTCAACAATAGATTAAAATGATATGGCCAGCCAGACACATGTCATTAATATGTATATTGTTTGTTCCACTTGCATAATACGTTTGTCTACATGTTTTTTATATGCCATGTATATGTGGCTTGCCTTGTTACGAATATTTCCTTTGCCCCTATATTAATTTTTCCCCTTTGGTTTATGACATTTATTTGGGTTTACCAGGCCAGAAGACATTTAAACAGCCATTTGAATGCTTTCTCTCACATTTTGACCTCAAAATTTCTTCTTCTTGAGAAATATAGAAGATAGAAATTCATCCAATAAAAAAAAAAAAAAAAGGAAAAGAATGCAATTCAATTATTGTGAAAAATCCTATAACTTATTGCGATTTACTCACTTTAGTGTAGATAATTCGACTAACTTGACAAAAAATTAATGCAATCCTCCTTGGCTGGCCATCCTTATTTTCCTATTTTCAATGCTGAAAGCAAAAAAAATTTCCTGTGAGCACCATTACCATGTCAATTATCATCAATTATCATGTGGGAGTCTCCTTTCTCTCCATGTCTGTCTTTTTCTCCCATTATCTTGTCTCTTCTAGTAATTGTTTTTTTTTAATGCCCTTTTTCTTGTATTGAAATTTCAGGGCTTCAAGCATTTGAGATAATGGCAATAGCGGCAGTAGGAAACAACCTCATAACATATGTGATAAATGAGATGCACTTCTCTTTGTCAAGGTCTGCAAACATTGTGACAAATTTTGTTGGAACTGTCTTTATCCTGGCCTTGCTTGGTGGCTACCTCTCTGACTCTTATCTTGGGTGTTTTTGGACCATGCTCATCTTTGGTTTTGTGGAACTTTCTGTAAGGCTTCCCTTTCTCACAAATCAAATCACCTTTTCTTCTTTAATTTTTCTCCTCTACCATTTTTGTCTCTTTAAAAAATCTCAAAGTCTAAGCCCATCAACATTCAACAATAGTGGCCAAATTTCTAAGTGGTGGATAGTTTATTCAATCCTTATTAAACTGATACATAAAAAAAATTGATATATCATATATTTATACAAAAAATAAAAAATAAAAAAAACAATTTTTTTCAATAGAATACTATCTATAATTGTACGAAACACAAAGGGAAAGATACTTTTATGGGCTGCTAGATGCATCAAAAAGTATCATCTATGACAACATGTTATTTTTTTTAATTATATATTTTTAGTATAACTTATTTATTATTTTACATGATATAAATATATTTTATCAATTTTTATTTTAAATAAACATCATTTATTGTGTAGTGTAAAATTATAAAAAAAATTTATTGTTTTTAAAAAAAATTCAAAATAGAAATTCCTTTTGTTTAATGTACACACGAAATTCATATAATTTACAATCTAAAAGAAGTTTATATATATGCAAATTTATCTTTATCTTCAAAAGGAACCCAGTTAGATACATTGAGCTCGATGCACCAAGTTGAGTACCAAGTAATATTTTATTACTTTTTTTTTCTAACAAAACTAAAATTTACATTGAGGTAAATGTTATCCTAGAACTCAGAATTTTTTTTTTAAAATAATAAAAAAATAATATTAAATTCAGTGTGTATATACACACCGAGTATACTTATAACATTTCCCCTTAAAAAAATGGTGAGAATGGCTGTCAAAAAGGTCTTCATAGTTTTAAAATAAAATAACTAAACGAAAGCGACTGGAGAAGAATTGTTTTTTTTTTGGGGGGTCAAACTGGAGAAGAATTTTTCTTATCTAATGTTTTTTAAATTCGGTTATGTAGGGCTTTATATTGCTATCAGTCCAAGCTCATCTTCCCCAACTAAAACCACCCCAGTGCAACATGTTAATTGGTGGAGGAGACCAGTGCACAGAGGCAAAAGGCTTTAAAGCCTTAATCTTTTTTGTGGCCCTATACTTGGTAGCCTTAGGGAGTGGGTGTGTCAAACCCAACATGATTGCTCATGGGGCAGACCAGTTCAATCAAAACAGCTCAAAGCAATCCAAGAAGCTGTCTACCTACTTCAATGCTGCCTATTTTGCTTTCTCTATGGGTGAACTTATTGCCCTAACAGTTCTTGTATGGGTCCAAACACATTCTGGCATGGATGTTGGCTTTGGAGTCTCCGCAGCGGCTATGGCCATGTGTTTGATAAGCTTGGTTTCTGGCACTCTATATTACAGGAATCAACCCCCTCAAGGAAGCATCTTCACCCCCTTTGCTCAAGTAATTCCTTATAATTAGATCTTCAATATATTGCCAATTGCTAGATGCTTCAAGTATGGATTTATGAATAATTGAATATATGATTTACTTCCGACTCAATAAACAACTTAAATTTTTAAGTTGAATAGTTTCATGATATCATAAATTCATCATTTTCTTGCTTTGTTTCTATAAATTGTTTCATGCTTTATTAGATAATAACCTTCATCGTCTTTCCTTAACTTTTTTTTGGTACTGTATTATTGTCTTTCTTACATTTGACAATGCATATTTAATTTTGTTCAAAAAAAAAAAAAAAAAAAAAAGACAATGCATATTAAATTAGAACAAGACTATTAAGATATTGATTATGACCCCCGCAATGTTTTTAATGGTCTCTCAGATGTGTCAACCAGAGATTGTACATTTGTACTATAAAGTCCAGATTCTATGTATTCTATTGGTAGTGCCGTTTACTGTTTGATACTGCTAATAGAGTTGTAGGGGTGATATGGCTTTAAAATACACGTCATTTTGACTTGAGCTCATAGAAACGTAATTCTATGTAATTTTGCATTTAATTTTCATTATATATATATATATATATATATATATATATATATATATATATATATTTCAAATAATTATTCTAACCAGCTTATCTTAATCCTTATCAGGTTTTTGTGGCAGCCATAGTGAAGAGAAAACAGATTTGTCCATCTAACCCAAGGATGCTTCACGGAAGCCAAAACCATGTGCTCCACAGTGGTATTTTAATTGCCACGGCCACTGAGTCTGGCACTCTAATTCACACCCAAAGATTCAGGTAAGATCATGTTCCACATCATCCAGTTCCGATCTAATTATAAAGACGCGGGAGTATATATTCAGAAATTTTTGTTTGATTTTTTGTTCAAATAACGCATCAAAGTATAGCAAACTTTTAATTTTTTGCAATAATAATGATAAAATATGAAATAAATAAAAAAAAATATTACATCTATTCATTTTATTATTATACAAAATATTAATGTGGCTAGAAAAAGTAAAAATTTGTTGCACTTCAACTTTACAGTCATACAAAAATTCGGGTAAAATTCATCGTATGCTTACTTTTTTGCTAATTATAAATAGAAAAGTAAAAAGAACAGAGCGCCTTTACATTAAATGGTATGCTTTGCACTCTGGGGTGTTATTGTATCAAATGTACACATTGTTTTAGAATTATGATCATCAAAAGAATTAAAAAAAAAAAAAAGAAAGAAATAACCCATAGCTAAGGCATTTAATTTTCCAAACCATGTATGGCCATAAGATTTCCAAATTAAATAAGCCAGGAAGTAACGGACTACATCAACAACAAATTTCAGGTTCCTGGACAAGGCCTGCACTAAGATTCAAGATGGGACCAATTCAAAAGAGGGTCCATGGAGACTGTGCACTGTAACTCAGGTGGAGCAAGTGAAGATACTGATATCAGTTATTCCCATCTTTGCTTGTACCATTGTCTTCAACACAATTTTAGCTCAACTCCAAACATTTTCAGTCCAGCAAGGCAGTGCCATGAACACCCAACTCACCAATTCCTTCCATATCCCTCCTGCTTCACTTCAGTCCATCCCATATATAGTCCTCATCTTTGTAGTCCCCTTGTATGACACTTTCTTTGTCCCTTTTGCAAGAAAGATCACTGGCCATGAATCAGGAATAACCCCTCTGCAGCGGATTGGCAGTGGCCTATTTTTAGCAACCTTTTCCATGGTTTCTGCTGCCATAATGGAGAAGAAGAGAAGGGATGCAGCAGTGGATTCAAACAGAATACTGTCCATATTTTGGATCACCCCACAGTTTTTAATATTTGGATTGTCAGAAATGCTCACAGCTGTTGGTCTCATTGAGTTCTTTTACAAACAATCTTTGAAAGGCATGCAAGCATTCTTGACGGCCATGACCTATTGCTCATATTCGTTTGGGTTTTACTTGAGCTCCTTATTGGTTTCTCTGATAAACAAGATCACCACAAGCTCTTCAAGTAAAGGTTGGCTCAGTGACAATGATCTCAACAAGGACAGGCTTGATCTTTTCTATTGGTTGCTAGCAGTTCTTGGCTTCCTCAATTTCCTAAACTATCTGTTTTGGGCCAAATGGTATTCTTACAATCCATCTCTATCAAGCACGGTACAGCATGAGGCACATGGGGAGGATGTCAATCACTGCAGCTTCAGTTCTTCAAAATTCATTGGAAACGAAGGCATACCTTAAGTTATCTGTTCAAGTCAATTTGAGATGAATAAGGTTCGGTAGTATTATAGCAACAGGCTTGTATACTAGTCTTCTATGAAAGGGAAGCAAAAAGCTAAATTTAAAGAAAGAAATGGACTTTTTTTTTTTTGTTTGCTTTTTGGCCAAGCTGGAAAGATCCTTTTAAGCTACTATTTTCTGTAAAAATCCATTATGAGAATGCAACATATATGTATACATGTAGAAGGGCACCTACTAGATTGGAAAATTCAGGCCTTTGGCTTTTGTTATTGAAAGGTAAAAGCTCCCCAGTAGTACAAACTGTTAAATCTGATGGTCTAATTAAGTGCATGTAAAAGCCAAAATGACTTCAATTAAAAAGCATCTATGCACGTTCAACGTTCAAATTTTGGGATTGCTCCCAAAAAAAAAAAAAAAATCCAAAATTTGGGAGAAGAAAGATGCACTTTTCAAAGATCCCTTCGTCCACAGGATATCCTTTAAGAATTTGATACCCATTTGATAACCTTCATTGCATTCTCCTCGTTACGTTTCTCCAATAATACAAAATGGCTGTCCTTCGACCAAATGGGGACCTCATCCCTTTTTCTTTTTCAATGACGAAAAAACATGAAAAAATATTGGTTGCCAAAGCTCACCTAATAACGTGGAGTCCAATCACATCTCATTTGCATCCAGAAAAAAAATAAAACTAAAAATAAAAAAATTATTTTGCTATTCTTCCTGTGTGACTTTCGCATATTATGTGTTTTAATAAGTGTTATTACGTAACGGTGCTCAAATAGAATATGCTGTCACTTTATTGCTTTGGAAAAGCAATTTTGGCAATCCAACAACTATGATGTGATGCATGTGGTATAGATGGAACATAATGAAAGCCTCTCAACCTCAGTAAAGTCAAAAGGGCACAAGTGACATCAGACATGATATATTGGAGAAGACAAGAGGGAGGACCCAATAAAAGATGCAGTGGAGAAGTTCCCATCTTATTGTTTCGTAGGCAAATGGCATAGCAGTTCATTGCGGACATGCCTCAAACATGTTTTGATGTTGGGCGAAGGCCCCTTTCCCCTCTTGCATTCTTGCACAGCTAATCTCTGTCTATTTTTCATATCACTAGTACATCAATGCGAATGCTGGCCAAAAGACAGGCATGGTCCCCCACCAAGCCCAATTTTCTCATGAGGAATGGAGTTCCATCCTTTGGGTCCTGGATTGGATCATGGTTTGTTTTACCGTGACAAAAATAGGAATCCTGAGAATAATAATAATCATCATAATAATCATATTAGTATTATTATTATTATATGCCGATCGTGCTTATACGAACACACACACACACTAGTGAGTTAGCTAGCACAATGCACAATTTTTTTTTTTTAATTTAGATTAACAAGTCAAGTTTTTCAACTGAAAATTTATCATTTTTGAGTATTAGCTTATTTTTACTTAATTACCATTATATTTAATCCTTTGAAACTTTTATATGTAGGCTTTTGATATACTTTGACTCATTGAACTCAAAATTTAACGTTGTATTAAGCATTGAGTTGAATTTCCATCGATGATGATAAAACTATATGGGCATAAGACCTATCATATCTGATGTCTTAATCACCAAATCTCTTATCAATTCTTTCATTAAAGAATCAATCAAATTTTGACTCGACCTCACAAAATTAACAGTAATTGCTCTATTTGTGACAAAGTCTCAAACATAACTGTGTCTTAGTTCTATATGTATAGACTTACTATCATACACTTAACTGTATGCCCTTATTAGAGTAGCAGAATTGTCACAATATCTAAAAATGGGTGCTAATGGTTTTGATCACAAAGGAATCTCATAGAGTAGGTTCCTCAACCATTTTACTTCTTTACTAGCAGATATTAATGCCACAAATTTTGCAGCCATGGTTGAATCTGCTATGTAAGTCTGTTTTTTGAAACCCCAAGAAATTGCACTCTCGCTAAACATAAAATCCAACCACTAGTTGAAGCATGATCATCTTTATCAACAATCCAACTGGCGTCTAAATATCCTTCTAAAACTGAAGGGTAACCTGAATAGTTAGTACCAAAATCTTTGGTTTTCTTTAGGTACTTCAAAATTCTGTTTACTCTATGCTAATGCAAGTTACTTGAATTACTTGTGTATCTACTCATTTTGTTAACTACATAGGATATGTCTAGCCTTGTACATGTCATTGCATACATCAAACATCCCATTACTTTGGCATACTCTAACTGTGATACTGGATTCCTCACATTCTTTGTAAACTGAATGTTGTTATCATATGGGATAGAGATTAGAATGTAGTTAGTATGATTGAACTTATTGAGAACTTTCTCAATATAATGTAACTGAATGAGCATTATAAACTTCTGATCTCGTAGGATTTTAATTCCTAAGATGACATCCATCTCACCCATATCTTTCATGTCAAACTTCTTAGACATAAACTCTTTGGTAACATTGACTTGTTCTAAGTCAGTTCCAAAGATCAACATGTCATTCACATAGAAACAGATAATGATAGCATTTCCTTTATTGAACTTGCTATATGCACACTTGTCAGATTCGTTAATCTCAAATCCATTAGCAAGTACCACCTGATTAAACTTTTGGTCCCATTGCTTAGGTGCTTGTTTAATCCATACAAAGATTTAACAAGTTTGCACACATTTTTCTTTTGACCAGGTAGAACAAACCCTTCAGGTTGTTCCATATACACCTTTTTTCTAGTTCACCATTCAAGAATGTTGTTTTAATGTCCATCTGATGAATTATGGATAAAAACTAGTTCAATAAATACCCTAGTTGTAACAGTTCTAGCCACTAGTGCATATACATCAAAATAATCAACACCATGTTTTTGTGTAAACCTTTTTGCAACCGACCCGACTTTGAACTTGTCAATTGTTCCTTCAACTTTCTTTTTTCTTTTCAAAAATCCATTTACAACCAATTCGCTTTGAGCCTAGTGAGAGGTAAACCAATTTTTAAGTCTTCTTACCCATAATTGAATTTATTTCGTTGTTTATTTCTTCCTTCCAAATCATGGCATCTTGCGATTTCATTACTTCTCCATATGTTTTAGTGTTATCTTCAGTGTTGAATAAATATAGAATTTTATTATTTACTGATTCTCGTGTTCCTTCAACTAAAATCATAAAGAAATCATAACTGAAAGTTTTTACTTTCCTTATCCTCTTACTCCTTCGAAGTTCAATGACTTCATCATTTTCTTTTTTATTTATCATATTATGATTTTCCTTTTCAGGAACTTGTATTTGTTTTAGAATTGTAGAATTTGAGCCAAATCTATTTTCATCAAAGATAGCATCTCTTGATTCAATTATTGTATTTGTTGATATAGAGTCATTAAGCTCTATGACCATGAATCGATATGCTTTGCTGTGATGAGTATAACCCAAAAAGATGCACTCAATTCCTCTTTCCCCTAACTTTTTTCATTTGGGTTTAGAAACTTTATCAATTGCTCTATAGTCCCAAAACCTTAGGTAATTGAGGTTAGGCTTCCTTTTATTCCAAAACTCATATGAGATTATCTTGTTCCTTTTGGTTGAAACTCTATTTAATATGTGACATGCAGTAATCAATGCCTCATCCCAAAAACCTTGGCTAAAGCCAAAATTAGATAGCCTGGCATTCACCATTTCTATGGGAACCTAATTTTTATGTTTTGCAACACCATTCTGTTGTGGTGTGTAAGGAGCAGTGGTTTCATGAATAATTCATGTAGACTTAAAAAATGTAGCATCGTAGTACTCTCTTATCCTATCTGATCGTAAGCATTTAATAATAACATTACATTTAAGTTCAACTTCAGTATAGACTTTGAATCTTTCAAGTAAGGATACAACAAATAAGCATGACAAAATATAAAGTAATTAGCAATGAATGTCGCAAACTATTTCTTTCTTCCTAGTGTTGATGTACTATACAAGTTACGCACATCACTATGTATCAATTCTAATATATTTGAAGATCCATTAACAGTAGGAAATGAATTTCTAGTTATTTTTGTTAGCATGCATGTCTTGCATTTAGTTTCAGTTTAGTGGAAGTTATGACCGAAAAATCGAATAGTGTGTAAATTTGAAAAATCTATCCGAATAAGATCAAACTAGGGCCCAATTACTTCTTTTTACATTCTTTTGTCTTATAAAATTTAAACTAACAAATCAAAGTAGAATCTATAGATAAACATAATATTTGTATAAATAAATATTAAATTAGACACAAAATTGCATGCAATACCTATGCGAATGTCAGACCTATCAGTGTTGTTCTCTTCCCAAGCAACCTTGAAAGGTTTAGCAGTCCCATCAATCAGATCCACTTTAGACAATATACCATTTGATACAATACCAAGGTGGAACCCAATAGTATAGTACGTTGTATTCCAAAAGATCTTGAAAATTGAAGTTGTACGCATTCTCCCAAACTTCACTAATCATTCTCATTATTTGGCACCCAAGAAGACCAAACATTGTAACTCCCATATACCCTCTCACTATCAATAGCCAAATGTCGAAATATGCAGAATCTTCATTTACAGTTGCAGGCAATCTATCAATTCTAAAAGAGGTCTCGGCAACATAAAAAAAGACCAACTCCCAACTTTCCTAGGATGAACAATAAAGAGAATTTGATTACCACTACACAAAATAATAGGGGTCTAGCAATTGAAACTCAAAAAAAACTCTATGCGTTTGTTCAAAATGATAGCTAGAAAGATTATACAGCCAACAACTTCTATCTTTAGAGCATCTTGAAGGAATTTGTTTTGAAATATACCCGAAACTCTTCATATTTTCAAAATATCCAAATAGTATCTCTTAGCCATCGTGCATACAAATTTTATAGATAAATTTTTGTTATATAACCAAAAGACATTATACGAACGCAAAACATGCCTTTATATCCCAACAAGACCTTGCCAAAAATAGTCCCATAAATTGAAGAGCAGCATAATGTTTTTCAATAATAGCACTGTTATTATATGGAATTGGCACCATATATGTTACAATATTATAGATTTTCAATATCTAATAATTAAAACCTTTAAGATATAATCAAATCATATCAGTGGTCTGTTTGCCAAAAAAATTAAAGTTGAACCTTTCGAACACTAGCTACTAATAGAGACCATAGTAGTCTATCCTAAACACCATGAAAGTAGTGAAAAACTAGCCTATTTGATGTCTACATAGACATAAAAAGAGTTGTAGTAGCCATGGATGACACTTCATATATCAATGTAATCCCCTTCCCACACAAATTTGAAAGGTTTTAGCATCCCATCAATCGTGTCCACATCAAACAATCTAGTATTTTGATACAAAACCAAGGTAGAACCCAACAGTCTAATATATCGTACTTTGAAAAAAATCTTGAAAATTGAAGCTGTGTATATTCTCTCAAACTTTACGAATATTTCTTATTATCTGGCACCCAACTGGACCAAAATGTTACCCTTCTTGTGTGCCCTTTACCTATCAATGGCTAGATATCTAAATATGCAGATTCTCCATTTACAATTATAGGATATTTATGAACTTCAAAAAGGTCTCGACAACATCAAAATAGAATAACTCTCAACTTTCCTTGGATAAATAGTATAGAGAATCATATTATCAAGCATAAAATAATAGGGGTCTGGCAATTGAACCTTGGAAAAACTCCATGTGTTTTTGTTGAAAATGATGGCTAGAAAAATTATATAGCTAACAACTTTTATCTTTAAAAATATTAAGCATCTTGAAGGAATTAGTTTTGTTATCATAGCTAAAACTCTTGATAATTTCAAAAGATCTAAATATCATGTTCAATACTTCCGTTAACTACTAAGCACGTACCAGCCTTAAAAAGCAATCGCCTGACCCAGAGATATAGATCATCCAAAGCACATTATCATGGTGCACTTTTCCTTGTTTGAATCGAGGTTTGAAGCCAAACTTCACAATTCAAAAAGGGAACACTTTTTACTTGTAAACACATTTTTGAATCAATTATGTTAGTACTTAGTATATATTATATCAGATTTCCCCAAAAAAATATTATAAAATTTATGTTAATAACAAAAATTAAATTTAATCCAAAATTGAAGTTATAATTTATATTATATTTTGAAAAATAATATTTACTTAGATTTATATTTATATATATAAACGTAGGTGTGTGTGTGTGTGTGTGTGTATATATGTATGCTTAGATTTATGTGTGCCTATAAACACAGGCATATACATACACACACGGATCCATGCTTTGTCCATGTCGTCGTATCCATATCTGTGCGACCTTGGTTATACTTAGATCCTATCCATCAATAATAATGTATATACAACCCAACTGGCTAAACTATACAACAAATAAAATAATAAACAACATTTCGCATACACGATAACCTTCAATAACTATATGACTCAGTACATTTAATTCTACGACACCCTTAAATTAAGATATAACACACTATAATTTTGCATATATGACGCAATTACTTATAATATACCACGTGTATAAAATATCTATAAGACACAAATTTAAAAATATATGATACATCTAATCTAATATCAATATTATAAAGGGAAAGCTTTTTCACTCCTTTCATTAATGATTTTTCCTTATTTTTGAGACTTTCTAAATAATTTTGATGTTACCATTAAAAAATTTAACATTAGAACCTACTTAATTACGTTTTAACCAAATCATTCAATTTGGATAATAATAGTCATTAAAAACCATGAATAATCACCATTATGCTAAATAAAAGAGATAATTTGCAATAAAAAATCAAAAGAGATAAATACAATTAAATAATTGATAAGCCAATAATAAGGTTATTCCAACTCATAACTAATATTTAAATAATTACAACTCAAAAATAATTCATTTACCAATAAAATATAATTATAACAACACAAAATTTCTGAAAATTGCTAAGCATAACATGCAGCGAATTTATATAACAATAGGATTCCCTCTTTTAATTAATGATTTTTTTTCTAATTTTTAAGATTTTTTTAAGCATTTTGATGTTTACCATTAAAAAAATTAACATTAGAACTCATTTAATTACTTTCTAACCAAATCATTCAATTTGGATAGTGATACTCATTAAGAATTGTGAATAATCACCATTATGCTAAATAAAAAAGGCAATTTCCAATACTATGGTTGACCTGCGTGACCCACCAATGGTTTCTTTTTTGCCTTCTAGTTGGGTCATTTTGCGTGGTCAACCTAACTTCTATTCTCCCTATTTTGTAGAACTTCAATTTACTACGTCAGAAAAGGGTTTTTGCAGCGGTTAAAACCGCTGCATAAAGCCTTGAAACCGCTGCCCATTCTCTAAGGCAGCGGTTTTTCAGCCGCTGCATTTAATAGGCGCTGCAATAGATCTTTGGCTACAGTTTTCATGGCTGCTGCAACGGACACTAACACTGCTGTATAAAGATTTTTAGGCAGCGGTTCTTAGGATCTATGGCAGCGGTTTTGTAGAAGTTTATGCAGCGGTTTTGCTGGGAAAAGGCAGCGGTTTTGAAGGCAAAAGGCAACACTCTTTACAAGAAAATGCAGCGGTTTCTTGACAGCAAAGGCAACGATTGATTAGAAAATGCCATTAATTCTGTTTCTTTGATTCAATGTCTTCACAATTGGTATATAATTTTTAAAGTATTACCTACGACAATTTTTAAAAATCAGATATAAAATCTCAAATAGAGCATTTAACTGATATGATACAAAAATATATAAATTCGAATATCCAAATTAAAAAATATTTACAATACATAATTAGTATATCGATAATACCCTATAAAACTTATTTACTCTACATAAGAGAATTATAATAAACTTAAAGACTTGGACCACAAAATTTGTGCTTAGCTTTCATCATTGTTTTCATCGTCGTCGTCGTCATCCTATAAAAAGAAAATTTAAGTAATCATGAGTTCTATATTTAAAGAGAAAACTAATTAATATACAAAATAGAAAATCAACATTTCATAACACCTATAGTTGTTGCTATGTTCACCTAAAGTTAAGTTAATAAGTTAATTAATTTTCATAGCAAAACTCTATTACGTGGCTGCAACTTCACTTCCCCAAAAATTTTAGAAGTACGAAAATTTCTAAAAAATGTGTCTAAATCTCCCCAAGTATAATTTTTTAAAAAGTGCACCGGTGGACAATGTAGATAATGCAAATCACCTATTCATCAAAAGTAACTATAGTATCTCCCAACTCTCTTTTGCCACACGTTGCAACAAAGCCAAACCCACACGAACAACCTACAAATCACCTATTTCTTCTCCCATACATCACCTACATATCGTGGAAGAAATTAGAAAAAAAAATGAAGATAAAATTTGGGAAGAAAAGATGCAAATGTTGATACCTTAACTGTCAACAATTCCAGCCTAATTAAAGAGCTAAGCCAGTTTTTTGCTGTCCACTGCATAATGCAAGTTGCCCATGTATATGGCCAACCTCTTTACTGTCATCTCTAACTGTCTTCTCTCGCAGACCAATGCCATCAGTGAGAGCTACTATCTCCTTTCTTTGCTCCTCCTTTGTCTCCACCTCTTGTTGTGCCACTATCTCCTCTCTCTTCAAAAACATCAATGTTTGGTCCTTGCCATTAGACCATGTTCAGTTATGTGAACCCATTGAATGAAAAAAAACAAAACCTTCAAAGGATCTACATTTACTTGGGAATAGAATGACATATATTGTAAATGGGGTCGTCGGAAATTTTAATACATATTAAGCATAGATGTAAAACTTAGTGCTGTGAACAAATCGAAGTTTAATAGTTCAACTTGACTTCAACACAAAATCAACCAGTCTTTACATATTAAGCATTAATGTACCCACCCAGGATTAGCCTTCTCCCACCACTAAAAATCCAGCATAACAATTGGATTGCTCAAATACTTAAAAGCTGACAATTATTTTCTTGCACATCTACATGTCCACAACTCAATTAAAATACAATTCACTTTAAAGTATTTGTGCAAATTAAACTCAAACATGTCTTGTCACTCAAAGTCTTAAAAGTAATTTATATAGATTTAGGAGATTCCACAACAGAATTTTAACATAATTTCATCAAATAGTCCTCAGCATTTTTTCCCATCCAAACACAAGGTTGAAGAGTAGAACTAGAAATCAGATGAAAGAAACATTGTAGAATTTCCATGAAGAAACAATTGGGAGACTAGACAAGACATCTAAGCTTGTGCTTTCTCCTCTCCATCTCTGCTCGCAGATTTAACAAATCAATGTTGTTTTGGAGAACCTAATCCAAAAATCAAAAAGAATAGAGTCAGCCAGCCAACAGATCTCCAATAATACAAACAAATCAGACACTCAATACCCTATTTACTAGATAAAAAACGAAACAAAACCAGAACAAATGCTATTATAGAGATCAATAAATGCTATTAAAGAATCTAAAACAAAATGAAACCAGAAATCAGAAAAAATGGCAGATATTGAACTGTTGGTCCGAGAGAGGTTGCGCCCAAGATCGGAGCTAGAGCACTCGTTGTTGGCACTGGGGGGCTCGATGTCCGAGGCGATGGAGCTGGACCTTTCAATTTTGTCTTGCTTGGAGCAGGAGCCAGGACCTAAGCAGTTGGAGGCGCGCGCGTAGCCGATGGGGGAACGGCCAGAGGAGGAACGGCCGGTGGTTGAGGAAGAGTGGAAGGAGGCATCGCTGGAGCGGGAGTAGTGGGAGGCTGAGATGTGGGTGGGTATTACAATCAAAAAAGAAGAAGCAAGGGGAAAGATATTTGATTCGGAATAGTGGATTTCCCCTTATCTTTCAAATTTGGTTCGCGGATTAAAAATTTTTATAATTTTTTTTTAAAAAAAAAATTATAAACCGCTGCATAAGATTTGATAAAACCGCTACATATATTTACATATGTTAACCGCTGCACAAAATAATTATAACTGCTGCTTAAAAGTTTCAAATGTAGCGGTTCAAAAATCGCAGTAAAAAGACCACTGCATAAGATCTTTATTGTGACACTTTTTGAAAAAAATTTTAGACAGCAGTTTAAACTGCTGCATTAGATCTTTTGATACATCGATTTTAGAACCGCTGCCATAAAACCACTGGTATAGCTCACTTTTGGCGTGGTGATTTTTACCATGTCAACCTCAGCGGCTAACCTCTTTCATCCCCAACCGACTCCAACTTGCTTTGGTCAGTCGTTGTGGCTGCCTAAATTTTAGAGGGGTAGATCTTGTTATCTAAATATGTACAAATTTGGTTTCAATTGCGTACGTTAAAAAGTATCTTCAATTTACTAAGAACTATTGAATCATTGCATTGATAAACAATTTAAAAACTAATATTTTATTACAACAGTTGGATTAAATTGTGTAAGTACTTGTTGTTGAACCACCTACTATTACTCTTAACAAAGATTAAAAAAAAAAAAAAAAAGACCAACATTTTGTTCCGTCCCTTAAAATTCTATGTTCGTACCATATGTATTCACCAATACGTATATTCTTCCAATATACTTCAGCTAATAAAATTGATTATACACTAAAGTCAACTACATGTGGGTCCACTTGACATTCCCTTATTTAAATCTTTAATAAAAACTCTCTTTTATTATATTGGCTGCCCCAACTTTGTGGACATTTGTAGCTCTCATTGTGTGGATCTGTAGTGGTCCTCTTTTTTTTTTTTTTTTTTTGTTAACAATCCATCTTCCTTCAGTCCTGTCATTTTCAATAAAGTTAATTACATAAAAATATACCCTTCAAGGCTCCAAAGTTTATTTTAAACGTGGTATAAAGGGCAATTTCACCAACTGCATTTGTACGTTTGTTTTTTTTTTTTTGAGAAAAACATTTGTACGTTTGTTAAATTCTATCCATAACATTTTTTATTTTAAAAACAGTGCTAAACATTAATTCTATAGATTAAATTGGTTCATTCGTCAATGACATCGTTAAATGTGCTAACGTAGTGTAATTGTTCATGACACGTCATTGGTTTTTAGACATGTCAGCTTGCCACATCAGCATCTTTGGCTGACATGGCATTTTTTAAAATTAGGAGTAATATTTTGAAAAAAATAAATATTTTAATTTTCTAAAATATGATTTTAATAAAAAGAAATAAAGCAAAATAGTTAAACAAAACCACTGCCACCACCAATTCTGCCCTCTTCCCAACCCCACCACCACCGCCACCACTACCACCACCTCCGATCAAAGCCCCAATATTCACCACACATTCCTACCCACATCCTCTTTCTCTCCAACAAACTCTCACTTTCTTCTCCTCTCTCCTCTCCATCTAGCCAACAAAGTAAAAAGGCTACTGTCTCTCTCTCTCTATTCCTTTCTCTCTCTAAAAGGCTGATCTTCTCCACCATGATGCAGCAACCAAGAGCCAGAGGAGTTGTCCCACAGCCACAACAGAAACAGCTTGCTGCGCGGCCATCAACCCCTAATACGATGATGATACCTTCGATTCCATAGTCCCAGCCTCCTCCTCTAGTTATGTGAGCCTACCAACCCTGAATGCCCATGACCAACAAGGTGACCAATTTTGTTTTGTTAATTAATGCAAGGGATCAATTTTTTTTTATTAATCAATCAGCTTTTTTCCATTAGAGGACTATCTCTACAGAAAGAACATTTAACAAATATATCCCCCCAACTCTCTCAACAAATTTGGTGGTGGGGGTGGTAGTGGCGGTGGGGTTGGGAGGACGGGAGAATCGGTGGTGGTGGTGGTTTGTTTAACTATTTTATTTTATTTTCTTTTTATCAAACTCACTTTTTAGAAAATTAAAATGTTTTATTTCGTTTTTCAAAAAATCACTTCTAATTTTAAAAAATGCCACGTCAACCAAAGATGCTGACGTGGCAAGTTGACATGTCTAACGTGTTGTGTACCGTTATACCTCATCAGCACATTTAACGATGTTATTGACGGATGAACCAATTTAGTTTACAGAATTAACATTTATGACTGATTTTAAAATAAAAAAATGATCTTTATACCTTTAAACATCCCATGTAAATTTTTGATGTTTAGTTTTAGTGGGCTTTACAATTCTTTCTAGAATCAACTTTATATGCCAACAAGAATTTTCTTTTCCCCAAAACCAAATATAAAGAATACAATTTTTGCTTTTATCCGTTAAAAAAAATACAATTACATTTCAACAATTTAAGAAAACAAACTTATCCGTCAAAAAAGATAATGGTTTTTGCTTCTTTTTTTTTTTGTCTATATAGAGCTGGTAGCTCAGCAGTGAGGGATGATAGGAGGGTGAGGGAGAATTTTGGAGTTCGAGCCATTATATCTAACCACTTCAATTATTGCTATTGTTGAGTCATCACAGTTTTTGTTTTTATTGTTCACGTGATGAGCAATAGCACTGGGGTATTAAAACATGAGCGTATCCAAAGAATAACACCTTCGAGAAGGTAAGTGGCATACACTTTTTTTTGGACCAAAACAGAATCGTTGCATTAATACACGATAAATTGTATATAGAGCCGACGCTTGAGTGTCGGAAATAACTGGTTAAAGCAGGAAAACAAATCAGCACCAATGGCTTACATAACAGGTGGTCAAACTGACCACTAGCAAACTGGGCACAAAGCCTGAGATAATCTACCGGCCATCAATTAGACCTATTTAATCCTAAAGTGTTCACTAGACCTAGTTTAGTCGAAAAAAGATACACATAGCAGCACTTACCGCACCGCAGCGAACTAATGATAGGAATCATATTGGTATTCCTGATAACAAATTCTGAACCGGCTAAACTATGAACAGAAAAAAGTACACAGACATAACAAAGCACCCAAACAAAAGTCCTAGAGAAGCCATTTTTAACATTCCCAGCAATGAAAACGGTGACACCGCTGGCGGCAACATTGTCGATGGTGGCAAAGACATGGTAACCGTTGGAGCGGTGGCAATTGCACCAATAGAGGCAGCGACGCTGAGGGAGGCGCTGACGACTCCAACTTGAGCTCCAGAAGGGTCAGCATTGACTGCGCCATCGACGACTGGTATAGCGATGCCGGTAGCAATGGAAGCTTCGGAGACAAGAACATCAGCAACCGGTACAGTTGTTTCGATGGCAGCGACAGAGACAACAGACATGGCGGCACCGGCGCTGGCGCTGGAAGTGGCAAACAGGGTCCAAAAGCACAAGAAAACGTAGATCTGGAAATGGAAAGGCCTTGGATGCCGTTATTTAGGCCCGAAACTACAGAAAACTAACCAAAAAGCCCCAAAGTTTCCATTGGGGGGTCTGCTACAAGAGGAAAACAGAGGGGGTAGGGCGAACGGACAAAGACAGTAAGAGGGAAGAAGAAACGGAGGAAGGAACCAGAGTGGAAGCTATAGGATGGGGTTTAATGGCTGGCTGGCTGGCGGATGTGACCAAATCGCCACGGGCCAGTAGAGGGCTGGTTTTTGAGAGAGAGCCGAGAGACTGTGAGAGAGAGCCAAGAGAAACAAAAGACATTGAAATGCCTTCTACATGCACTTTGGTTCGGGTCTATGAATGAAGAGCACATTTCTATATAACGGGGGTTAAGGGTTCATTGTAGGCAATTTGTGAACACAAGTTCATTCGGACTTGCTAGTGGACTTCGAAACCTCGACTTAATAAGCAATAAGAGTTCGGTTGAATCATTGGGCCTAATCCTTATCACTTGTGATGTCAAAAATTGTATATATATGTTTCTTTGGGAGCATCACAATGGTTAAAATTTAAATTTTTATTTTGAAAGTCTTGGGTTCTAATATTAGAAAGAGAGAATGTGAGATTTATAAAAAAAATAATAATAATAATTACTTCTATTATGTAGTTCATAGTTCAATAGTTCAACGAGCCGAATGAATTTAAAAAAGCATAGAAGTCATACATATCTCTAGCATTACTACTCAACAAGTGACTGTTATACGGCTAGATAATGGAGTACGACATCATCTTTTACACTATATTTGAATAAAATCTTTGGAAAAGAGGAAAGTGAGAGAGAGAAAAGTGGATGAGAGGATCATTAGAAGAGAGAAATATTTCCTATCATTTATTGTATTTGAGAAGAAGTGAAAGAAGTGAGGAAAACTATAATTTCTTTTATTTAGGAAAGGGTGAAAAGTGAAGGAAATGAAAATCAAATGTATTGAAATAGTAATTTTATATTACATAATAAATTCTATTAAAATATTTTATTTAGATAAAATTATAATTTTTAAATTATGTAAAGGGTAATTAAGTCATTTAACAAATTTAATAGGGAATCAACAACTACTCTCTCATTTTTTAAAGGATTAATTTTGGTGGTTCAGGGAGGATTAGAGGAATTAAAAACTCTCATCTCTTTCACTTTTCAAATATTTTTCAAATACAATAATTTATTTTCATTCTCTCACTTCCCTCTGTCTCCCCCCTCTTTCCCCCTTTCAAACATAATGTTAGGCAAAGAGTGATGTTACATGGTCGTATTTCACTGGTCCTACACCATTTATATTTCTCTTTTTTAAAAAAAAAATTAAGCTTTAAATATATTTAATATTATTTTAAATATACTCACTTCAATTTAACCCTTGATTTTCTAAAAAAAGATTTTTTGTCTTTTTTTTTTTTTCGGGCTAATGCAAGTACCTTAAATTTCGTGTATTTGAGTATGAATGTTGTAGGAATAGATTTGTCTGGCCAAGGAACTCTACTATTTGGCAAATAGAGATAAAATTCCTGTTGGGCATCTTATATATAATTAACTGACTTCTTTCCGTGAGACGTTCGAAGGAGGCGTCCATGTACCACTTCTTGAGCCCATAATGAGCTCCTACGCCGCTAAAACCCAACTCCTGAGTGCTATAGGTAACAATGACTGGATGGAAATTGGAGGCTTCTCATAGGCATTGCATGCGGTTGCTAACTAGGAGGGCATGGCTGCAGTTAACGAGTAACGTGCTCATTCTTTTCCGTGTTACGATATCCACCAAGAACAAGTTGCAAGGCTGTTCCTATCTCTTTCAGGGGGGCGGAGATGAAGGTTTAAAACACATGCGGGCATTACACAACCGGATGTCAAACTACAAGTGCTACTTATCCATCTAACCGGAGCCCCCTTTTGACCACCCCACTAAATCGAGATCCGGAGGGCATTCCGCCACTGAACTTGATAGCCAACTCAAGTAGGCTCACTGTAAATGGACAAGCCCGTGACCGCTTGTCCCACGTCAAGCCAGGACCTGGGAAAGGTTGTCACTGGAATGCGGTGTATATCAGATATTTTGACATGCCGACAATAATACACTCTCTAGTAAGGCCAACTAATGAGAGTCTTCCATTAAAGAATACACTGGTGAAAGCCTTTTCAGTAAAGATTGCAAAATGAAACATATCTTACTGGTTTCACAGAAATTGAACTGTTGCAGAGCATAAATTGCACTTGTCATCAACACAACTCTAGGCAAGGCAACTATTCTTTGATCACTATCCTTGCTACTCAATTGGTTTGATCATAAGGTAGGAACAACATAGCAAGGGGTTTATAAGAAGATTTAGGCTAATCATCAGTGGTCTCAACATTTGCACCCTTGAGATGCAAGTGCTTTTCCCTCTTCTGGAACTCTGTCAAGCCTTTTCCACTTCCCGTGACACCAACCTTACCATATGGATCATCAGGAGACTTAAAAATGCTTTCCCGCCTGCGCCCAGAGAAGAAACCAATCTGGGAAAAACAAAACCACATATCAAACCACGAATTGATATTTCCAAAAAGAAACTAATTGTTTTCATGTTCTTCACCATTTCTGTTGGATAATGTGATTTATGATTTATAACTAAAAAGCCAACTCTGTCCCAGCTTCTGCTAATGTAATAGCAATCAAACTGCCAGGTGAACAATCTAAATGACACTGTATAGTGCAAAAAGAAAACAAAAGGCTATGAGTGCTGATAGATGGTGCTTTGTGACCATTTTGCTCCAGACAACAATCGTTGGCACCATTATGACATCAACATACCATTTATTTAGTCTCAATACAGCAAGCATATGAAAATAGTACCATTTAGCTCATCCAAATGGCAATTGAAGTTCAGTTTGGGCTCAGCTAACAATATACTTAATTGTCAATCGAGAAATACTTATAGAGCTCCTTGTATTGTATACGTGTGTACCTTCTTAGTCTTGCCTTTCGTTGTCTGGAACTGCTGCCATGCATTCTGCCGCTTGTTTTGTGCAACTTCAAGTTGCTCGAATCGGACCTTTGATTTAAAAGCATGTATCTTCTTACGTTTGGCAGCTTTCTGTTAATGTTATTTTTAGTAAGTTCGTCGCTATTGCAAACAAAACCTTGTGTTTGAACACAAAAAGAAATGCAAAGTAACGGAAACCCCATATAATTATAGAACCCTATGTTCAGTTAGAATTTATGAATAACAATCTAAAAAATGAAGCAATAACTGGATAATGACTGGACAACAGAATTTGCATCATTTACTGCATTAAATTCAAAATGGTGAAAAAAAACCTAGTGGTCGATTCACGTTCAGCAAAGGTAGAGAGTTGAAAACCTCTTTAGCTTCCACAGCCAGGAAACAGTAGGAATACTTAAGAGATGCTTTAGTCAATTCCAATTACATAAATGCGGACATCAGTAACCATGCAAAGTTAGCAATGCATACGAATTAATTACACCTATCAAAGAAATAAAAGCCAATGCCTACCACATCCTCTGGGTCATCAGCTTCAATACGGAGCTTGGCTGGTAAACTTCTTGATTGAAAGTCCAATGAAGCGGCTTGGGCAATCTTCCGTTTGATTGCTTGTTTTGTGGCTTCAGCAACTCTTTCAGCCTCTAATAAAGCATTGAATTCTATAGGCCGTACGTTGTCAGGATCCACCTGGAATTAGTGACTGTCAGTAACAAACCATCTCGTATAAAAGACAGAAGATCATAGACGCAAGAAAAACATGAAAAAAAAAAAAAAGAAAAAGTACAACGAGGTCATGCAGCCAGCTCCACTTCATTGAATACATACTGTACAAACAGAGTTTCATCTTCAAATATCAGCATTCTCAATTTTTTCAGGCCTCATTTCTCACTCAGCATTTGTGTGGCTTTTTTTAAGAATTTTTTCTTATTTGTCTTTTTTTCTGGTAAATGAGACGTAACATTATAAATTCTAAAAACTATATCATTTCAAAGAATTAAAATCATGTTAATGAAATATTAAATAACTGACAGTAACAACATTAACTCAATTGAAATTAATGCCTTGCTCAAGAATATCAGCACTAAAACAGTAACAAACTAATACACAGCTCCTTTTCTATGAAATAATTCAAAAGGTGCCAAGCTCTATTCCTTCAATTCGACATCATTACTGCCCTTATGTTAGTAAAATTTGACAGGATAGTCATCTGAGACTCATTCACATGATTAACCGAATTAATCTAACAATGTTGTCACTTGATTCAATTAAAAAAAAGAAAGAAAATAAAGACAACTTGATTGATCTATAGCCTACCTATCCTTGACACAATTACAATGTAAAATACTCCAAACTAATGAATAGCATGTGACAATGCATACTTACTGCAGGATATAAATGGTAGACAGCAATGCACAAAAATAAAATCAAACCTCTTCCTTGTTCCCCCATCCATCATAGGTAACATAATATCCATTTGGAGTATGAGCCTCAACTGTTGCATCGTACCTAAACACATAGCTAATCAAATCAAAGAAAGCAAGAATAGAGAAGATAAAGTGAACAGAAGAAAATGGACAGTGGTTGATTAAAATGCCAATTCTTTCTGTGTTTATAACTAACCATTCTCCATCTTCACTCCATACTGCTTGAACTTTAGCACCAATAGGAAACTTCTCATTTTGCTCAGAGATGTTGGCTGATCCCTGATTGGGACAAAAAAAAAAAAGGGCATCTAATCAATACCGGACATTCATCAATGCAAAATTTTATTACTATGGTAGTACTTCTATATGTGTTTCCCATTTTCACATAAGGACATCGAACCTGAAAAGGCATCAGTCAACAGTTTCTATACCTTGAGTCTGGGGAAACCAGGAGACATGCTGGTCCCTGAGCCAATTGCTGATCCAGCAGTCTCATTTTGCTTTGCAGTTGCAAGGAGCTCTTCTGTAAGTGCAATCACCTGCATCTCCACAATATTAGCAAACTCTAAAATGAAATAAAAAAACAAAGAGAAACATAATCTTTGAGATCACAAATCGCAATCTACTTTAAAATTCGAACATAGAATCTCAGTGTGAACATCTCAAATCATGTCAGGAAGAGATGCAGGCTGGCCATCACGCTACAAAAGGAGACCTGCAAATGAACCAAGATAGAGGTGATGTGCATCTTGATGAAGCTCTAAGTTTTCACAAATAGCTCTAACAATTTTATTTTGCGAAGAATTCCGCGGAGAATTTTTATTTCCAGAGTGTATTTAACTTTATTTAGTGTAAAAACCACCCTCACCTTTTCAACCCTGAAATGAAAATAAATCTCCACGGGAGCCACTAGCAGTTAATTAAAGTTGCTTGTTTAAGCAACATGTTGATTCCTTCAAGAGACACGGCGCAAAAATAAAAAGAAGAATGCATCAAAATTATGAACACTAAAATGGCAAATCTACCCAGACACCCAAAGAGTACGACCTACAATTGATTCAGTGGTCCTTACAGCTAGAAACGAGTTTGAATACTGGCTCAAGAAGAATACTTCGCAATGGCAACTGCTAGGATGGACTCAAATAGGAAGACAACAATCCCGATAATATAAGGCAAATATGTTCAAAAGAAAAGGTAACAACGACCAAAAAAAAAAAAAAAAAAAAGGATAAAACAATAATAAAAATGGCCACCTCAGTGAGCTCCTTCTCCATGTCCACATATTCGGAGTTTCCAGGATCATCAACCAAAAGCTGCCTCACCTGATTCACAAGCAAGAAATAAAATTTAAACGTAGGATCCAACAGTGTATATATCTATTTATCATCCGTAATGACGTAATGTGAATGGATGAACAAGACATGGCATCAATAAGGGCAGGAAGGGAGAGGAGGTAGAGAGAGAATCTCAAATGAGTTAAACATTGTCTAGAAAATCTTGTTTTGGGAGAACAAAAATAAAAGTTTTTTTTTTTTTTTAATGAATCCATCTTTCTGCATAAATACTGTTTTATCATAAGGAACACCAAAATCCATGGATAACATGTACGCAAAATATCTCATACCACAGTCATAAAGTTAATGAGACAGTCAACGAGTAACAGATTTCAGTGCTATCATCCTCAATTATTGTTTTAATGTTGTTTTTTCAAAATAATTCTGCAAAGAAAAAGAGCACTACAAATAATCAAAAAATCAATCTGTTTCAACAAACAAATACAATTTAAAATTCTCACTGGCATTTAAGCACAATTAAGGATGTACAGATTTTCCCAAAGATGAGTATCGATCTTACCATTGGATTACAATGGTTTGCATTCATATTTTGTGGATGACCATAAGGTACAATTAAGCTTTTTTTTTTTTTTTTTCTTTTATCAATATCAATACTCAAAGAACTCCTGAAAGAAGAATCACAGGAATGTCTCACAGGAGCCCGGACTAAATTTCATATACCAATGCACAGGACGATGAAACACCTGAAGCTAGAAAAACAGAAACTGAGTCTGTTAAATACCAAAAAGAAAATAATCATATATAAAAGTAGCGGCCATGACAAGACGAAGACTATCAACTGCAGGAGGGTTTACAAAAATGATACTTTGGGTGATACTATCAAAGATCTCGAATTGCAGAATTTGTAATCATACACATTTAAATGGCAAAATATTGTAACATCAAAATTTACTTGTATAATGACTGCCCAGTAAATTTCGGGACAAATCATAACAGATTGCGGTCAAATAATAGGTTAGTAGAGTTTAACCATTAATATACACAAATCGTAAATTAACAGAAATTTATTTTAAAATAAAAAAAAAAAAACCAAAAATGAACTTGATAGCTAGATACGAAGGCTTTAGTCACTTGCGCACCATTCAATTCACTCTCTTGCTTATTTCCTTTCCACGATCCCTCCAGTTTCCGAACACCCAGACATGGCCACGGGCCAACCCCAAAAATCCACAGAAAAACACGAAGGGATTGGGCGGGTGGGGTGGGGTGGGGGGGGGAGAATTTGAATTGCGTTGAAAAAACATAAAGAAGAAGACCTAAAGGCTTATTCGCTTAATTGAAACCATAAAAAGGAAAAACAATGAATTCAAACGAAGTATCGGAAAGAACAACCTTAAATCCACAAAAATAGAAATCAAAAATTTTTTGAAAAAAAAAGGGGGAAAAAGAAGGGGTAGTAGTAACCTGGTAAAGCTGTTCTCTGTAGGTGGAGAGATTGGAAGCCAGCTCCTCTATGCTTACTTCTTCCCCTCCTCCTCCTCCTTGCATTTTGTTTTTCTTTTTTCTACTTACTATTATTTTATATATATATATATAATTTGATTGCAATTGGTGTTGATTAAACTTCTAGGGTCTTTTTTTTTTGCCCCCAAGTTCTAGGGTTTTCAGTCTCTCGACTTGGGGAAATTATGTAACAGGCAAGAGAGAGAGAGAGAGAGATATTACGAAAGTACAACAACCAAACCAAGCGCAAGCGGTATATTTACCAAACCAAACCAAGCGGGATAAGCATAACTCCTTCTTTAGCATCAGATACGGAGTCCGCCAGTTCGAGATTTTTTTCGGGTTTTTCTTTTACGAAAATGCCCCATTCCTAGCTGTAATGATATCTTAGAGTTTACAGCGATAAATTAATATATCTATTACACGATAATTAATTAAAATATGTCTATAGTCACCTTCTCATTCTCTCGTGTAATTTTATATGGTTCATTATATGAAAAGTCAAGTACAAAAAATAGTGCTGAAGAGATGTTTGGTTTCAAACCCCAATAACAGCACATGCCATAATTCAAGCTATTTTTTTATTCTTTTTCCCTTTCCGGCGTCTTGCTGAGTATGTAACAAATTTTACAACTTGGCCAAGTGCCAATGTGTCTTTATATCAAGTAAGCTTAGCAAAGAAAATAAATAATTTCTTTGTTTTTATATTATCTTTGAAAATTTTCAATTTTAGTCAATGAAAAATTTAGTCAAGTTAACTTAATATCGGTTGTGTGTGAAATATAAAAATTCCAATAAAACCATAGGTCATCAATTTTAATTTTTTCGAGATTACTAACCTTTTGATTTCACAAAACTATTTGTCCAACACTATAAATGATGCATGCGAACAACTACAAAGGTTAAATTGCAAAAAGCATGCCCATTTTGGTCTGTTCTGTCGTTCACTTGGTTCATTTTCTTTCAACAAGTAAGTTACTTTGTTTATTTTCTTTAATAAATGCAAACTTTATTTCAACTGGGGAGATGAAACATAAACTTATTTAAGAACCAATTAACCCGTCAATTATAAAAAATGAATGAAATATAAATTTCCACTCCTTGTAAATTTTTTTAAATAATATATTTTTTCTTTTTCACTTCTTATATTAAATAATAATTAAGAAATCTATTTATGTTAAAGTTATAAGCTCGAAAAAGCTTATTGAATAGGACACAAAAGAAGCAAAAAAATTGGAAAAGAATTAGTCAAAAAGAGCTAAAATTGCAAAAGAAGTATGTCACTAGCCACTTCAAAGTCATTAGTATCTCTATGAAAGCTACATATCATATCTATCATTTTAAGAAATTTAAAAAAAAAAAAAACAGATTCAAATGTCATTAGTTAAAACAAACGGATGGAGTGAAAAGACCATGTTAATCATACATATGCACATAAACGTTGCAGACACAACACAATAACCCTAATTTATTTTCTCTCTTCTCCAAATCCTCTCAAAGCCTACCAGAGTGGCGACCCCCTACGTAATGGATTTTGTTCATTTAAGGATGCAGTGCAACTTTTAGAGTTACGTTTTGGTTTACGCAAGTTTTAGGGTTTTATTAACGTTAAGGGGGTGTTTGGTTGGCTTTTTTTGCTTGGGAATGGGAATAGGAATGAGTAATTCCAATTCTTGATATTTGGTAGGAAAAAATCTCATTTTCATTCCTTTATTTTTTGGAATGAGATTCCTCCATCTGTAGGAATCACTATTCTATCCTTTAGGTAGTTAATCATTCTTATTTTCTTATCTTTTCTCTCACTTTGTAAATTATTTTATAATAAAATATTGCAAATAAATCTTATAAATAATAATAATAATAATAATAATAATAATAATAATTAATGATAATGATAATGATAATAAATATTTGTATATTATAATAAAATTAAATATTTCAAAAATTAGGATAATAATTACATTATAAATAATAATAATATTATCTATATTTTCATAATATTAATAATAACCATAAATAATAAAATTATTTGCATAAAAATTTCATAATTTTAATAATAATTTATTTATTAATAATGACTTATTTTATAATACCTACAATATCATTTTGATTATAACAATATTATTCATACTTCTTCTTTTTTATCATTATTAATAAAAATTTATGTTATTTTTTAATTTTAGATTTTATATTTATGATTGTTATTGTGAACTAAATAATAATAATAATAATAATAATAATAATATTATTATTATTATTATTATCGTTTTTTAATATTTTTAATTTGAAATTATGTTACAATATTTTTGTATTTTTAATTTTTATTTTGATATTCATAATTTTTTATTTTTTGTATTTATTGGTTATTTATTTTTAGTGAAATAAATATTATCATATATTTGATATTGATTCCGATTCCAAAATAAAACAAACGACTGCAAAAAGTTTTGATTCCGATTCCTGAATAAACCAAACATGTCATAAAAAAAATCATTCTGTTTCTGATTCCAATTCCGATTCCGATTCCACCTCTTAAACCAAACGGCCCCTAAAAAAGTGGGGATTATTGCTCTAGGGGATTCAGTTATGGCATTTAAGGTTTTTTACTTCTTTTTTATTTTTAGATTTAACTAATTTAATTAACTAGGAAATTTAATATAATTTTTTAAAGTTTTTGGAATTTAATATTATTATATGGTTTCTTGTAGGTTTTAAGGCTAAAAAATTGGGTGTTTTTACATTAAGAGAATCGATCGGGATTACTAGGTTTTTTTTTTCCTTTTTTTATTTCTTGTTTGAATGCATAACATAATTTGGGGATTTTAATACCATTTGTTTACAGATTGTAATATAGGCTTTATTATGGGTGTATTTGTTTGAGGGGAGAACCATTTCTTAAATTTGATTTGTTCTATTCCCCAATGTTTGGAGCCTATATTTTAAATGGTCAAAGGGAAGAGGAGATATAGACAATCACGTGCTCCATAAAGGAAGACGTCGTCCGCTCAAAACGAGTGATGAGGTTTAATTTGATATCTATATTTTCTATTCATTTTACTCTCAATTATGCATTTTCATTCTTATTTAAAATCGATTTTGTTAAGATTTCATTGATTTTTACATTCTTTTGTAGGAAAGGGCTGCAATGATTAAATTGAGTTAATTTGGTGGAATAAATGTAAAGAATTATTAATTGAGGAGTAAAGAGAAGTTTAGAAAAAGTTTTGGGTCTAATTTGGAGAATTATTGGAGTGGAATTCTACTCAAATAAGGAAACCAATCCTAATTAGGACTCTTTCTTGTCATAATACCTTTGATTGGTAATTTGGGCATAACATGAGTTACAGATGTCGAAATTGAGTGATTCTTGCGCAAAAAGAAAGCTAAGAGACGTCCCTACGACTTTCATGTTTTAGCTGAAGTTTGATTCTATTCTAAAAGATAAGAACAGTTTGCTAGGACTCTTTCTACTCAAATAAGGAAACCAATCCTAATTAGGACTCTTTCTTGTCATAATACCTTTGATCGGTAATTTGGGCATAACATGAGTTACAGATGTCGAAATTGAGTGATTCTTACGCAAAAAGAAAGCTAAGAGACATCCCTACGACTTTCATGTTTTAGTTGAAGTTTGATTCTATTCTAAAAGATGAGAACATTTTGCTAGAAATTACAGGTCAAAATCTGTCCAGAATATTATTGGAGGGAGGAAACCCTAATTTAAGAAGAGGGACCACTCTATTATAAAAAGGACACGCAAATGCATCCAAAGGCAGAGAAAGAGCAAAGGAAAGGACGCAGAGTTGTGCGTTAAATAGAGAAGAACGTGTGGAGGAAAGAGGGGGAGAAGAGGCAACATCTTCGAGGGAGCAAAACTTAGCAGCTACTTTATCTTTCTTTAATCTTAAACTTTTCAATGTTGTCTTCAATGTTTAGTTTGATTTTTATTGTTGTTATTATGAACTAATTTTTTTAGCTAGGGCTACGGTATAGCCTAACCTTAGTTATGTAGTTTTCTTTCTTTTATGCTATTCAAGGATTTTTTTTTCATGGTGAGTTTGTTTTATTGTGCTTAAAGCTTTTAAAAGCTTGATGACCTTTTAAATTGATATGATTTGCATGGTTGAGACCAAAAGAAAATTCCTTGCATTAGATTAAATAATACATACCATGAATTGAATGAAATACAGAGATGTACAAACATGATTCATGCAGTAGTTGGTGAATTGTGTAAAGATATACTTAAAGTAGAGTTTTTCACAGATCATAATGCCTTTTTAGCTATTTAAATCTACATAGAGATATGTTAGGTTAATAGGTAAAGGTAGATTTAATACAATTCGAGAGAGAGTATTGAATAATATAGGAAATTCCGCTGTCCCATGAATAAAACCCTTTCTTGATGACATATTAGTTAAGTTTCATGTTTAACTTTGGTGTGGTCAACGGGAACCGCTAGCATATTTTTACCTAATCATATCTCATTGCGTTTAGCATTCTATTTATTCCATTTTAGTGTTATTTGTTTATTTTAGTTAGTTTTGCAATATTACAATCAATTTTTCTAAATAAAATTAGATTAATATGTGTTTCAGTACTTGTTTGTTATTAATCCTTGTGGGACGATACTCTATTCACTATCTATATTACTTGAACGACTAGTGTACTTGCTAGTAGTTATTCGCACGCATCAATGAGCTGATGTCTTTTTTGATAAAGAAGTAGCGCAAGGATTAACAAAAAAAAAAAAAAAGGAAAGATCGGAAGAGGAAGGGGTAAGCAGAGAAGAAGAGAGCTCTAAAAGGCCAACAAAGAAGAGAACAAAAGCTCCAAAAATAAACAAAGGTATGGCTATATCTTTGATTTCTTGTCCATATTTGGTGTTTTGATGGCTCTTTTGTTTAGATCTGATCTCTCTTCCTCGTCTCTTTCTCTGCTTGTTGTTTGATATACACATCTTTACTCTTGTTTTATGGGTTTTTCTATCCTTGTTTTAAGAAAATAATTTTGAACTTTGCTCTCTTCTTCATCTTTCTTGTAGTATTGTAGTCACGATTATTTTATAAGCGGGTCTCTCTTTAGAATTATCTGTTGCAGGCTGGCTTGTGTTGCTTCAGAGAGAGTGGAATCTAGGCACTTCCTAAAATTGTTGGGCTAGCATTGACAATTTTTGTTGCTGTTATTGTTAATTATTTTGGTTTTATGCTAAAATATTTTAAATTTTTTTGCATTTTTTCTCTAGGTACTTCTTTTATGATTTCTGCATCCTCCTTTAAAAAAAATTTAAAAAAAAGTGTTATTCAAGACCCACGTCCAGAGCTATGTCCTTTTTTGTGGAGTCCAAAGCTTTGGCCAATATATAGTCTCTTTGTTTACAAACACATGTAGCTAGCCACAAGGAAATTAAGATTGAATATTGAAATATTGACCAGCAATAAAGATCTACTTGTTTTGGAAAACAATTAAGGTTCAACAGTTATTTGTGACCTAGCCATCTGTAAAGGTGCAGAAAACCTCCTTTTTAGGCGTGACTTTAAGATTGAATATTTTAGGGAAAATCTTGCAAGGGGTATGTGAAAACGAAATAGAAAGGGAGTTAGAGCTTGAGCTCCAGTGAAAGAGAAAAATAACAAGAGTTTTCTTGAGATCAAAAGTTTCGTAGATGCTTATTGATTGTGTGTTCAATAATTGTAACACCAACCAAAAGTAGAAAGAGTTAGTTGATTAAACTTTTAAGGAATGGTCCTTGAGGAGTGGACGTAGATTCTTAGTTAGAGTTAAACCACTATAAATCGTTGTGTTGTCTTTTCTCTCCCTATCTTTTATTTACTTTAGTTGCATTTGCATTGCTTCTTTATCTTTGATTATCAATTGTTATTGCGACTAATTGTTTGGAGTTGAGTTGAGTGAACTATGAGTGAATGAAATCGAAAAACACCCAATTTACCTCCCTCTTGGGCTATATCGAGACCAACAATTGGTATCAGAGTTTAGTCTCTTTTCAAAAGGCCTAACATCCTAGAAAGACCCATGGCTGCCCAAACTTGTCATACTGAGGGAGAAAATATCTTGAGACCACTCATCTTTGATGTAAGCTATTTTGGTATCTAGAAAGAAAAGATGATTAAATACATATAAACCATCAATTATGAGCTTTGGGAGGTTATTGAAAAAGGACCTATCACAATTCAAATCACACTCGAAACTAGTTCTAGTGACAAAACTGTGACCACTATCATTGCTGACCAAAAGAGACTCCTAACCCTCAACTTCGAAGCAAAATATATATTCCAATATACTTTGACAGGTTACGAATACAGCTAAGTATCATCATGCAAAAACACCAATGAAATGTGGGATATGCTTATAGTTCTACAAGAAGAAACATCACAAGTTAAGGAGTCAAAGATTGGCCTTCTCATGCATGAGTATAAGTTGTTCGAGATGTCAAGTGATGAACCCGTTTCAGACACATATAATAGGTTTATCAATATTACAAATTTACTGAGGAACCTTGGGAAGCAGATTGATGAACATGAGCTCATGAAGAAAATCATCTGGTCCTTGCCTAAATTATGGAAAGGCAAAATGATTATGATTGAAAAAGCCAAAGACCTTAATACACTCACTATGAATCAATGTATTGGTTCTCTCTTGATATATGTAATAAGCAATAAAAAAGGGTCACCGATAAGAAGAAGAGTGTAACTTTCAAATCATCCATCGCTTCAAAAAACATCAATGAAGAAGAGGATGATGGCTTTATTCATAAAGATGATGAAGAGCTAACTATGACACTAAAAAAAAACCACAAAAATAACAAAGAAGAGAAGCAGTTTGGCAAACAATCATACAAGTTCGTTAAAGAAAAACAAGAAGTCATTTATTGCAATTGTAACAAATCGGGTCACACAACCGCAAACTGCCCTTCCAACAAAAAGAAGGACAAGAAAGCACCAATGAGAAACTTGAAAGCAACTTGGGATGACTTAAGTAATTCTAAGAGTGATCCTGATGATCTTGGAGTCAATCTTGTCTTTATAGCTCATAATGAGAAGATATCATCTAGTTTCAATGCTTCTTATCATCAATCTTATATAGATGAATTGTGTGATACTATGACAATTATAGAAGAAAAGCTCAAAAGCATGGTTGCCTTAAATAAGGATTTTATGCTCATAATGCTAAACTTCATGATGTGATTTCTTCTATGAAACATGATGATAAGAAACTTCATGTTGAGAATGAAGTCATTCGTGTTGAACTTGCTTTTATGATGCAAGCAAGAGATTACTTGAAAGAAGAGATCAAGTTTCTCACCAATAGAAATTGTGAGTTGGAAAATGTCCACAATAAAGAGCGACTTGAGAAGTTCTTAGATGAAAATATTTATATTAAGAAAGACGTTTCTAAATTTCAAGAATCACTCTCTAAATTTGCTAAAAGCAAAAAGAAACTTGACACTATACTTGAGCCCCAAAGACCTCCAAGTAAGATGAGTGGTTTGGGATATCACTCTAACCCTTCTCTAGGCAAGACAACCAATACTCTTACACAAGCACAATCATTCATGAACAGTGTGCATAAGTATGATCATGCACTCACATCTAAAAGCACTGGTTAACCTATCCAGCAATATGGTCAGCCACACAAGTATGTTGTTATACCATCACATCATTTATATAAGAAAGTTTCTCCTAGATATGCATCCATGTACTCTAGAAAATATGCAAAACTATCACATAAGTATGCATACTCTCATAGCAGATCATGTGGTCAATCACAGTATGCTCAAAATAAACACCCTGGTCAACTAATGCACAAACAGAACAAATTCATAGGTTGACCGTAGTATACACAGAACAGATTCACAAGTCAACCTCAGCATACACAGAATAGACTCACAGGTCGACCGCAATATACTCATAATAAGTATCTAGGTCAACCATACCATGTCATGCATATCATTCTAGAAGTTACGTTAGATGTTATTTTTATAGAGACTATATGTATATTCAATATTCATGTTCCTTAATGAAAAGTCTTAAACACAATACACTTTCTCATGATAGTGTTAGTAGTACCAAAGACTAACCCTCAAGGACTCAATTACTCTTGGGTACTTAAGGCTAAATGAATTACTTGTGGGTCAACTTGAAGAACCAGTCAAGGAAAAATCAATGGTTCTTAGATAATGGATGTTTTAGAGACATGAATGAAAATCTTGAGTACTTCATTTCCTTACAAAAGATAGATGGTTGAAAGGTAAATTTTGGTGACAATTCTAAAACTAAGGTTGTTGGAATTGAGAAGATTGGTAAAGGAAACTTTCCTACTATTGATAAGGTTTCCTTTGTTTGAAAGTTTTAAGTATAATTTGAGCATTAGTCAACTTTGTGACAATAACTATAAGGCGTCTTTTGGTAAAAATTCATGTCAAGTGAGTGATTTAAAAACTAATGATACCTTATTTGTTACTAACCGACTGAATAATATCTATACTATTGATTCACTCTTTGGTTATTTAAGATGTCAAAGTGTTTATCTACTTTTAGTGGTCAACCATGAATTTGGCATAAAATGTTAGGTCATGCAAATGTGAAGCAACTATCTGAACACAGCCAACACAACCTTATTAATGGTTTTTCGAACTTCAAGTTTAATAAGAACAAAGTCTGTGGTGCATGCCAAAAGGGTAAGCAAAGTAAGATCTTTTTTAAGAGCAAAAAGGTAATATCTACTACTAAACATTTGCAACCATTGCATATGGATTTGTTTAGACCTATGAGAGTATCATCACTTGGTACTAAGTCATATGTATATGTTGTTGTTAATCACTTTAGTAGATTCACTTAAGTAACTTTTTTAACTCATCAAAATGAATGCTTGAAAGATTTTGAAATTTTGTGCAAGCAGGTCCAAAATGAGAAAGGTTATAATGCGACTTCAATAAGAAGTGATCATGGTTGTGAGTTTGAAAATGAAGGTTTCAACATCTTTTGTACCATACATGGCATCTCCCATAACTTTTTAGCTCCAAGGACTTTATAACAAAATGGAGTGGTTGAAATGAAAATTTGATCCCTTCAAGAGATGACAAGTATTATGCTTAATGAGTACAAACTTGCCTCAACACTTTTGGGAAGAAGTAGTTCACATAACTTGCTTTGTTACAAACTGAGTCTTCATTCATGCCATCCTAAAAAAGACTCCCTATGAGTTATAGAAAGTCCTGGAAGAGGTTGATGTTCTTGTAGGTGTAAGTGGAGTAAAAGAGAAAGAACAGTTAAATGAGCAGTTTGGAGCTTTAGGTCAATTTAACAACTCTTTTGGTTGATCGGACAGTATAGTTGGTCAATCGCACAGTCTAGGAGATTAAGCATAGAAACAAATAGGTCAACTTAGTGATATGACAGGTTGACCTGATTATCAGATAGGTCAACCTAAAGTGATTGAATCAAGTTTTTCACAATGTAGTATAGAGAACATCATTGCTAGAGTTCCAAGAAAAGGAACCATGATGCAAGGATCTTTCAACAAAAAATCATTGGTAATATTTTTGAACCAATGCAAACTCGTTCTGCATTTAAAAATACAAGCACTTTATTAACACTTGTGTCACAGTTAGAACCTAAGCATGTAGAAGAAGTCATGGCTAACCAATCATGGGTAAAGGCAACAAAGGAGGAACTCAACCAATTTGAGAACATCAAAGTGCGAACATTAGTACCTAGACCTATATCATGTGTTAAGTGGGTTTTTAAGAATAAATTAAATGAAAGTGACCAAATTGTGAGAAATAAGATAAGGTTTGTTGCCAAAAGTTACAACCAAGAAGATAACCTAGATTATGACGAGACTTTTGGCTCTGTCGCTGCATTGAAGGCCATTACGATGTTTGTTACTTTTACATCGTATATACATTTTAAGTTCTATCAAATAGACGTGCAGAGCACATTGCTCAACGACTACATCAATGAAAAAGTATATTTGGTTGAATCATGTGTTTAAGTTTTCAAAGGCCTCGTATGAATTAAAATAAACTTGTGGAGCTTAATAGGAGAAGTACATTACTTTCTTGATTGATCAAAATTTTATGAAAGGTAAAGTAAATACTACTTTTTTTTACAAAAAGTAGAGGTATACTCCAGTTCGTTTCATGAATAGCCAAAATAAAACCTGACGATGAAAACATTTTGTTTCGGGACAAATGATATTAATATTCACACGCAGATTTTGACTTTGTGCGCACAAAACCGTTGCCTAAGGTAGCCAAAAGCAATGGTTTGACCATATATAAGCTAAAAACCACGCGTTGGTATCAATTCCCAAATGATACATGCCAATGCCATCAAGAAAAGCTAAAAGTTGAATGAAAACCAGGTCTTCCACGTGAGCAACTGCAATGAGAAAATCAAGCCTGAAACCCAAAAATTGCATCCCAATTCTGTCAATTATATCATCTAACCAATAACCAAGTCTACAATAGAGCCAACCTATCTTTTGCCTCACATCAGATGTGAAGAAAAATACATTTGGACTGTGCATCTAAAATTTGGTGATGAGTGACGACACCATGAGGCCAAAAAGAGGGTGAGGCGTTTGGCAATGTACATAAAATCTACGCCAACATTACAGCCATGGAAGCACAGGTCATGTGGTCCTTTCTTATAACATTTCTCTACCAGAAATTTTCACCAGATTACCTCCAGATTATAGATCTTTAACTGGGGGTAATAAGCCTTGGCTTTGCTTTGATTTTTTTTTTTTCCACCCAAGAAGAGCTTGCGTGGCAGACATCAAACAAACAGTTTCTTCTCTCCAATTTGGTGCTAACGATACAACTCAGCTGCCAGGCGCATGCCTATCACTCGTTCCGGATGGAATAATATTTGTCCCAAAGTGCTGGCGACTTTGAAATCTCATTCATAAGGTTTTTGAATTTGTGACTGCAATCCACTCCACTAAAAAGTTAAGAAAAGAGTGATTAGAAATCAGATGACTTTTTTTTCAGACAATAATTGCATGGCATGACATTCTTCATGTTTCTACAGTTCTCCATCACAAGTGAGCTGCCTTCTGTTTCAGTTTCTTCTTTGGGGGAGGGGTACAGTGGAGGCCTAAAGGTTGATATGTAATATGAAGCCACTATGACATTGAACCTGGAACCTCTAAAGCTCATAACTCAGTGTCACTACCACTGAAAGTGTGGACAGGTGAGCTACTTTTTGTGTATCTGTGTGTTGTCCGTATTCAACATACAACAATATTGTCGTTTCAGTCAAACCCCAAAAAAATGATATAATTTTGCAGAGTATAGTTCCATTACAGAGTATAGAAGCCAAACCTTATGTGATTCAAGGCCGCAATTGCTCGAAGAGCACTGCGAATCATGTCTTCATTGCGATCAACTTCTTGCTTGACAGCATCTTGCTTCAGCTTAAAATTTATAGTTTTTTGGAGAGGTTCCACTAACGAGTCCAACACTATAGGTTACAATGAACAAAAGTCAGAAAATCCCAAAACAGAGAGAGTTTTCAGGAGGCAAACCTAATTTACTGACCTGCCAATACAGCAGATGGACATTTATCTGCAAGTTTTGATAGGATAAGATGACAGGGCATTTTAACATCATAATGATCTGGAACATACAGAAAACCAGACAGTTAGCATCTGACAGTTATCAAAGTCAACAAGTACCATGATGTCCCCTCTTGATTGTCCACAATAATGTTACTATATCAAAGATCTAAACTTTTGTACAAGCATGAGTACCAGCCTTTAAGACCAATCAAAAACATCAAGATAGCATCAATCCAAACTTACTGTCTGATCACAGAAACAAGTTAATTTTGTTTGCATGGATTGCAAAAGGTCTCAAACTGATAGTTAACGGTTGGCTTTGGATCCCAATATTTTCCCAAACCAAAGTATCGCAGCAACCCACATGCACTCATGTGATAATCTTCTGAAACTTTCAATTCCATATTGAACGTCTAGCCCAATACAGAACAGACACAAAGGCCAGGGTATAAGATAACAGATACATGGCGAAGTTATGTTTATACAGTCCTAGAGAGCACCCTCTTCAATGTCCAAATTGTGAATCAATTCCAGATTTAAAGTCCACGTAATATCTGGGGTGGCCTTGAGCTCAAAATGGTCCAAACTACACCATAGGCTGCAGATGGCAAGCGGTGTTACTACCTATTTAAAGATTCATTGATCCTAGGCTCTTACCATTCGGGCCTTGCATGCTAGAAAAATTAGGTCTCACACCTAATTTAATGCATAATAGAACGGAATGACAAGAAAGGATTCACAAAGCTGACCCCAATTAAATTTAAGACTTTGTTATTGTTGTTGTATTGCGTGTTAGATTTGGTCAACAACCAAAACAAAATATGACTGAATGGTTATACATATGCCGTGGACTTTTTGGTTCCAAACTGAGACTGAACAAAACTCTGCTCCAGAGGGGAGTATTTTTCACTTTGGTCAACTGAACCTAGAATACTCTGCCAGATTTAACCACAAGTTATAATGAATAAAAATAAACTAAAAGCACCTCTTGAAGGATCAATGGCGGGAAAATAGGAAAATAAACATTCACAAGGATAATCACTTCAAGAAACAGATCATCAATGCACAAATAAATGGTAATTGAAAAAAAAAAGGGTGCAAACGAGAACAGACGTCCTCAATTATCCAAATGGATAAATAAAACTCAGTGAATCCGATTTCTAGTTGAAAAATAAATCAAAGAAAAAGGGGGGGAAAAGGAACTAAGAAATACATCACCTTCCCCATGTGAAGGTGAAAAAAATGGCAACAAAAATTTGTAAACAAAACCCACAGTTGGGGTTCAGGATAATGAAATTTACCACTTACCTTCCAGGCCAGATTTGAGGTAAGGAACAATGAATGATGATGGGTTCACTTGATCAAGACAATCGTCCAGTAATGTGTCAACACATTCAAAAGCTGCTTTCCTCAATTCAAGTCCATCATCTACAATATGCTTGAAAGGCCCAAGATCAACTGTTCGTATTAACTCTTGCTGCAGCAACCAGGCATTTAAATCAGAAAAAATGGACACAGGATCACATGCACGTAAAACTATATCTAACGTAGAAAGAAACACCAACATTATCACGAAAAAACAGACACATTAACAAGAAGAACAAGTTCCACAAACTTCAATAGACACCCACTATGAGCTAGATAGTTGAATACATAAAGAAGACAACGAGCCAAAACAGTAAGAGACAAGGAAAATAACAGAAGATATAACAATTGTCGAAATACTAGAGATAATCACACCACAGCGCATTTCCTGAAATTCTGTTCACCATGGCAACTTTCTATACATATAACAAAACTAACAATGATGTAATGTAAAGGTGAGAAAGGAAGTGGTCAATGCATTTAACTAATGTGGTTTCTCCTCAATCAAAGTATTCCATATTTTATCCTTAATTTGTTACCAAAGTTCATCGTCCATATATCTTAATCTCAGCGCAAAAGACCATTATGAAGATTAGAAGATGATTCAGTTAACAGGATGCAGTAGAATAGAAGTAGCTTAAAATAGGCAGTTTTTAAACCATTAACCATTATATAGAAATTCAACAACCCAAATAAAACGCACTTAAAAAATAAAAATTATATAATCCAGCTAACATCAGGAAGCAAAAGAACACCAGGACATATGACAAGTTATAGATGAAGCATGACGAATGAAAAACAAACAAGAGCTCCAACACATTGTTAATATAGGCAGATCTTGACCACAAAAATTTCAAATAATGCTAAAATCATAATAATGTGGCAAAACATCAAAGGCAAGGTACATGGCAGTACATTAAAGTGAACTAGAAGGCAAGTAACCATAGAGCATTGAGGAGGCAACATATATACCAGATCAGATGAAATTTTCATCTAAGGAACTCCAAGTCTTCAAATTTACCTTCACAATTGTTTGATCATAGAGAAGTGGCAGTAGCTCCGGAAGAAGTCCCTTTATAAGATTAGGCTTGTTGTGCGCAAAAGTGCTTAAGGCCAACACAGCTGCACGTCTAACATGCTGCAAACCATATTGAAATGACACCACTGGGTTCAAACCAAATAACCCACCATACACAACATTCAAAAGAAAAATAAAATAATATAAAATGCTTGTGCATTAGAGTATCAAAATTTTTTACCCGGTCATGATCCTTGATAAGCATAAGAAATGATGAAATCTCAGGATATATAATCTCATCTATCTTCTCTGGCCGTTCAACTACAGAATATTTTATGGCAATCACCACTGTTGCTCTGGTGAATGCAGTTGGACTGGTTGTCCTCACCTAAAGAAAATTCAGGACACAATAAAAAAGATGTGAAATACACGCTAAGAATTTTCAACGGTTGTAAAACGCCAGTCACTGGTTGAAGCCAAATACCTTCAGAGCAGGAACAAGTTTTGAAGGTTCAATAAGGGCAATTTTACCCAGGCACTCAGCTACAACATTTCGGACACCTTCTTCCTCACTCTCACAGTGATTGAATAGCAATTTAAGTATCTTCTCAACACTCGAATCCTGAAACTCTGCTTTATCTACAGATTGTCTTACTATAACCTGATTGATAAGCGATGTCAGGAATGCAAACAGATGCACTGTTTACAAAGATAGCATCAGTTTAAATATAAGATTCCTGTATCAAGAAATCTCACCTCTTTGAGTGAATGGAGCAAGAGATACTGTTTTTTCTGCTGATTATCGATCTGGTCCAAAATAAAAGGTAGATACTTGGGTAGATTACCAACAGCAATATTGCCAAGGGCATAAGAAGCGGCAGACTTTATTTCTTCAAAAGGAGATTGAAAGGATTCAATAATAATGGTTTCAATATTTGCATGTGAGCTTAGATCTTTCCTTCTTCCAATCTCCCCCAAACACAGCAAGGCAAGGTGCTGCTTAGCCTAAAAAGCAAACGCGAAAAAAAAAATTCACCCTACACTCTAGTGATGCACGTACACAAACAGATTGGGCGAGAGTGAGAGAGAGAGAGAGAGAGAGAGAGAGGCCGCCCATCAGTGTACAAAATTTTACTAGGTAGGAGACCTACTGAATTAGTACTGCTGTCATCTTTAAGAATCTCAGTAAGCATTTTCACCGTAGATGAACATTTCTGATCACCAGCAGCAAGGCAAAGAACAGCCACGCATTGAGCTATTGAATACAAAGCCTGTTTTGCAACACCACCAGACTGAGGCGAAGGTTTAGCACTTGAAAGCAGGGAATCCAGTAAACTGTCGAAACTTGTATTTAAAGAGTAAACTAAAGCTGCAAAAAAGTTTTGTGAAGCCTGCAATATCGAACAAAATAGACTCAGAACAAAGCATCGATTTAAACCAGGATATTTAATCTTCAGTAGACGCTAACGGGTTACCAAAAGGGCTTGACCCTGCAGAAGTGAGCTTTTAATTAATGTTAGTGCCTGTGGTAGAACTTTGTTTCTAACAGCCAAACCAATATTGGCGCTTGATCTCCTGTCAGCCATCAAGGTGCAGCACAGTTCTAGGGCAAGAGCCGTCATGTGCAAATCTGAATCACTAACATAATGCCAAAGCATGACGATCAGCATTTAGGATATAACCACATAGCCAGTAACAATCCCAACCTCAAAAAGCCACAAAAAGAATAAAGTCAAGATGGAAAACCTTATCAAAGTTGAAAGTTCCACAATAATAACTTCAAAAGCTGATGAACCAATTTGATCGCCATAAGCAACAAGTAGGGAATTTAATGTCCCCAATGTTGCCTGCCTTAAAGCACGATTTGCCTATTAACCATAACGAGCAAGCAGTGTTCAGATTTCAAACGCATATAATCCTGGGTCACAAACTATATTTAAGGCATCAACCTGACAGTGAGATGAACTTCGATACCTTTCGCAGGAATGCAGTCAACTCTGAAATCACATGGTCCAAAACACAAGATAAATCAACCCGAAGAGGAGAACTGGCGATGACAGCAAAAGCCTGCATCAGAAACTCATAGGATTGAGCAAAAAACATCCCAAACTAACAGGTACACGGACATAGCTTTTAATACGAAGATAAAGTAATACCACCATCAACAGGTATATGCACATTGCCATGACTGCAACACCCAGGACCATCACATGGACAGTTTAAGCAATACTGACCTTCACAGCTGTAAGCCGTGTGATCTCATTCCCCATCCGATCAACAAGTACGGGGAGGCAGGCAGGTAATTCTGCTCTAAGGTTGTCACCAAATGTTGAAATGACAAGTCCCATACAAGAAATAGCACACTCTTTCACCTCCTGGAGAGAACAAACATGCAACCAAACAAAAACATTTTACCCAAGGGAATGAATATTAGAACACAAAAAGAATTTTAAAAGCAATTACACTAACCTGGTCTTGATCTTGGTTTGTCAGGCGTGACATTATGGCATCATATATTGAATTAACGAAAGGTGTGAAGTCAAAATCAATACCCTAAATCAGAAAACCATAGAAGTTGTCACAAAGTGATTTAATAACTCAGGCTACAAGACAACCAAAAAAAAAAAAATCATTTACCTGAATATTTGGGCGCACAACACGAACAAGTTCCCCGCACACTCTCAATGCCTCAGCTGTAACCTTGTAATAACGCTCACCAATAGCAGATAATACTGGATTCAGAAGAGCCTACAAAACCAACAGAAGAAAATCATTTAATTATAAAGACAACCAAATCATGATGCCGTTCGAACAATTTTATACTTTACCTTGGGCACCCCCAAGACAAAATGAAAATTACTTGTTCTTTGAGTGCCTTTGAGTAGTGAATAATAAAAAGGAATCTTATGGTATTAAATCCTAACCGGAGAAATTGTGATATTAACTAGCAATCAATCATTAATTTAATAGCCTTTAATACAAATTGTTGATACATAGCATAGCCTTTATTACATATGGTTCATATATAGCTCAAATATCATTATACCTTACTCTTTACTGTTCAATACAATGTGATCCATTACCTTCAAGAGTCAATTCTAGTATACCATGCTACATCTCCATAAATCAAGATTTGTTACAACTAGATAATGAATGCATCCACGCTTTAAAATTGCACAGTGACAAAGCATTTTTCAACTGCTAACATTGTGGAGGGGGAACAATACTCTTGCCAATGTGGCGACGGCCAAAGGTTGTCAAAATAAGAACCCCGGCCATACCATACCTAATATCCTACGAAGTCCTCACACATTCCCAGTCATAAAGTACATAATCCCTCTTGAATAAAAAAGCATCAATTCACCAAATATTTCCCTTTCTTTCCCAAGGTTATCTAATGATACATCAAAACAAAAAAAAAAGGAGTTATCTAGTGGTAGATAATCAGCACAGACTGCCTCCTCCAACAAAAAAGAGAGACCTCCATAGGAACTTCTGATTTCCAAACAGTCGGGGAGCGGGACCATCGGGCAATGCATGAGCTAACAAAAAGTACTACCACAAGGATTTAAAAAAAAAAAAAAAAAAGTCCTGGATATAACATGGCACCTGCAAAAAAAGTAGACATTAAGAGAGCAGAATCATGTGTTACCTCAATATAGGGGTGGAAGACAGAAGGTGAATGTGAAGCTAATACCAATCTTGTAAATATGAGAGCTTCAATCTTCAAATTGGAGGTTGAAGATTTGTCCTGTGGAAAAATGTAGCAAAAAAGTGGGAAATTAAAAATGTAAACTGGATAACCATAGCAGTGGAAACGATGACAAAATCATGATGCACTTAAAGCGGAATTACTTACATACAATGCCTTCTCAATTCCTGGAATTAGTGAACCAATGTGTTCTGCAAGACAGTCTGGCAAGACGACCACAAGTTCTTTCAGAACAGAAAATGCACCAACCTGCAGGCGAGATGAGAAGGGGAACTTATAAGAGATTTAAGACAATTAGTCCACAATGTGTACCAGCAGTTATTTTACCTTTATCTTAATAGACTTCTCACGCAACTGCTTATTTATAGATTTCACGATCTTTGGCACTTCTTGCTCCAGTAACCATCTTGGGCTGCACAACATAGGTACATAGTTCAAATGAAACCACAATATAAAGAAATAAACAATGCATAAAGAAAATAACCCAACTACTAACTTAATTACACATAGAAACATTAAGCAGAAATTATTGAATAGACCCGGTAGATGCTCAATCCACTGGACAGAAAATTCAAATAAAATGAGTCTCAGGTTCTGTACCCCACTTAGCATTTAATTTCATGTCATCTTTCCATTGGTTTGACCTACCACATGGGGCATAGAGATGGCTAACTTATCATATTTTCACATTAAGGATCTCAAATAGTGTACATATTACGAACAATAGTGATAAACCCTCTATGCATCCTTTTCACGGAGTGCAGCATAATATTAAATGGAGTAAACGGAGAAGAGATGGCACAGGTAAACATCATATTCACTCTGTGTGGAGAAAGTTGTTGAACTGACTCATCATTTGAGGGACTAGCTCTGCCCACAGATACAAAGTTTTACACTACCAAGCTATCCTATGGTGGTCAAATCTCAGTACAAAAAAACATCAGGTGAACGAGTAAACAAATTAAGACAACCAAAAGATAAAATCATTTGAACCAAAATAAAACAATATGGAAAAGCATGGTGAAGGTTTGCAAGGCTGCAAATGAGCAGCAACGCTTTTCCACTCATCAATGTACATGCCAATCACTATTTCTTCATAAGCTCTTGGAGTTGTATCAAAATCAACTCTCCACTTTAGAACAAGCAAGTATAAAATAAAATAAGAAAAAAGCTGTAAGAAGCACAACAAAAAAAGAAAAATACCTTAAAGAGAACAAGAAATTGCATGTTACCATGTCAAAGTCATATAAGCAAAAAGGTAGCAAAAAGGTAAATTTGCATCAAACATATAGCAGAACTGAGATAAAATAAAAACAAGACCCAATGCGACATCTAACCGAAACCTGCCTGGATTCATTTATGTCAATCTGCCCTTTTGTAACATTTCCGGTTTGACGCAACAGCTCAATGAAAGTATTAAATATATCCATCTGCAACATAATCCAAATCAGATGACTAGGCAGATGGATCAATATCAGACTAATTAACCAAGGCATACCTTAACATTCTCTTCCCTTTCTTTAAATCTATCAATTAACTTAGGGCATGCCTGCAAAAAGTTAATCAACATTTCAACAAGATACACAAGAAAAGACTATAACATGATCAAGGAAAAACAGTACATTTGGAAAATCAAAACATATTCACACCAAAACCCTGTCTGCCAAAGCAAAAAGAGTAAATTTTTAATCAACCACCTAAAAGATTTCTTTTTTTTTTTTGGGTTGGCTACAGGATAAAGAAGATGTTCAACCAAGGCACCACGTGGAATGACATTTAGAGATGGATTCTTATATCTTCCCTAGCAGATTGATTCACAATGTAATGTAAAGATGATACCTCTTCATATAGCTTTGAGAGCAATTCAGGACGGGAAACAATTAATGCAGCTAAGGATTTAGCCGCTGCTCTTCGGACTTTCCAGCTGACATCTTCATCGTCAGTATATTCATTTGCACTCTCACTACAATATAGCAAAGGCGTGAAGATAAGTAAACAATTTCCCAGGCCCATGCATTATGCAGTATATCATTCGTGATGGTAAACATACTCATCCTCCTCCTCCTCATGACTCTCATCATCAGTATCTTCTTCCATGGTGTCAGTAAAATTTGGATCATAACTTAAGTACTCCAAAGTAAGATGAAGAATTTCATCACAATAAGAAGTAATATCCCTAGGGCACCTAAGAAGAAAGCTCTCCAGTGCCTGTTATTAAAATAAAACAGATGAGAAGGGAAGGCATGCATAACATAAAGACATTAGGTAAATCTATGGTAAGAAATACAGGAAAGGTGTGAGATATATGGTACCTGCAAACTATATTCACGTAGCTCCTCATCATTCTCAGAGGCACTTGTGCAGTAATTGATTAACACCGGCACGGTGTCTCCAAGATGGGGTCCAAACCGGTATCCCACGGCACGGCTAAAATACCACAACATCAAAATGTATAACTTTCAAATATTCAGCCCTAAATAAAGTCCAAGTGTAGGCCAGACTATTGTATTCCAAAGAAAAATAATTAAGGCCTTTACTTCATCCTTTGGCCAAATTAAAATCATGGATATTAGATACTTTACATTTACACTGTAGCCATCAATTTTACTTCCAAGTTCAGTTTCTTATTCAGAGAACAAACACAAAATAATGGAACATGAAAAACACATTTTACGCACACAGCACAGGTTACCTTAAAGCACCAATCAGTTGAATGTTTGTACGAGTCATCTCAGGTTTGACATCCTTGCTTCTCAAATTTCGAACCACTTCAATTGTTGCTTTTGCCAACAAATCATCTGATAAGCTTGAGGCCAGAGATGCTGAAAGCCAAAGAATGTGTTAAACCAAATAGTTAAATACGTATAGATCAACTATTATCTGGCTTAATTTGCAGGCCAAATCAGCCATTCTAAACTAGTCAACATTGTCAATGTCCTTTGGACGTAAGGATGATTAGAGCATAATACACTTCATAAAATCAATTTGTCACAAAAGACCTGCCACTATAATTCAAATAAATGTAGAAACCATCAAAGAGGACCAATCAAAAGAAAAAACATCCACTGGCTCCTCTGCCCCATGGAAGTCTATAAATAGAAAAAGTTGTTGATGAATTGCCATACATAACTACAGCATGTATGCACAAGGAAACAGGCATGAAAGTACAAAACACTTGAAACAGACAAAGCAAACAATTATTCAGAAATGGTCAAAATTCTAGCTCAGAGCTTCTTTTCCACAATGACAGGATGAGAGTCACAGTATCAATAAGAATGCCTTCAAATTTAATACGTATGGAAAAAGATAATTCATCTTTGACAGCTTACTTAACCTTACCAATACATGAAACAGTCTTCTTTCTCACACTGGCTTGATTGGAATTCAATTGGGACAAAAGCGCATTCAAGAGCAACTCGTGGTCAGTTGCAATCAAATTTCCAAATTTATGTAGGACATCACATAATATATCAAGGCATTCACATTTTATCTCTGTGCTTATACCCTGGAAGAGAAAGAATATCAGAAAATTATGGCAAAAAATCTTTAAAATGGCAAAGCATTGGCTTTTGTTTAGCAAACTCACAGGACTGGTTACGCCTTTTACCAACTGTGAAGATAAAGAAACAAGAATTGAATGAGCAAGGGAGGGGGTAGCGACTTCAGAAATGATGGTCTTCAAAGCAATGCTTGCAATGTCACGGTGCTGATCTTTTCCATTTAATAACTTGTCGCACAGTTTGTTTGTCATCTCGACAACTCTCACCTCACTGACCTTCTTCACCAAAGGAGCAAGACTGCATTACCAAATCAACACAGTTTTAAATCAGGGGGCTTTGACACAAAAACTAGGGCTTACATTCAAATAGTTATGAAGGGCACCCATCGCATATCGAGGTCACTCCCTTTGAAAAGAGGGAGAAAAGGAGAAAAAGAAAAAACCTCTCCCCTTCCCCAGGGAAAAAAGGGAAATGAGAAAGGAAATGCCAAAAAAAGACTTAGACTGGGACAGGCACAGCCATACAATAAACATGAATGAAAACTTAACTGTGCAATAGAACCAGAAGAAGAAACAACAAATCATAACAGCATACCACTTCACAGCCAATCCAGAGACATCTCCAGCTACATCATCAAGTTGCTGTAAGACAATATTTGCCAACTTTATCTCCAAATCATTATCAGCTTTGAATCCCTCTTTGTTCAACTCATTCAGCAAATCAGATGTTGCCATATATCTGTAATCTTTATCCTTACCAGTCATCTACAAACGAAGCCCAAATAAATGCAACAATTACAACTTGAGCACCCACAAAAAGCATCAAATGAAAAACCATGCAAGAACTAGCCAAACTTGCGAACACCAATGTTTATTGAATAGTAAAATTAGATCATACCTTCTCCAGAATACCAGTAAGTTGCAAATTGGCCATCTTAGCACAACTATACAAATAAACCTTCACACACGCTGAGATCGCCTAATGTCAACCTCCTGCTATATCATAGCCTAAAAACATACAAGATAATTTAATATAATAAATAAACATAACAAACTCACATGGGTTTCAACTTTCAAGCCATAAAAAAATAAAATAAAATAAAATAAAATGCAAACATACATTCAGAAAATAAAAGGAAAAAGATTATAGAAAGAACATTATAACAAACATAATATCAGCAAGGACTAGTCTATTAATGTTCCTTCGAACCAAACAATCAAATGAAAGAAAATAAAAATACTATTAATTTAAAAGATATATATATATATATATATATAGTAAAGCCTTGGAACAAAGATAACAATGTGACAAAGAAGCAGCAGCGAACCAAAACCCTAGGCAAGAAAAAAAAAAAAACCAAAGCGAGAGAAACTGAAGACAGGAAATGTTAGCTGAATGAAGAGCCAAAACCCTAAACAGTTTTACTAAACAAACAAAACATATGGAAAACGATAGAAGAAACTGAGAAAAGCGAGTGACCGCAGAGCGATAATTATAGAAGTTACAGTTAAAAAAAAAAATCACTGCCAAAAAAACCAAAAACGCCTGGGAATGATTCGGCATGGAAAACAGCAATAAAAAGAGAAGGAAACGTACCGCCGATATCCGATCTTCGAGGAAAAAGAAGAGAAGGAGCGATTTTGATCCTTTCTTTTGTCTTGTTTTTTTCTTTTATATTTTGTAGTTTCTGGTGTGAGCTTGATTGATTATTATTTTTTGTTTTTACCTACTTTTAATGAGCGAAGAAAGTGAATAGAAGAAAGCTAGTTGAGCGGAATCCCTCTCCCTCGCACCTCCACCCTCACTGCTCCCGAGTCCTCGCGTGCTAAATCTATTTCCTACGGATTTCCCGAAATTGCCCGGAGTGTTGTTTTGTTTGGTCTCGATTTGTTATTGCGAAAAAATAAAACTATTTGAATTAATAAAAATATAAAATAAATATAAATAAATAAATAAGAATTTGTTAGAAAAAAATAATTTTTTTTAGAATGAGAAAAAAATAAAAGTTAGTTATTTAAATTAATGATAAAATTGTGAGAAAAGAAAAATTATTAAAAAATAATATAATGATGATATTTTTTAACTAAAGATTTTCCATTTATTTTCTTTTCCATTCATTTTCCATTAAACCAAACATACCATTAAAGTTTGTTTGGATTATTAAATTTTAGTGAAAAAGAAAATTGTGAGAAATAAAATTATGAAAAAATAAGTTATAAGAAAATAATGAGAAAGTAAAATTTTATATTTTAATTGTATAAAAAAATTATGAAAATGAAAAGTACAGGAATGAAATTACATAAATGACCATGCAATAGATAAATATTAAATAAAATTATAAAAATATCGCTATAAATAATTTAATAAGTTGAGGTCAATTTGGTAATTATGCTTCCATGTTTCTTTTTTTTTTTTCAAATGCTTGGTAGTTTGTTCCCTCACACATTTTCTAACACTTTTCTCATGAATGCCAAACCAAAAACAAGCATCCGCAATTGTGTTTTATTTCTTTTTCTTTTCTCATGGGTTCGCCAAACACACTATTACAGCTTCTTTGGAGTGCGAGAAAGGTAAAGGAAAGAAAAATTGAGGAAAAAATAGTGCAAAGTGAAACAATATTCCTCAGTTTGGAGAATCTGAAGACATAAACAGTAGCAAAAATAAGGCAAAAATGTGGACCATCTGTACTGTACAGTGTTTCACTCTAAAATGGAGAGAAAATTGGAGACAAGATAAATAGTTACAGTGAATTTACCAAAATGCTCTCATCAACCTTGTAAAGAAAAAGTAGGCCAGATAGAGAGAACGATGAAGAGAGAGAACGTCGCAAGTAGAAGTTTGATAACAATAAGTGGTTTTGATTTGCCTCTTTAAATTAGTTTCATACTCTCCCTTCAAATCTCTTTTAGATGAAAAGGATAAAGCCCTTTGATCTCTTTCCATATTCACAGAAAATTTGGGGATGAAACCCTTCCATAACATGGTAAACGTTGTTAATTCTTCTGTCATATCAAAGCTCTTTTTCTTCTTTTTATTTTTCCCCCTCTTCTTTCTATTTAAATGTTACTGTTTGACATATTTTTTTTAGTTGTTTTCGAGCTCTCAACAAGAACGCCGCCATAGCCTTTCTTACTTCAGATCTTTCTACAAAACTACCAAAAAAAAAACTATAAATTTGCTTTTCCTGTAGCGTAGGATTAGATTCATGATGCTTTTTTTAAGATTAGAATTGCCCATGTTGTTGTTGTCTCCTTTTGTTTCTTCTTTCTACATATTATTATTGCCCGAATTTTTTCATCCTAATTTATAAGTTGTCTATTCTTTTGACTGAAATCTATTTTCTTCATTGGCTTTGAATTTTTTTTGAAACAAAAAAATTTACAATCTATTATAGAGTATTTCTCGATTCAAATAGGACAGACTAATGGGATCCCAAATGGGTTTACGGATCCTATTTCTTGGTTAAAATTTTCTAATTAAGCTCAAGCAGCTCCAAACTATATACTGAACCCAATGATTGCCCACTCTTATTTGTTGCTCAACCAATTTCTAGAAGTTTATGTATTGTTTTTTTTTCAATAGAAGAGTGCGCAATGATTTTGGAATTTTTTCTCCTTTTTCTTTTCAATGATGTCTCTGCTCTATAGTTTAGAATTCTAAGGTCACAGTCTGGGCTTATATGTTTTTATGGATTGTGTTCTGATTGTGAATTATTGATTTCTATCTTTAATTGATCTTATATTCAATTTTCCTCAAAAAAAAATTCTTTTTTCAATTATTTTTGCTTGTTTCATTCACAATGATGATGATGATGATGATGATGATTTGAGCATTCAATTGTTGAATTTTTTTTTTCCTTTTTTTAATTGATGTTCGATTGAATTTTTGTCTTTAGCTCTACATGGTGTAGTGCTTTTGGTTTTCATTGCCTTTGTTTTTTCGCGATTTTTTAGCTTTTTTTCTTCAAACTATATTGGAAGCTCTGTAAGGATGATTTTTTTTTCTTGATTA